>CP139503.1:310664658-311149478 GCA_021014915.2 Artemisia tridentata subsp. tridentata | reverse complement strand
CTCTCGAAGAACATGTCCGATTCTAACAAAAGTAGAGCAGACCTTAGTACCAAGTCGCTTAGTGAAGGCTTTGTTCCACATGTGAGTAGCATATGCAGGCTGCATTTGATTCCACACGGTCATGATTGAAGCAACCTGTATCATGATCAAGAACCATTAGAAAACTTAAAATCAAATCGGATAAAAAATCTGAGTTACCACCACCTTGTTGTTACTCGGAATCGCGTATTACATCATACCATCTTCACTGTATCCCTGGTCACCACCCCATTTATCATGGCCATTCTTCATTTAAATTTCTTCCTCAAAGTAGTAGGAATCAATGCACAAAGTAGCAGGAACCAAATCACAAACTTTAAGGAATCAATCCATTTAATTGGGATAAAGCACTGCATAAAGTAGTAGTAATACAAATGGTTGGGCTCAATTCACGACTAACAGTCATGGAAAAAACATAAATAATTTTCTAAAGAAGCGGAAAATACCTTACACCAGTTGCATGATAAAATACAAACAACAAAGGAAGGTTTCATGTATCTCTTTATATCCTAATGTGACAGAAAACTACACAATACCCCGAATGCATCTCCATTAGGATGAACAGCAAAAACTAAGCTCAGATGCTGCAAAAGCGGCCTTATGATTAACTATACATATATTTAAAGGGTTTTTGGTATTGCTTACGTAAGTGCTTGTGTGCTCTAAGCAGTTTTCAGTGTTTGGTAAAAACTCCATATCTACTAATTTTAGTCTCGATAAGCACTTTCAATAATCCGTTAGTCACACATAGTAGGTTTGAATACCTGATATTGTCAAAGAGCAATGATATAATACCCGAGTATATGTATTAGTATCAGAACCCATGTGATCAACTATAGATTTGGCAAGTACTTACCGGTCCATGTTTCCCCATTGTAACACAATCTTCATTTAAATCATCGGATCTATTTTGTTTGCAAATTACAGACTTCTACTCTAGATTCCTTCTATCCTATGCCTTTGAAGCCGTCCATGAATGTTGAGAATAATGAAACTGGTGATTGTTTTTTATTTGAATATCATGTAATCTTTACACCTGCATTTGCATTCATTTTGGTATGTATAGTGCTCCAATGCACCTTTTAAGGTTGTAATTCTTATGATCCCAAAAAGGATAAAATGAAGATATGCATTTGTTCCTTCCATAATACAGCTTATAATGTATATTAATCGGACAGGCAGTTAGGAGAATATGGTAAAAGTTAATAAACAGTCGGGTTGCTGCATTAAAACTTAAGAAGTCAACATAGCATAATGATGTAATCATAAGTAAATTAACCTTGGTTTACAATAGAGGGCATAGGTTCCTGAGATGAAGCTACGCGCGTCTGTAAGTTGTTACCATGACATGGAACATGGCGTCTTTAATATCTTGGGATTTCACTGTCAATATGAGCTTATTATAATCTTCATAGTTAATTCATGCAATCTTCTCATCAGGACCTTATTATAATCTATATATGATTTATAGTTGGTTCATTAAAAGGTATCATATATACTACCATCATTGCTTAATTAAGAGGGTCATGGATTATCCCGATTAGAAAAAAAGTTACTATGATGATGTAGCACCAAGGGACACAAATATAGACACACGTTCTAAAGAATAAAATAAAAATATATTACAGAACATAAATACACACATCTTTTAAAGTATAAAACAAAATATATATTACATAATGGTCTCTTGGCATGGTGCTACTTTTCTCAAGTATAAAAATCAAGGTCTAAAATTATGCATATATAACGTAAATTCTCAATCTATGATAACAGATGATTGACATAGATGCACGATCAAATTTAATGTACCTTAACGCCTTGGCAGGCTGTTTAATCTGCTTGGCATCATACGATGGAGGAGCTTAGCCACTTTAAAGTGGTTGAATTGCAACGCATCCAGCATGAAAACTTCAGCTTGCCACTGACTAAATAACTAATAAACCTGATTATTGTTATTTTAAAAGTCAATAACCAATACTGAAGAAGATAATGGAAGCGAGAACAGCAATTGTCAAAGGTTGTGAATCAATTATAACATGTAATAGCATATCAACACATCTGATCAAACTAAAGTCATGTATAAAGTTTACAGTATAAACACCCTTGGCTCTAATTCATCTAAGATACCTAAAACCGCAGGTTCAAATTTTTGTTCAAATCAGAATATCCAAACACCCGTATGTTCAAATTTAAACAAATTAAAAACTTACTTTCAGAGATCATTAGGGTTTTTAGGAAAAAAGAGACGTACCTAGGGCTGAGAAAAAAAAACGACTTGATCTTGATTCGTAGAAAGTGACAGCAGGTTTATAGATTCATTATGGTGGGACGGTTAATGTTATCCTAAAAACTTTTTTATTTTCGAAATCCCTTTATTTAGTGTATCATGTGTTGGACATCTTTATCATTCTTGACTTACAAACTGTATCACAAATGTTGTGTTGCTCTAGTGGTGGATACGTTTGTTATTATTACAAACAACCTGAGTTCGATCCTCTCCATTCTCGTTTTTTAATTAATCTGGATTTTAGTCAAAGATATTCATGCTTAGGTGGACAACTTGTGATGACATGGCTTTAAATCACGATTACATGGCAATGAGGTGGACATATCTTGAATAATCTACGTGTAACGCCTCCTGTTATATATAATGTGTGTGTGTGTGTGTGTGTGTGTGTGTATATATATATATATATATGTATATATATATGTATATGTGTGTGTGTGTGTATGTATATATATATATATATTATGTGTTGCATGAAATATCGACCTCTATATATAATAGGAATACCTGACAACTAGATAAAGCCACTTGGCAAAAAAGAATGCCACTTGGCAAAAAAAAATGCCACTTGGCAAAAAAGAATGCCACTTGGCAAAAAAATACCACGTGGCAAAAAAGAATGCCACTTGGCATTAATCACACACTCTTTACACACACAAGATCCGGTTTTCTCTCATCTCATTCAAAATCTGCCAAAATTTACTCAATCACATTTAAATTTCACTACAATCACTCACAAAATCAACTTATTTTTGTTAATTATTCAAAAAACAAAATCATACTCTTTAATCAAAACACATATCTTATCACTTCTCATAACCTAACATCACGCACCGAATCAAATCATACTCCTTTATTCAAACACAGGAAAGTACGGCACTTCAAAAACTCACAATCTCTGTAAACAACTGATCTGAAGACGATGTTGATTCATGATTCAAAATCATTATTCATAACCCTAAACAATCGGCCCAAATCAAAATATTTTGATTCACTATTCAAAACACACTTTTTACCCCGTGTAATGCAAGAAAAGGTCGAGGTCTCACAAATTGGTAAGTTAATCACCAGTTTTTTTCTCTATTTTTTGTGGGTAATGATGTATTATATTAATTATTATTAGAAAGATACCCTTTAGTATATTTTGTTATAATATGCAGACAAGATATGAGATGGTCAAGAAATTGTATGTGAAATGGGAGAAAAATACAGGTTTCACAAATGAGTTAGTTAATTCACAATTTTTACTATGACGTTGGGTTTAATTCATTTGAGTAAATGTTGTATTAGGTAAAAATATTAAATATATTTTTCTGTAACACGCAGAAAAAATAGAAGATGGTGAATAAGGTGTATGTGAAGCAAAGGAAGAAGAAGTGGAAGCTATGAAAATGGAAGGAATGGCGTCAATAGCATTTTACCAGATGGGTCGATTTCCTGTCATTTTGTACATCTATCGATTTCTGTTTGTTATGGCATTCATGACACTGGTATTATTTACTAATTACTACATTGTTGCATTATGTTATTATGCCCCTTTGACATATGTTATTTACACCTAAACATAACTGATAATATGCGGCTTTGAAACACAATAATATGATAATTACTTTTCAAAAGCAATGCCAAACACCCCCTTGATTACTTGTGTTGCCTGTGAAAAGAAGTTTTGTGGGGAAGTTTTTGTGTTTGATTTTTGTAGAGAAGTATGCCTTTGTTTTCTTGGGCTAATAAATGTGTTACCATGTAAATAAAGATGGCTTTTGAAAGGATATGCAGTAGGGGCGAGGAGTATTGCTTGGTCAAACTGACTATTATGGACCACAATGTATGTCATGTTTGCTTCTCTTTACCGTGATTCATTGTTTTGAAGGTTGGCTGCTATAGTGTTTGTAATGAATCATACATGTTGCAGAGCAAGAAAGAATGAGATGTAGTGGTTTATATCGAATTAGGATGAACAAGAAGGTATTTCGAATTAGGAAGATCATCATCTTGATTAAATCAACAAAGTTGTGATTTGTTCAAGGTAAACACTTCATTTTTGTATGAGTCGTTTAATTAATTTTTGTTACTCTGATTTGTGTTTAAATTGAATTTAAACAAATTTATTATATAGGTGGTAGATTTGGTTACAACAATATGCATATCAAATGTTTGATAAAATACTTGAATGAATATCAATAAGAGTCATCAAGCTTTAAGTTTGATTTTCGAATTTGCAGCATGCTTTTTTGACGGCCAGAGATGTAAAGGCTATGGAGGAGTTATTTGGGTAAGTAACCATGAGCCATGGCCTATTAATCTAATGAGTTTTAGGGTTATGCAGGTGTGTTTAATGTTTTGAGAATTGATGCAGGATACTATGGTATTGATTTTGATGATGATAGTCATCCAGTGAAGCCATTCCATTGCAGATGCGGAAGTAGATACTGTAGGAAAACCAAACACATAAATGTAAGTAAACATTTCATTTTCCCTGCATATTTCTATATAAAAAATAATTATGCTACATGTTTTAAAGTGTTACACAATGCAATCACCTGACCTAAGGGGGTGTTTAGATTAGCTTATTTTCCGGATAATGAGCTTATTTAAAACTGAAAAAGCACATAAGCTCATTTTATCATGCTCAAGGCCTAAGGGGGTGTTTGGATTAGCTTATTTTTCGTGTCTTGATCATTGCTCAAGGCCTAAAGGGGTGTTTGGATTAGCTTATTTTCCGGATAATGAGCTTATTTAAAACTGAAAAAGCACATAAGCTCATTTTATCATGCTAAAAGTATACCAATACGATGTTATTGCTTATTTAAGTTCATATGCTTAAGTTTATAAACTTTTAAGCCGGCAAAAATAGACTTGTGAGCTCTTTTAATTTTTAAATAATCTCCTAAACCCAGAAAATAAGGTAATCCAAACGCCCCCTAAATAGACAACATAAAAATACTACTGATCATAAATGGTCGATTTCTTACGTAGTCATCTTTTTCACCTGTTCGTCTTTGACACATGTTCAACATTTGACTATCATGAACTCATGATGTTCATACATATTTGTCACATTGTAGTTGTGGTGGTGGGCCACTAGGCGAGCCCACGAGGAAAAGAGAAGATCAATGTGGCAACAAGAGGCTCCTTTTAAAGCAGCGTAAAAAGGTGAGGAATATCATCACTTTCAATCTAACATGTACAAAAAGTTTATGGAATGAATTTCACAATGATGCCGACTTTTATTGTCCTCTGATTCTCATGGCTGAATCTGATGTTAGTGGCTGGGGAGTATTCCTACAAGTACGAATCGCTAATCAAAGCATGAATTTTGTCCATGAATTTTGTGCTAATTTGGGGGGAAGTATGTTCCTGAGACTTTGATGTATGCTCTTACTCAACTTGAAGATGCTTTTAGAGCACTTGCCTTTGATTATGATTTTCAGGTTGATTGATTTTTTAAATTTTTATAAATTTTATTATTTGATATGGATTTTGAATATGTTGAGTGATTTTAGTGATAAAGATTTGATTATTATGCTGATGTGTTTGTTTTCTAATTTATGGATGCAATATTCTTAAAGAATAAATTGTATATATTTTTGTGTGGTGGATATGTGTTTTGATATAGATGCTTAGGCGATGAGTCGAAATGGGACGAGGTTAAAAATGAGCATTATTTAGATTCAATGGCTACGATTTAGTTGTCCCGTGACAGATGTGTGTATACAAATTAATCAAGTTAGGTAGTGTTTGAAATTGATTTAGTTGTCCCGTGATAGATGTGTGTATACAAATTAATCAAGCTTTGTTGGTGAAGAAGTTGGGTAAAGAATGTATTATTGCTGAAACCGGGGCTGGTCAACATGGAGTTGCAACTGCAACTGTATGTGCACGATTCGGGTTGAAATGTATTATTTATATGGGTGCTAATAATATGAAAAGACAGTCACTTAATGTGTTCAGAATGAAGCTGCTTGGAGCAGAGGTTTATTACTCATTCACTTCTGTTTTTAAACTATTCAACTGTTTTGAATAAGTTATTATTCTTAGATAGCATCCCATATTTCTTCCACTTAACAACGTTTGATTGTTCAGAGATACAAGTAACTTAATTATGCGTCATTAATTTGCCAAAATAATGTAGTATCACATTATCCCTGTAAGAAGGCACATAATGGATAAATATAAAAAACTTGGTTCCATATGCGGGACAGTAACAGGTGGCCTAAATAGTAAATTGATTATAGAGATAAATGTTATAGAGATAAATGTAGTTTCTCCTTACTATCCCTAGATCTAAGCAAATGGTTATCTAGCAACTGAATTTTAATTCTTCCAAGTACATCAAGCACTCTAAATAGTAAATTTGCACGACCTTAGACTACTTTATCACATTGTCACCATGTGGCCATTAGATAGTATACTTGCACGACTATACACTTAGTCAAGTTTTCTTAAGTTATACAAGTTTTCTCGTTACCCATTCGAGGTAAAATACATGAGCCATATCTAAATTTTTGGTATTACAATTACCAGCAATAAGAAGTCATTACATGTTTTAAACATTGCAGTTTCCATGGATGAATGAATATAATTTTAGAAGCTATAGCCCGTCTATAGAGTGTTCTTTCTGTAAAACATTTCGTACTTAATCTTTTTTGGCAAATATAGTTGTGAGATGTTAATTACGCTGAAAAAACAGGTTGAAAAAGATAATTAGGGAAGAAGTTGATGAGTTTGAGGACATCGAATAATAACAAGGGCAATAAGAAGTTTTTGTTGTCGGATATGTTTTAAGTGTTGAGGGGAATGGGTGAGAAAGAGTTAGACAACAATACGACCGGTTTTAGTATACGAAGCCGAGAGATAGAGTCTTAGTAAATTTCAAAATAATAATATGACCAAGAGAATATTTTTCCGTGATACTTGCATTAAGAATCAGTTAACATGGATCAATAGTTGATACGGTATAGATTGAATAAATGATACAATTTTATAGATTGCAACCTTTTTCAAGTAGGTGACACACTCGGTTTTTAGCCGTGATTGTTTTCGACAAGAACCGTTAATGTGTTCAACAAGAAAATCTTGTGTGCATACTTACGAATAGTGCCGCGTTCCATATACTATGTCAAACATTTACTGATGTATGTAACAAACAGAATTCGTACTCTTACACATCTTCCGTTTGTATAATTTAGCACATTCAAACTTAGTTTAGCTATCCTTGAACCCATGTAGTTCATGATTTCTATATTGATATGTGATACACGGATCATATTTAGTAATGCAGGTTGAAAGCATGAAGAGCCGGCAAAACATGGGTTGTAACTGAATCAGGAACAACAGATTCGCAAACTAAAGCGGCAACTCAATGATGTACTTGAATAAAGAGACAGGTGACTTAGATATTTAACTCTTCCAAGATAGATTTTATAGTAACACATCTGAAAATTTTTAAATGTAATGAAAATATTAATATGTCACTCCATATTCATTTCGGAAGTACATCTGATACAAGCAGATATATTTGACAGTAATATGAAGTTCGTGCAGCTACAAGGACTTGACCAGATGCTGACAGCAAAAAACTAAATGCTGAAGGTAAGGTTATCCTTCTATTTATATAATAATCATAATAATATCTATTTGCACCACCTTTATATCTCATTAAAAACCTCTAGCATCGAGTTTGGTAAGAGACTGGCCACCTCAGATAAGTTCCTTCTACGTGTAAATAATGAACTTCCTACAGATTGAATAGCCATTGGTTACAACAATTTTCTTGATAGCCATCGATTTATTACACAAGAGTGTGATGAATATTCTCTTTTGAGCACTTGGTCCAGTTTCTATAGAAGCCCTTTCCACTCATCTAGAGATAGAAAATAACATGTAGCGACTAGAAAATAACATGTAGCCACCCATTTTGATGTAAATAGGTTGAACAGGATACCTATTAGTAATGGCAAAATAAGTGGATTATGTGGGTTGGGTAATAGGTCAGGTTAGGTCTGCCAGCTAATCCTTTTAATCAATTTTTAATATATTTTAGATCATTACTGCATTAAATATGGTCCAAAACTATTATAAAAATTTTAATATAGTGTAGAAGGTCGTATTTACAAAAACACAATTCTGAAGGTTGAATGCACTAAATTAGTATTAGAGCCACTTTCAACCCAAATGATTCATTCCCCTTGAAGCAGTGTTTCATTTAATCCATTTAAGATAAAACATAACCCATATCGACCCATTCTAAAAGTAAATGGTCGAAATTGCCTTATCTAGATTATGCCTTTACCAAGGAAAGTAGCAGAGATTGTTATATACTGCCCTTATTTTTAGAAAAAACATCCAATTTTGTCGGAGGTGCAGGCTTTGGAAGCTGTAGGCATGAAAAAAAGGGGGTTTAGGTAAAGAAACAAGGAAAGGATGAGAGTATAATTGTAAAGTTAAACAGTCATGAGCTCCAGTCTCCAGAGTTCTGCTAGGTTGATATAATTCCAAGAACATGAATCTATTGTTTGGATACAGAAGATTAAAAAAGACAAGCAAAATGTCAATGTTAGTGTGAAGCCAGTATATCCACTAAGTATATCTCAGTTACAAGGTTATAGCTTGAGCATCGAGGAAATACTAATGCATATCCACTAGATATGTTCATTGTAGTTTAAAAATTATATGCAGGTACTCGGGGAAAAAGATCCATAAGCTTTCCAACTAACGGTCCTCCAACAATTAGGCATTGGTAGATTAATATTTTTGTTTCTCGCATCATGTCAACTTCTGTATTCCATTTACATGTACAAGTAATGATAACGTCATCCCATATTTCCACAGGTCAAAAGCTGGTTTCAAGTTGTATAATACAATATGGATGATCATTTATTGTATTGTGTTTCTCATTAATGTCGGTGGTTGAACCATCAGATGCTACAATCACTCGGTGAGAAGGTCTATGTGATGCAAGGAAATAAACAGTTATTGTATGATGATAGCAAGAGTGATGTGGACTGGTCTTCATGGATTGACACCGATATAACTGAAGATGAAATGGAAGACCTTGACTATGTGCTCCCGGAAGCAGTCAAAGAGGGTTCAGTTACTACTTCAGGCTGAAGAGGATATACCCTTCGCAACCGACGTCGTTAGCTCAATTTAATATACTTCTTTTTAAAACAATTTACAGAAATGGTTGAAAGCTTACTGTAAGAGATTAACTATTGACCTCTTTATAGAATAGTAACATAAAGCTAGAAAATTGATCCCTTAATTGTTTATGTTGGAGCATATTTGTTCCAAGAAAAATGGATCGAGTGGCAAGGTACTACTTTAAGACATTTAATGATTTCCATCAATTATAGACAACATGATAGTTTATGTTATGTTTTTTATGATATAACTATATCACAATCCATGCATATTATATCAATTATACTCTTATTTATACAATTGCCATTTATATCAAATAACCTATTTGACGCATCTATAATATTTACAGAGACCCAACTAGACCAATCTTCTAATAGATATTTACCCAACTTGACCCATGTTTAACTAATGGGTCTCAAATTGCCATATAATGGTTTATGTTAGGTTGTCACGATAATGCGTAATTATTTGTTTTGAGGTTAAGAATGTTATATTAATGCTTAAATGTTGCAGTGCATTAGTGAATATAAATGTGGCTTGCAACTATATATGGAAATTGGACTGATAGCATCCCGCCAAATCCAACACCAACCGGTTACTATTGCATGCTGCTATCTAAAGAGGTTTCTTACTCTTACTATTGACTAACCTGAAACAATGAATCATACAAAGAATACTAATAACTAATATTAGAGTATGACTTTAGCTGTCATTGATTAAATAAATGTAACTATATCATAGGGTAAAGCTATTCAAGCAAAACATGGATGATGGTGATAAAGACTACTTTGATAAGCTAATTGAAGTAAATTAGTGTTACCAAATTTTAGATTACGTTAGCTTCTTCACTGCAAAGAACTACATGATGACACGCTCAACCGAAAAAAAGACTCAAGTTATGGAAATATAAAAAGTTCGAGCACATTCCCGACGGAGGATTTCCATCTCATTAATTTGAGTTTGTTTCTTTCAACCAGCTATAAAAAATGATTGACAAGCATCAGAGTCTCACACGTGACATATGAACAACATGTATTACTATAACATATTTTCACTCTCAACCAGTGTTAGACAAGTTACATGTTTAAAATCAGTTAAAAAAATACTTGAAAGTTTTTTCCCCATATTACTTGGCATTCTTAAGGTGAGTTGGCATGGTTCGGAAATCTAGAAATCCAAACAAGAATACGGTTCTATTGAGAGTTTCGCAATTAGAGAACATCAAGTAAGTAAAATTTTGTTACTCCTTTCATAAATGATTAATCTCTTATGCACTAATAGCTACAATTTTTTTTTTATCATGTATGATCAATGAAAATAAAGTTATTATTCAATGTTTCATGTTTGATTTACTAACACACTCAGCATATAAAGGGAAGGGAATCGAAGCGAAGTGAGACGTCATACATAGTGAGCCAAGAAGAGAAGATACGTGAAGCGTTGCAAGCCACAACACGCGCCGAGGCAAGAAGCGAAGTGAAGGCGAGGCAAGAAGCTAAATAAAGCAAGCAAAAAATGTGTAGCAATCTAATTTCAACTTTAACTTGATAGTATAATGTATTGATTTTGTAGGGGACAGGTTTTTGCATCATTTTAGAACAAAGCAATTAAGCAAGCCACAGGGTCAAGTATATGGATTTTCATGAATCTCGCCCTCCCATTCTGCAAATTTGTCTTTATACAATTCAACTAAACAATTTTAATTCTGATAACAAATTGATAAGAAACAAAATTACATGTAGATCATAATATTAACCAATTTAGATATATAAGTTACAAGTGTTCAACAATATATTACATGAGACTCGCCCGGCCTGGAGGCCGGGTCATGAAAGCTAGTGTGTGTATATATATATATATATATATATATATATATATATATATATATATATATATATATATATATATATATATATATATCCTCCCGCATTTCATTCTGCTTCATATATATATATCCTCAAAAAAAAAAACCCCCGTATGTTAGAAATATATAAAATTAACTAGTTTTGGTTTGGATTATTCGTGCTTTTCGGGCAAGGGAAGAAGTCCACTTTCCCGTCAACATGTTCTTGGTACGAATACAATATTTGCGCTTCTTGGCTTACTTGTTGTATGCGTCGAGAACTTTATCCTAAAACGTGTTCATTTGTTTATCCGCACTGTTGGATCGATATACTCTGACCAAACTAACTTGTAGCTTGTCTACGGTTTAACAACTTTGAATGAATTCAAAACTATTAATAATGAAACACTGATATACTTTGCTAAGTATGCGGAATCTACTTTAACAAAGCTAAGAAGAATTAATAAACAACTTTGAATATTATTAAAACCTTGAACCTGCTTTCTTACACAGATTCACTAACAAACTCTAATCACTAATACTTCTAACAAGCTTCTTTGTGTAAACTTGTCTCTCTAAAATCTTATCTAATCGTATCTCTAATCGCATATGTCTAATGCCAACCTAGGGGTCCTTTTATAGGCACAAGGAAAACCCTAGTCGGTTTACAAACTTGAACGACAAGTAATTCTAATTATAACTCTAATCTAATACGAACATTCTAGAATTACACATTAGTCCTTAAACTATTTGCATAGCAGTCCTTCAACGAGCAGCAGTACTTTGACTTAATTAGCAGTACTTTGACTTGAGTAGCAGTACTTTGACTTTCAGCAGTACTTTGATATTTCATAGCTCAACAATCCTCCCCTAACTTGAATTCTACTTGCTTGATTTCAAGTTCCTTTGTATTTCTTTAACTTCAACACTTTATCTTCAAGGAAAGGTTGTTTCTTTGAAATCTGTCTCGTTGTTGTTTTGTCATCATCAATGCAATCAGTATCTTCAATCTTCATCAGCAACAATTCTTTTCAGCATCATATCTTTTCAGCAACACAGCATCATATTGGCAATAGGATAGGTACATCAGATCTTAAAAGTTTCATACTATTCTCATCACTTCCAGGTGTGTTAACTCCTGTGAGAGGTGAATCATTGAAAACTTAATGGATTTTGATGTCTCTTTACCAAAGCCATTAACTCTGGAGTAGCCAATGTTTAGATTTAGGAAAAACCATGGTACATTGATAACCATATGATTTTTAGCAAATCATCAGCTATCAACGGATTTGAGTAGTCTTTACCAAATAGCCGTTTGCTTTTGGACTAGCTAGTTCTTTTAGTACAATCACTACCATGGTGAACTAATTACCATATAATGGTTTTCCACAGCCTTTACCACAAAGCCATTATCTTGTGGGCTAGCCAACTCTTCACTAATATAGATATGGTGAGTTGAAAACCATACAATTTTTAGTAAATTGTCAACTAAAAACGGATTTGATAATCACATCAGAGCCGTACCCTCATGATGAGTCAAACTCTTTCTTGTTTATTAAACATGGTGAGTTGATTACCATTTGTTGTGTAGTACAAGTACTAACACCATGTTGTTGCTTTCAAAACCATTTGTTGCTGTTTAATCTTTGTGCTTCAAAATGTTTTTGCACTTATCAAAAATTACTGATTTTATCAAAAGACTTTACTGGTTTTATGCTGCAAGCAGTACTTTGAGAAAGTACTGTTTGACTAGCAGTACTTTGAAGAAAGTACTTATTTTTCAAAAGATTTATATAATAATTAAACCATACCAGTAGTTATGCATTAATCTTCAGATTCAGTTGTCCACTTGATAAACAATTTTATGACCATCAATGCTACTTCATTCTCTTGTTCCACTTCCATGCCATGCTCTAGCATCCTGATCATTAGATCTCTTGTGAGTGGATATCTCTTTTCTGCTAGCATATGAATCATAGTGCCATCTACTAACTCCAAAACATGTATTCCAACTGATTCAAAGAATCTCCATCTGTTAATCTCCCAATTGTCTTGATTTTCCCACAAAGTACTGTCCTTTGTTTCCTCTGTCTCCCAGATTGTTGTGAGATCTCCTAACAATATCAAACCTACTCCTTGTGGTGGAATATGCTCAAAATAAGTTTGTACTTGGAGATATAACTGAAGCATATCATCTCTATCAATCAGATGTAGTATATCCCATAATGAATTGAACACTCTAAAACTTCCATCTTGTCTATGAAAGATCAGATAATCTCCTTCTTGAGATTCTACAACTGAAAAAGTAGATATCTTGGACTTCTTATCAGTATCTTCTTTCAATTTTGGATGTTCAAAATCAACAACTCTAAGATAATTCCTGAGCTCATCAACTGTATCTGTTCTCAATTCAAATGCTTCCTTGAACTTCTTTGATGGCTGTTCATCAGTAGTTCTTTTCCTCTTTGAGCTTCTTGTAACAGCTCTTTCCTTTCTTTTATCTTCAAGCTCCTTATCTTCAAAAGAAATAATGCTTGCAAGATACTTTTCTATAGCTTCTCTAACAGCATCATACAGATCCTTCATCTCTGTATATGTCAATCTGACTAAACCTGTATATCCTTGAACTTTCAGATAAGCCATCATATCATTCCTTTCTCTAGCTTTACTAATTGGCCTTTGTGATTGAACAGTCTTCCTTGATTCTTCAGCATCTATCTCTGCTTGCAATATTCTAGCTGCTTCCTCATTTTTGGCAATCTGAATTTGTCTTAACTGTGCCAATGTCATCTTCTTCTTCTTCTTTTCTACCAAGATCCCTTTGCCTTTATCTTTTGGATCTATTTCCTGAGTAGGTTGAGAAGAAGTATGATGTTGTTGTTCAACCTCATGAATACTGATGCCTCTTTGACTTGACATATTAAGCATAATGTCAGCAATTGTTTCATCATCACTGTTAGTATGAGCTATAACATCTTCTTCCTGAGCTGGTTTAGAAGGGCCAACTTCCTCTTGAACTTGAATTGAAGGACCAATATCTTCTTCAAAATCTAAAGTTCTAGGTGTAATAGTAAATTGCCTCTCAGTACCTTGTTGAGCAGTACTTTCAGCTTCAGCTCCTTCTAAGTTTATTTCCTCAGTATCACCACTTCTTACTTCAACAGCAGCTTCTTCCAAATTGATTTGCTCTGTTTCATCACTCTTCCTCTCAGCAGTATCTTGAGGAATATTTTCAGGTGGTGTCCTCTGAGTATCATCCATAAATCCAGCATCTTGTTCAAAACCAGCATCTTCATTCAAATTCTCTAAATTCCTCCCCAATTGGAATGAAGATTGCTTCTTAGACTTTTTCTTCTTTGACTGAGAAGACTTCTTAGGTTTCTGACCACTCTGCTTCTGAGACTTTACCCATAATCGATAGTGTTGAACTAGTGGCCAAACAAACTTCTTCAACCGTTGAAACTTAGTCTTTAATTTGACTATCTTAGCAGCTTGAGCCTCACTCTCCTTTTTCAGCCTCCTTAACTCCCTTGTTAAAGCATAAGTATCCAACTCTGCCTCTTCTTCTTCAAAGTGCTTAGACATATTTGTGGAAGAATAATCATTAGGAGATGGTGGTTGATTCATACCTTGGTCTGACTCCTCATGAGTAGGAATGTCCATAGGAGCAGTATCTTCCCGTGTAGCAGAATGTGGAGAAGCAGTATGTTGAGAAGCAGTAGGTTGAGGAATATTAACTTCTCTTGAAACTAGAGACTCTTGGCTTGCTGATTCAGAATTTGCTGCTTGCTCTTGCTCTTGCTCTGCATCTCTAACAACTTGTGCAACTCCCACTACTAGAAAAAATGCCTTTAATGACGCGCATTGCGTGTCATAAAAGGGGTCAGATGACGCGCTTTTTGGTGTCATTGATCGACCCGTCATAAAGCTTTATGACACGCATTTCGCGCGTCATAATTTTATGACACGCTTTTATGACACTATTTTATGACCCATTTTTTGCGTGTCATGGTTCAAATTTTTTTTTAAAAAAATAATTTTTATAAAATTAATAATATCCCCACATTAAATAACAGATAATCTCATAATACAAATAAATACACAAATAGCAAAAAAGCGCATTTCATATATATCAAAACAATGCGTTTCATACAACTACAAGTTATTTTCAAATTCTAAAATTGTACAAACAAAAATAATTATAAGCACGATTTAACTAGAATAACTAAATCAATGCTGACTCAGCAGGTACCATAAATCCGCATACTCCAAGTAGTGCAGCTGCACATATTGAGCGAAGCAGACTTGATTTCCCGCCACCATTTGGTCCGGTCAACAGAAACATTGATTTCATATTAACTGTGTTCAAAACCGCACTGCCTTCAGCTGCATCAAACCAATACGGTGATAGACCAACAATCTTCATCTCACGACGTCTGATTATTTGTTCAGTTTCCTGCATACAATTTCAGTATGAACATGCATGTGCCCGAAAACTAACCAATAATTAAATAGATGGTGGATTGAAATTTACCTCACAAGTATGGGACTGAACAAGAGTTGGAAACACCCATTTTCTTCTCCTGCCTTCACTGTTTAATCAATATGTAATATTTAGTTAAAACAATTTAAGAAGCTTAAAGTCACACGATTTGATACAAACGTCAATATATCAAATCAATCTTTTCAACCACTAGCTATAAGCAAATAAACCGACAAATTATAATCTAAGGTAATTAGGCGAATTAGCAGTAATCGCAAAAGAAGCATTCTAAAGAAACTCTCATACATACAGTTTAATCGAGGGACAAGTAATGAGTCCTAAATTGCATTCCATTGTATCATGACTAAACACACTGTAGTAGTGTACCGTCAACATGGATGAACGACTTTCTAAATCTCCTAACTGATTATACTTACGAGTTTGAAACTTGAGTGCAATCAAATAATACAACATATAAATTGTCATTGCATTGTGCTTCTGCTAATTATCTATAAACTACATTATACCAAAGTAATACCAGTAATTTATATAAAGACTTAAAACATCTTCACATACAAACTTGCGTGCATACCCTGCAGAGAACACGACGGTGATACCTTTCTTTAAAGCATGAAATGAGGCAATGGCAAGAGCATCATCCATGAACTCTACTGCGTATCCACCAAGAGATACTGACAAGACATCAACACCATCATGGATAGCAGTTTCAAAGCCTTTCATGATATCGGATTCATCACATTCACCTCCTAGAAAGGAAGGTGGCCAGCAGACCTTGTAAGCTGCCACTCGGGCTCTAGGTGAACCCCCTTTGGCTGTCCCATTACCAACTCCATTGACAGTCACTCCTGGAACAAAGTTACCACCGGCTGTTGATAATGTATGGCTTCCATGACCTTGGTGGTCACGTGCATTGTTCATTGTAGTGCTTATACTTTCATTCATGGATTGATATCCTTTGTTATAGTACTTTGCACCAATAAGTTTACTGCAAATTTATACAATCATATATAAATAACTCTAATCATACTCATATAGGGGATGTTTAGGATTGTCTATTTTAACATGTTTTAGTATCTTATCAACAATCAACAATTTTTTAAGTGCTTTCATGGTGAATCAAAAATTACAAGTTTGCCCTTGAAGTGAAATAATCTGTTTTCAATATACCCATACGGTGAAATAAGTTGTTTCCAAAGCTATTCGATTAACACCCCATAAATACATGCAGTTCGAGACCTAACAAAAAATTAATATGCATACTTGTTGCAAGGTACTAAAGTGTCGTTCTCACAGCCATCATGGATAGCAGTTTCAAAGCCTTTCCATCTTGCTGGCACGGGTCCATAACCATAGGGATGGAAGC
This sequence comes from Artemisia tridentata subsp. tridentata, assembly GCA_021014915.2. Taxonomy (NCBI): domain Eukaryota; kingdom Viridiplantae; phylum Streptophyta; class Magnoliopsida; order Asterales; family Asteraceae; genus Artemisia; species Artemisia tridentata. The sequence continues at coordinate 311,132,296 of CP139503.1, read as the reverse complement.
TTTTTGATTCAGGCCAAACACCTAATAGGCAAGTTCATAATAAAAATCAGTTTGGTTCATAACTTACACAATATTAGAGACTAAAAATTTATCTATACATATGTTAGCACACCACTATTAGTAAAGCAGGAAAGAAGTTAATTACCTGTGTCAAGGTTACCAATGATGATGTTTTCACCGAATCTGGCTTAACTAATATACGCAACTAACGAGTACCTGACGCCAAACGGTGAGGATGTTGTGCTTAAGTTTAGAACCATGGGGAACGAAAAATTATATCTTCACATACAAAACACGATCCGGGTAGATCTACAAATAAAATGAATAGATCTATAAAAAAAATTATAGATCGACAAAAAAATCTATACATCTACAAAAAAAGAACAAAAAAAACTATAAATAACGAAAAATATTATAGATCTACAAAAATAATGTTCAAAAATCATAGATATATCAAAATACCTCAAAACTTTAGGGTGGAGAGTTTCGGTGGTGTCGGTGGAGGTGGAGTCCGGTGGTGGTGCGTCGGATGGTGGTGGTGCTGCCGGATTGTGTTTTTTAGAGAGAGAGTTATTTTGTGTGTGTGTGTGTGTGTTTTAGAGATATGAGTGTGAAAATGAAATGAGTTAGGTGAGGGTGGAAGTCCGTGTTTTTTAAAAAATTTGAGATATGACGCGAATTTTATGACACACAAAAATGCCTGTCGTCTAGCCTTCAGATTTTACAATTTATGACAGTTTTTTTATGACTTACGATTTTGCGTGTCATTATATTGTGTGTGTCATAAAAAGCGTGTCATTAAAGGCCCTTTTTCTAGTAGTGTCCCAATATATGAGCAGTCAAAGGTGTGTTGGTTCCAGAAAACTTGGCACTTTGTTTAGATAGAAAAGTAAACACCTTTGGTGGAAGTTTGACAGTGGGTAAAAAACTTTAAGGTTTAGGGACATCCTCAAGTTGATTGTTCAAGAATAACTGAACAAACCTTGGATACATTAAGAATGGCGAACCATTAGCAATATGTGTAAGCATACCATCCAGAATTAGTCTTGAAAAGTTGAATCTTTGATCGGTAGCCAAACCCACTAATGCAGATGGAATATTTTGACCAAATTGATCAAAAGAAGTACTCTTGGGACTTAAACAATGAAGTAAGACGTGAATGAGGTACTTCCAATGAGAACAAAACAAAGGCTTCTGAAAAGTAAGTTTCGTCAGATCTCCTTCATAACCTATATCACGTAAAGTGTCCCAAAGCACTTGTTTTTCAAAACGAACAGCCCCTCCTTCATCATTAAACATCAAAACATCCCTAATCGTGGCCTCAGAAATCCGAATAGTTCGTCCAGCAACTGTAGCCCTAATCAACGAGTCATCTTCAATCGTTGCAGTAGCCCAAAATTCTTGCATCCAGGGACCAATAACATCAGGGTCAACTAAAATAGAGTAGTTGATGGAAGACCCAGTTAAGAAATCAATGATCGCATGAAAATCAACATTATCCCTTGTCTTGTCCAAATTAGCGATCATATTGTGTTTGCTAACAGTGAGTCGATTAGCCATGATGAGTGGTAGAGAAGTATTCGCTTTGAGTGTGTGTTTTGTTAAAAAGATTGTGGTGTAAAAGCGAATGAGGGATCTCAAATATGGTAAAAGGCGGGGAAATAGGGAGAGTTTCTTTAAATAGGTTGGAAACAAATCAAACTCAAAATAATAAAGTTACCGTTTTGATTAACTTATTATCTCCGCCGTAAGGAATTAATTAACCATAGCCCCACAATTTTTGACCGTTGGAACAGTACATCCACGTAAGCAGTACGTTGAAGCAGTACTTTGCTGAGTCAGTACTTTAAGCAACAAAGCAGTATGTTCCATCTTCTTATCCACAATCAACACTCCAAACTAAAACAAGAACTTGTAAATAGTTCATGCATAAGTTCTAACTAATGACTATGTTGCCTCCCCTCAAATACAACATATGGTCTAAACTAAACTACTAAAAACCAATACTTTCATTAAGAACTAATAGAAAGTATACTAACTAATACTAAAGCCTCCCCTCAAATGTAGCCTAGTAGTTAATCATCCCAATGCTCACAACTAAGTGGTTGAATCTTGACACATCAAATCCCTTAGTGAGTAGATCAGCTACATTATCATCTGTGTGAACCTTAACCACATTTATAAGCCTGTGCTCATAACAATCCCGAATGAAATGATGCCTAATCTGAATATGGTTGGTCTTGGAGTGATAAACTGGATTCTTCACAATGCAGATGGTACTCTCATTATCAATATTGATAGGAGTATTTTTGAAGTTGAATCCATAATCCAAGAGTTGATTTTGCATCCACAAAACTTGTCCACAACAGCTTGCAGCAGCAACATATTCTGCTTCAGTAGAAGAGGTTGCAGCAATTGTTTTCTTTTTACATTGCCAGGAAACTAATCTTCTTCCAAGATATTGACATCCTCCTGAGGTTGATCTTCTATCATTGTTATCCCCTACATAGTCACTATCTGAAAAAGCTTCCAAATGAAAAGGTGACTCCTTAGGATACCATAATCCTAACTTTGGTTGATGCTTGAGATATCGAAAAATCCTCTTGACTGCATACATATGGGAAACCTTGGGTGTAACCTGATATCTGGCACACAAACATATAGCAAACATGATGTCAGGTCTTGATGCAGTTAAGTACATAAGACAACCAATCATGGATCTATAAAGCTTGGCATCCACAGCTTGTCCATCTTCATCCTTGCCTAAGGGTTTATTATTATCAATGGGTGTGGTGGCAGGCCTGAGATTTGGAAGGTCAAATCGTTTAAGGATGTCTGCAACATACTTTTCTTGGTTAATGAAGATTCCATCTCTTGTTTGTCTAATGATGAAGCGAAAAGTGTACCGCTTTTAGGGGGTCATTTAAGCCCTAATCCGCGATTATATGATCAAATATTGCCCTAAATCGTTTCTTTTCTCATTTTAGGTACTTGGGACGTGATTTCTGGAATATGAAGCATTTTGGAGCTTTTTGGACGTTTTTATGCTCAAGAATGAATAAAACAAAAAGACCAAGGAAAGTCAGGATTTTACACCTGACGGCGTCAGGCTTTGGATGCTGACGCCGTCACTTGAAGATGAAAGTGGTGGAATTATACACATGACGCGCCAGAAAGTTTTACATAGGAAGTCTGACGGCGTCACGTGTTAATGGATATAGGCCGTCAAGTGTTAAGTTAAAGAGAGACGGGCCAGAGGATTTTTGAAGGTGACGGCGTCAGGATCATAGACCTGACGACGTCAGATGATATAGAGTGACGGCGTCAAAGTATTTTTACATGAGAAGGAACCTTAGTGAAACCGCCACAAGTTAATCAAGACAATCACAACTCGCGCGCGGAGTAGCTGTCACTGTTTTGGCCATAAAATCTTCATACGAACTCGGATGTAGGTGATTCAAGAGGCCACGGAATCGGGACAAAAAGATCTACAATTTGGTGAAAAAGGGGAGCTAACGCCGTCACTTGTAAAGGCTGACGCTGTCAGATCGATGCGGACAGAAAATCAGCTATAAATACAACATCACAACTTCACTTTTTGTAAGCCCCAAACCCTAAGTCTGATTCTAGGGTGAGGGTAGGTGTTTTTTCCAGCAACTTATAGGGTCTTAATCATGCCATAAACATCTTGTAATGGTTTGTTTATTGATTCAATCCTATACTATATCTTCAATTATCATTATTGTCAATTGCTCTTCATTGATTATGTGTTGCTAATTCACCTTGTGTCTACTTATGATTGTGTGAAACTTGTATATAACTAATTAGATCTTATTGATTTCTTGTTGATGTGTGTGTCCATCTCCATCAATTAGGGCGTGACAACTTCAATAGATCTAGTTGGTTTAGTTTATAATTCTTGCTTCCTATTGTTTCTTGTTTTGATTGGGTGATATCGATGTTAGGCTTAAGAAAACTGGCTAACCTCCTATACGGTAACTTGCTTGAACGTCTTAAGAAACATGAACCAATGCGTACTAGGTTTATTTGGTTGTATTTAATGCATGAGCGAATTCTAGTGATCCCATGTTAGGAGCTTCTTAGCCGGCTCGACATAGGAGTGAAGTAGGAGCTTATAGAGTTGGGGAAGTACGTACGCCACCCCACGAATGGTATTAAGGAATACAACCCGTCAATTAAAACAAGGTGTGACAATTCAATAGGTAGAATTGGATAGCTAGCAAGGAGTAATACATCATAGGTAGATACGCTTCACTTTCCTCGTAGAACCCTAGTTTACTTTCCTGCACATTAGTTTAATTAGTAGCTTTTGGGTTAGTTGATTAGCAACTAATTTTGCCCCTTTTTCCAAAACCAGAGATTTTTACTTGCTTTCCAATAAAAACATTATAAAATATCCAAAAAGTGAAATCATCCCTCTCCCTCTAACTAGTAATAAATTTCAATCATAACGAAAACTATTCCTTGAGTTGAGAGTCAATCCCCGACATCCACTTCACTATACTACATCGGTCAGGTACACCCGCCTGGTGGGGATTGCCAAGCCCTGAGATCCCTCGGAGTAAACTTTGTAAGGTCGCAAACACGCATCAAGTTTTTTGCGCCGCAGCCCGGAGTATTATTGCTAGTTAATTTTTTTTAGTCTACACACAGATTCCTATCAAGTGAGATTTTTTCTTTTTATTTTGTAGCTTTCTCGTAGTCTATCTTTTCTTTGTGTCTTTGTTCGTAAAAACCATTCCTTTGACTCTTCCGTTCACCATTATGGAGTACGCGAATCCACCATACTACCGACCACGAAATCCATTCGCCCCTAATGACATCTTGATGTTCAACCAATATCGAGATGAACCCATATATGATGCATGGACTCGTTTTAAAAACTTACTCCGAATAGTCCCTCATCATAGTTTCGATTTAGCATCCTTAACCCAAATCTTTTACGATCGTGTCGACCGATATGACCAAATGTGCATTTACGATTTTGCCAATGGGGACCTTAGGGAATTAAATGCTGAAGAAGCATGGGATACCATAGAAGATTGTGCCCAATATTATTATAGAGTAGACAACCCAACAAACGTTAGTACAAGTCAATTGACCACAAATTTCAAGGATTATGAAACATGTTTGTTTGGGGATGAGGGTAGAGTTGAGCCACCTAGTTGCATGTCATGGTTAGGTACTACCATAATACAAGATGAACACATAGGTGATCTTGACACAAGGAATGATGAGGTAAGTAACATAAGCCCACTAAATACCCCACAAGTCCTACCATCATTTGAGGCACACACACCGCCCGTGACTTACCCGGAAGAAGTAGAAGAGACTTTAGGAATCCCGATGGAGGTAGAACCTTTGAACCAAGCACCACTAGAGGATATAGGTTTGAATACTTATAGTGATAACCTTACTCTTAGTTCCAGGGAATTTCCTAGTGTTGATGAACCGGAACCTCAACCTTTACACAACTTTCCATCCTTAGATATATTTCTAGGAGACAAAAGAGGAACCGACCCACCCATCAACCCTTATTATCCGGGTAGTTTTAGGATGAAGGAAGCCATTCACTCACCCCCTTCACCTCACGTGGCATATTTCCACCCTAAGGGTGTGTATCGCTACTTTCACCCGCACTTAACCCTAAGTGTAGGGAAAACCTCTCCTTTATCCGTTAAATAAGGGCAGAGTCAGGCTCGTGACTCGAACAAAAACAAGCGCTTCTTGGGAGGCAACCCATGTTTTTAATTGTTTGATGTTTTTATTTATTTGTTTGTTTGTGTCATATATGCTTAATCATAATTGTTAAATTTTCATGTTTCGAATAATTTGTGAAAATGCTTTATTTTGTTCTTAACTTCGTCTTAATTGCATATAAAGGTATTTTACAAAAAGATAAGTGTAGGGAAGTTTATATTTTGTTAAAAAGAACAAAATTCAAACATGGAAAATTCACAATTCATGATTAGCATATATTTTATCTTGTTTGTGTGTCAATACTTGTGGACATGATTTATGAGTTCCCATTTGTAATTCATCCCGCAAGTATCCTATCCTTTTATTGTTTTGTTTTGTTTTTATTTCTAAGTCTGGAAATACATCTAGTTGTGGTTTTTCTTTGTTCGGTTTGATGCTTTGGTTTTTGTGTTTGTTGGTTACAGGTATTATTGGATAAGAAGATGTACGTGTAACACATCAAGAGGATGATTATATTTCTGGAGTGAAGCTTATCATGTTCATTCTCTTGGAGGGAGATTTAACCATATTATCACATCATCCATACCGAGCGAATCAGGGGAGTATTAGTTTCTTCCATTCTCATTTATTTTTACTTTTACATCTTTTGTCTAGAACATTGGGGATGATGTTCGGATTAAGTGTAGGGAGGGTAAATTAGGATACTTTAGAAACTACAACTTCGCTTGATTTTTGTTTTGTTTAATAGTGAATGTGTAATAAAGCCAAGAGAAATATTGGTTAGGGCAATTTTAGCACCAAATTTAAAATTTTTTACAACATATAGGAGTGAAACTTTGATTTTAATAAGCGTCTCACGGATAGGGAATTGTATGACTAGCACAAAAACCATACCACTCAAAAATTTCCACCCCAAATATGTGAGGTTCGCCTTTAGATCTTTAGGAAAAAGCATTCATTGTTGGTGCTTATGAGTGTACCGGTAGTTTATAGATTCTAGAACTTGCGTTTGTGATGCATACCGAGACCGCTAGTGAGACTACATTCGTGTAGTTAGGATTGACTACATGATAAGAGGCATTAGGATTAACCCATTGTTTTACACCTGTGTTTTTGTTATAATTACTTTGGCTACATTGGTCAAGTAATTCTCCCACACCCTTTGCGTTGTACCCATTTTTGGTACACGATACCCCTAGTACACCCCTCAGAGCCTATCTTTTCGTTTCGACCTTTAAGCATTTTACTTAAAAGAAGAATTTGTTTACACCCCACTTAAATGTACACCCAAATCGCCTTAGCCTACCTTGTATGCACTCATCTTTAGTGCATTATTGTGACAACATTTGTTTAAACCCTTAGTTAATTATCTAATTGATTACATGGTTGCTAAGTCGAGTCATATCCTTGTACATATTGTTTTGGGACGATTGGGACTTATGGGTAAAGTACTAGTGTAATGGAGTAATGGGGAAGAACATAATTTATTACCCCCATATGTACGTTAATATTTTAAAGTACTCCAAATGTTTCGATTATCTTGATTCGAGTCATTAGAATAATTTTATGTAAAGTATGTAAAAGTTCAAGTGTAGGGATGGTACAAAGAATCCCTAGTGATGTATTGTTTTGGATGGTAGGGCAAGAGTGTATGCAATAAAAAAAAAAAAAAAAAAAAAAAAAAAAAAAAAAAAAAAGTGAAGAAAAAGCATACGGACTACCATCCGCCTCTATCTTTTATTTATGTTTTGTTTTGTTCTATGTTTATTAGTTCATGATTAGTTTAAGTTGAGTCGAGTCTTGGCTTAGCAACGCCTCATTCTACATGTAATTGACCAAGATGATTGACTTGCCACCAGTAAAAATAGCCTTATCCAACAAACCGTGTTTTCCTTATCCCTACACCTAACGTTATAACCCTTTGTAAAGACCTCTTTGATAGTTTATCCTAGGTGCTTACGCCAAAAGTGGTAGAGGCGTGATCCTTTCCCAAGCCTATGGTAATCTATTTTCTATGACAGGTAGTGAGCGATATTCTTCCATTTCCATTTATGATATATAAATTTACAACACCCGAGGGATGAGAGTATCCAAACACTTATTGTGAGGTGCTAGTGTATAATTTCCGTGCTTATTTTGACCAAGGTGGAATGATCATTTGTTGTAATTACTTTTATATTAATGTTAAATGACCCCTAACTTGTATTTCAATTGGTGGAAAAGCTCATTTGCTTGAGGACAAGCAAATCCCAAGTGTAGGGATATTTGATGAAGCGAAAAGTGTACCGCTTTTAGGGGGTCATTTAAGCCCTAATCCGCGATTATATGATCAAATATTGCCCTAAATCGTTTCTTTTCTCATTTTAGGTACTTGGGACGTGATTTCTGGAATATGAAGCATTTTGGAGCTTTTTGGACGTTTTTATGCTCAAGAATGAATAAAACAAAAAGACCAAGGAAAGTCAGGATTTTACACCTGACGGCGTCAGGCTTTGGATGCTGACGCCGTCACTTGAAGATGAAAGTGGTGGAATTATACACATGACGCGCCAGAAAGTTTTACATAGGAAGTCTGACGGCGTCACGTGTTAATGGATATAGGCCGTCAAGTGTTAAGTTAAAGAGAGACGGGCCAGAGGATTTTTGAAGGTGACGGCGTCAGGATCATAGACCTGACGACGTCAGATGATATAGAGTGACGGCGTCAAAGTATTTTTACACGAGAAGGAACCTTAGTGAAACCGCCACAAGTTAATCAAGACAATCACAACTCGCGCGCGGAGTAGCTGTCACTGTTTTGGCCATAAAATCTTCATACGAACTCGGATTTAGGTGATTCAAGAGGCCACGGAATCGGGACGAAAAGATCTACAATTTGGTGAAAAAGGGGAGCTAACGCCGTCACTTGTAAAGGCTGACGCTGTCAGATCGATGCGGACAGAAAATCAGCTATAAATACAACATCACAACTTCACTTTTTGTAAGCCCCAAACCCTAAGTCCGATTCTAGGGTGAGGGTAGGTGTTTTTCCAGCAACTTAGAGGGTCTTAATCATGCCATAAACATCTTGTAATGGTTTGTTTATTGATTCAATCCTATACTATATCTTCAATTATCATTATTGTCAATTGCTCTTCATTGATTATGTGTTGCTAATTCACCTTGTGTCTACTTATGATTGTGTGAAACTTGTATATAACTAATTAGATCTTATTGATTTCTTTGTTGATGTGTGTGTCCATCTCCATCAATTAGGGTGTGACAACTTCAATAGATCTAGTTGGTTTAGTTTATAATTCTTGCTTCCTATTGTTTCTTGTTTTGATTGGGTGATATCGATGTTAGGCTTAAGAAAACTGGCTAACCTCCTATACGGTAACTTGCTTGAACGTCTTAAGAAACATGAACCAATGCGTACTAGGTTTATTTGGTTGTATTTAATGCATGAGCGAATTCTAGTGATCCCATGTTAGGAGCTTCTTAGCCGGCTCGACATAGGAGTGAAGTAGGAGCTTATAGAGTTGGGGAAGTACGTACGCCACCCCACGAATGGTATTAAGGAATACAACCCGTCAATTAAAACAAGGTGTGACAATTCAATAGGTAGAATTGGATAGCTAGGAAGGAGTAATACATCATAGGTAGATACGCTTCACTTTCCTCGTAGAACCCTAGTTTACTTTCCTGCACATTAGTTTAATTAGTAGCTTTTGGGTTAGTTGATTAGCAACTAATTTTGCCCCTTTTTCCAAAACCAGAGATTTTTACTTGCTTTCCATAAAATATAAAAATACAAAAAGAATCATCCCTCACCTCTAGACCTAGTAGATAAATTTCAATCCTAACGAACACTATTCTTTGAGTTGAACGATCAATCCCCCGGTACTTGCCACTTCACTATACTACATCGGTCAGGTACACTGCCTGGTGGGGATTGCAAGCCTCTTGAGATCCCTCGAGAGGTAAAACCTGTTGTAAGGTCGCAAAACCACGCATCATCTAACTTGAAGTCCCAAAAAGAAAGTTAATTCTCCCATAGAACTCATTTGAAACTCCTTCTGCATAAGATCTTCAAATTCTTTCACCATAGACTTCTTTGTGGCTCCAAATATAATATCATCCACATATACTTGGACTAACATAATGTCTTTCTTATCCCTTTTGATAAACAAAGTCTTATCTATTGCTCTTCTCCTATAACCATGTTGTAATAGAAAATTTGAGAGTCTCTCATACCAAGCTCTGGGAGCTTGATGAAGGCCATACAGTGCCTTGATCACTTTGTAGACTTTGTTTGGATGTGCAGGATCTTCAAAACCAGGAGGTTGTTTAACATAAACTTCCTCAGAAATTGTGCCATAAAGAAAAGCACTTTTCACATCCATTTGGTAGACAGGAAATCCCATATATGATGCAAAGGCAAGAAATAACCTTATTGCCTCTATCCTTGCAACAGGAGCAAATACTTCATCATAATCCACTCCTTCTTCTTGGCGATATCCTTGTGCAACCAATCTAGCTTTATTTTTGATAACATTCCCTCTTTCATCTCTTTTGATTCTGAAAACCCATCTTGTACCATTGACTCTTTTGCCATCTGGTAAATCACATAATACCCAAACTTCTTGAAGCTTGAATTGTAGAAGCTCCTCTTGCATGGCTTCAACCCAACTTTCATTAGCTAAAGCTTGAGATACCTTCTTGGGTTCTTCTTGAGATAGAAAGCAAGCAAACATGCATGATTGTTGATCCTTGTGATTCATCCTGTTTTGTTTGTAAACAAAGCTAAGTAAAGCAGTATGTTGCTTAGAAAGTCCTTTAACTTTGTTCCTTGTAACCACTCCTGAAGAGGGTGATCCAATAATGTTACTTTGAGGATGAGCTTTATGAACTCTCAATGTAGGAGTTGGTGGTACTGGAAGATCAGACTCCAAGTTAGTAAAATCAATCCCTTCATTGGAGAAAATACCTTCTGGATTAAGCTCATCATCAATTTCTTCTAAACCAGGAATGTTAGCATTATCCAAATCATCATCATCAACATTGGAAGCATCAGCATTGTTCCAATTTGATTGTTCTAACACACCAGAAGTACTGTCAAAAAGATCAGCAGTACTTTGATCAAAAGTACTGTGAACAGTATCTTGAAATACACTCTTTTTCTTTGCAGCTTCATAAGCCTTCCTTTGTTCATCTTCATAGGATTGTGCTATAGTTTCTTGAAAAAGCATCCTATTAAGTTCATCTTGTATGGCTTGATCTTCATCAGATACTGTATTAGTTGGTTGAGCAGTACTTTGGTCTTCATCAGTAACTTCAGGTTCTTTGTCAGGAAAATCTTCTGGTGTAACATTGACTCCATGAACAATGTACTGTGAATCATCTTCTTTGTGATTAGCCTGATTCTCTTCTCTAACAGGAACATAATTCATAGATGGAGTGAACTTGAGATCAAGATCAAACATCCAATCAGGACCTTTACCTCTCTGAGTTTCCTTATCTTCCAAAAATTCAACATGAAGACAATCTTGTACCTTTTTGGTATTCCTGTTATAAACTCTAAAACCTTTGCTATTTGTACAATAACCCAATAGATATCCTTCATCTGACTTACCATCAAATTTTCCCAGAGAGTCAATGGTATTTAGAATAGTCAGAGAGCAGCCAAAAGGTTTTAGAAAACGAATGTTTGGTTTCTTTCCCATTAGTAACTCATAAGGTGTCTTCATCTGAGGTTTAGTTACTGAAACTCTATTTAACACATAGCAAGCAGTACTTATGGCTTCAGCCCAAAAGAGAATAGGTAATTGGGAATCTGCAAGCATTGTTCTAGCTGCTTCTATCAAAGTCCTGTTCTTTCTTTCTACAACACCATTCTGCTGGGGTGTTCTAGCAATGCTAAACTCTCTCTTGATCCCTTTCTTGGCACAGAATTCATCCATATGCTTGTTCTTGAATTCTGTTCCATTGTCACATCTAATACCTCTTACTTTGAGTCTTAATTGATTTTCAAGGGCTACTATCAGGTCATGGATAGCATCAAAGGTTTCATCTTTGAATCCCAAGAAAAAGACCCAACTAAATCGGCTACAATCATCTGTCACAACCAAGCAGTACTTCTTCTTGTTTAAACTCTCTACTGAAACTGGTCCAAACAGATCCATGTGTAGCAACTCCAAAGGTTCTCTAATATCTCTTTCCCCAAGCTTCTTACATGAAGCTTTATGTTGTTTACCCTTCTTGCAAGCCAAACATGAATGATCAGTCTTGAATGTTTTGGAAGGTAAACCTCTAACTAAATTTCCTTTGACCAGCTTGTTGATGTTCTTGAAATTAACATGACCTAGTCTTCTGTGCCACAAATGTGCTTCTTCCAATGATGCCTTTGCTACTAAACATGTTGCTCTTCCAGCAGAATTGAGACTCTTTAAGTCTAAACTGTACACATCATTGGTTCTTGGTACTCTCAATGTTACCAAGTGATCATCAACAAATTTGAACTCAGGGGAGAGAATGAGACATTCTGTATCAGTGAACAGAATTGGGTACTTCTTGTCACAAATTTGAGAAACTGAAAAAAGATTGAACTTGAGCTCCTTCACATATCTAACATTCTCAAAATCAATACATCCAGCCTTGATTGTTCCTTTGCCAGTGATTCTCCCTCCATCAGGATCATTGCCAAATGCAACTCTTCCTCCATAATATGCCTTAAAATCTGACAGGATCTCCTTGTCCCCTGTCATGCTGCCAGAGCAACCACTATCAACAATAATATGATCTTTAAGCTCCTCCTCTGGGTTGCCCTGCACATTAAAGAAAAGGGTTAGTTTCTTTTAGGAACCCAAGCCATTACTGACTTGTGTTCCCCTTGTGGAGTGACATACTTGAATTCCTTCAGTATGTAATCTCCACTGGTTTTAAAGGCATGGTCAATGATTATTTGAGTTGGTCCCATGTCCTGTGTTGTATTATCAACAACACTCCCTGTTTCACCCTTATCTGATGAAAGTACTGCTTGTTCCCCATCAGTACTTTCTTTCTGAACCCAATTTAGTTTGACCTTAGGTTTCTCTGATCTAGGTATTCTGCTTGAGGTGTAAGACCTTTTATATGAATTGAATCTCTTAGGTCTTCTAGGTGAAAAAGTGTTAGCAGTACCATGATTGGGTGAAAACTTATCAGTCCTTTGAGAAGGTACTTCTTGAGACTTAGCAATGTGTGAAGGTACTGGTGGTTTGGAAAACATTCTTTTTTGGTGAGGGTACCTATAGTCTTTAGAGAAATTACTATGGTTGACCCTATTTGAGTGATTCCAAACTGGTCTAGTCTCTCTTGGCTTATGGGTGGCAGGTCTATTCTTTGGGAACTGACTTAAATATTCTGAGTGTAAGTCACAATGCTTAATCAAGTGATCAGGACTATAGCATACATAACATAACTTTCTCTCCATATTCCCAAATCCTCTTCTATGATTAAAAGGTTTCCTATAGTGAGCAGTATTTTGAAAAGTTTCTCTTGGAGGTACTGCTGAATGTCCAGCAGTACTTTGAAAAGTTTTTGGAGGTACTGCTTGTTTATGAAAGGCTGTAGGAAACTTTTGATCATTACCCCTTTGAAAATCATTCTTAGGTTTCTCAGAACTAAATTGACCAGTAAGCTTCTTCCTAAACTCTAGGTTGTCTACACCATAACGAGAAACATCTGTCCTAAGTGGTTGAAACTGACCAGTGGGTGGAGGAACTGAGTGGTACTCCTTATCTTTCTTAAACTTAGGAGGTGATTCACTAATTGGTTCCTCATTCCTAGATGTGTTTTCTTCTGAGCTTGTAAGGTCATCATCACTAGGTGGAATCTCTTCCTTATCACTAGGTGGGGTTTCTTCCTTATCACTAGGTGAGGTCTCTTCCTTATCACTAGGTGAGGTCTCATCTGAACTACTATCTTCACCATAACCTAGTCCAGCTCTACTGTTTATGACTCTTTGTTTTTCAACAAATTGAACATGTGATAGACCAGCCTGTTTAATACTACCAAGTTTTTCTAACAAAGTATCTCTTTCCTAAGTAAGCTTTTCTAATTCAGACACCATACATCCTAACTTCCATTCACTTAATTTCAATTGGTAATCTTGTTGCTCATATTTTTCTGCCCAAGCCATTTTATTATTTTCATGTGTTAATATTTTGGCTTCCATTGACTCTAAAGTTAATTGATAACCAGCTACCTCAGACCTAGCTGTTCTATAATTATCTCTTTCAGTCACATATTCTTTAAGCAACTTTTGATAAACATCATTACACTTAGAGCATACCTCAGAGACATTGGATGAACATGGTGAAGTAGCTACCATAGCAATCTGAACAGGTTCATCTTCATCCTCCATGCTCCAGTCAAAGCTTCCAAGACCATCTCTTGATTCCAAAGCAGCATATCCTGGTTCCTCATCAAAAGCTGTGCCCCAATCAAACTCTTCCATTGCAACCATAGAATAGGTTACAGGTTCATCATCAAATTCAGCACTCCAGTCAATCTCTGCTAAATTTTCTTGAGCCACCAAAGCTTTTGGTTGTGATTCAGTAATAGGAACCTCCTTTCTTTCAACCTTGGGTTGTTCAACCATCCTGTTTGCCTGATATTTTGCAAACTTGCATTCCCTTGCAAAGTGTCCGAGCTTTTGACAATTGAAACATTCAATCTTGGATTTGTCAAAAGTTATACCTTGTTTGGTTTTGAAATCAATTCCCCTTCCTGTCTTGTTCATGAACTTCTTGATCCTTGCAGTGATCATAGCTACTTGCCATCTTATGTCAATCTCCTCTAAAGCATCTTCTTCAATCTGCAACAAGTCTTCTTGATAGGTAACAGGTAAAGTGGCTTGTTGTGCAAAGAAGGAACATACAACATCATCAGAATTGGTGTTGTTTGTTGGTGATGGGTTGGGAGTAGTTGTGGTTGTGCAAACATGCTATAAATCACCAACAGTACTTTGAGAAGGATAAGCAGTACTTTTAGTGGAAGTACTGCTTCTGTTTTCAGAAGACACAAAAGCTATGTTGTGAGTTTTCTGAGAACTGTGACCATTCATCTCTTGCTCGTACACTTTCAAATTGTTATAGAGATCATCAAAGTCCATAGACTCCAATCTAGGTTGTCCTCTAATCATAGTAGCAACCACATGCCAGACAGATGGCAAACTCCTTAAGAACTTCAAATTTGCATCTTCAACAGATACCTCTGCTCCATACAGTTCTAGCATACTAAGTAGATTTTGAAATCTGTCATAGGCAGCATCAAGACCTTCTCTTTCACCAACAGTGAAGGATTCAAACTGCTGCTTCAATAAGTTTCTATGCATCTTCTTTGAAGCATCATTACCTCCAAATCTTGTCTTGATCGCAGCCCATAATTGTTTTGCATCCTTAGCATCATGAAACTTTAGTAGGTGACCATCAGGAATAGCAGACAACAGTATGTTGAGAGCCTTATCTTGATTTCTCTTTGTAGCTGCTGGCAAGGTTGGTTGAGGTGGTTTGGGTTGTCCTTCAACTTGTAAAGGTTCATCAAGAACAACATTACCATTGACAATTACATCCCATAGAGCATGGTCAGTAATAGCAAGGTACTGCCTCATCTTCATGCTCTAGAGATCATATTCTCCCTTCTTGATGATAGGAATTCTGAGTGAGGTGATGGATGGGATAGGTGCAGCTTCAGTCGACATTGTTGAGGGTTTGTTGATAAATCGGTTTTAAGGGTTTCTTCTTAATCAGAGTCTCCACACAAGCTCTGATACCACTTGTTGGATCGATATACTCTGACCAAACTAACTTGTAGCTTGTCTACGGTTTAACAACTTTGAATGAATTCAAAACTATTAATAATGAAACACTGATATACTTTGCTAAGTATGCGAAATCTACTTTAACAAAGCTAAGAAGAATTAATAAACAACTTTGAATATTATTAAAACCTTGAACCTGCTTTCTTACACAGATTCACTAACAAACTCTAATCACTAATACTTCTAACAAGCTTCTTCGTGTAAACTTGTCTCTCTAAAATCTTATCTAATCGTATCTCTAATCGCATATGTCTAATGCCAACCTAGGGGTCCTTTTATAGGCACAAGGAAAACCCTAGTCGGTTTACAAACTTGAACGACAAGTAATTCTAATTATAACTCTAATCTAATACGAACATTCTAGAATTACACATTAGTCCTTAAACTATTTGCATAGCAGTCCTTCAACGAGCAGCAGTACTTTGACTTAATTAGCAGTACTTTGACTTGAGTAGCAGTACTTTGACTTTCAGCAGTACTTTGATATTTCATAGCTCAACACGCACTCGTATTTGGATTCTCGGATATTTGAGTGAAACACTCCTCCAAAAGAGACTCTTCTTCTTGGCTCCAAAATCTACTCATTTTGTTTGGAAAAATATATTGAAAGTGTGTGTGAAGTATGAAATAATAAGGAGTGTATTTATAGGAATTTTAAGGGGTAAAATTTGAGTTTTTGGGGTATTAAATTCAAAAAAAAAGAAAAAAAAAACCGGTAATTTTACTGTTATAAAACGTTCGGATTTTTAAAAAATTGAAAAAAAGCTACAGCATGGGCTGGCCACCATGGCGCGAGAAGCCATGGTGCCACCCATAGTATGGTGAGTCGTCGACTTTTTTTGGGCTGGTGGGATGGCACGTGCCTATGGCTCAAGCGTACCTCTCACTCTTAGACGTAGTTTTTGATATAAAAAGTGTATGCTTCTTAAATGCACAATGACATGTGCAAAAACTCTAGTAATTACCGACAAAATCTTAACAATTGCAAGTGCTTGTTAGGAGACCTTGAGAACAAGTCTTATGCGAATTGATTGTAGGGGACAAACAGAATAAACGAACAAAACCGGATATTATTTGAATCTCTGAAAGGCGTGTGAACACTTTCAGATCGAATCAATTCGGTGGTTCTCCCGAATTATTCAATCCGATACAATTCAGAGATTGAGAACGTTTTGAATGCTTGTGTTTGAGATTGATGAACCAGAGAAAATTATATTGACCAAGAAAAAACGTATGAATATATAAATCAGGGATTAGGCAATAAAAGGCAGTTTTCCAAGGTTTCAAAGTTGTCAAAATTAATCCCTTAATTTTCAAAAATTTAATTTTCTGAGGAACTTCGACCCCAGCCAGGGGCTCTGCCCCTTGGACCCTGCTCCTAGGGGCGCTGCCCCCGGACCCCCTTCCCTTAGGGGCTTCGCCCCTAAGATCATAATAAATTCAAATAGGCGTGCACTCTGCACCTCCAAGCCTAAATGATGTCTTATTATGACTAAATTTGTCAAACAAGTTAATCCAATTACACTAAAATATCCAACATTGATCTCAGTTAATGAAACACCAATTTATTTATTTTTAACACAGGACTTTTATATGTGTACAGGTCGGAGCCTTTTACACCGTATAGGCTCTACGTCGTAGATGATTCTAGCCTCTACGCCAACAAGTTCAGACATGCAAAATTACATTTTCTGTAAACTGAACTTACCCGACTATTCAAATCTGCAAATCTTGAAAACTTACTTCATTTATCATAAACATGAATGTCTAAATACATATTTTACTTTCAAAGCGCGCATAAACAATATTTTCTATAAAAACGGGTATTAATCCAAACACTCCATTTCAATCTATAAAAATACATATCACTGACCATAAAACACTTGATACAGCTTTGACACTTTTGGGGGGCATTTCAAACCGATTAACATTAGATGGATGAGAAGCTCATTACCCTAACCCAAGAGGTACACCGTTGACCCGCTACATGCCCCACATCATCACATTGCTTGTCTCATATAACCTACATAAAAACATAAACGTAGCAACGTAGGCACAAGGCTTAGTGAGTAAAACAGAACTATGTTGAACTAAAACTGAATTCTAATCACATCTATCGTGAATTGAGCTGACATATATTGAGTTATGCTAAACTGAACCATATCTATAGGGTATTATTGTTTGAACTATATAACTGAGTTCTCGTCACTCTATCGTGAGCTAATAATTGAGTTATATTAAATTAAAACTATATATGTATGGTATTGAATCAATTTTCTAGACTATAGTGAAACATATCCCTTGATTGGCTTCCACTGAATATATCAGGAGCAACTATAGGCTGCGAGTACTCATGTTCTACCTTTACCTTCATGCACGAGTGCATTCTCGAGTTTCTAACGCTACATAGGATAACCCTATGAGCCTCTGAACTGTATGCGCCAATGCGCCTCTAAACTGTATGGGAAAACGTGTCTCTTAACTGTATGCGACAACGCACCTCTGATGTGAAAATGCTTTCTTATAATTGGATTTCGAGCAGAAGTAGGAAGAAGTTTTGTAAATGGGTTGAGTGGCTTTTAAACCTTGAAGCGTCATGTCTTCCATGTTGTAATTTCTTTCCTCTAGCTCCTTGCTAAGGTGTTAATATAATTGTCATTCGAAAAAATAAATGTAAATTAGACATGTAATTCTATAATTTATTAAATGTTCATTTATTATACAAACTTATATGAATATTTGAGCGATGGATGGTTTGCCAAGCTAATATGACGTATACTTATTCAAAGTTCAAACTACCAAAGAAATACTGAAAGTGTTTGCTTGACCATGTTTCATTAACGTACATGTATTCAAATGGTGACTGTTAGCCTCGCTTTTTTATAAAGATAATGTCTTACACATGAATTGGACTAGATATGTAGTAAGTTGCTCCCGTAGGGACTACTTATGTAAACGGGGAAAACTTGTAGTGTGTTGAGCCTATAAATACCCCTCATGACTCTCCATGAGGGGTGTGGTTAAGTGTTAGGTTATTGTATATTGTTTCATTTATCAATAAAAGTATCTTATCATTTCCACCCTCTCTTTACTTTCTCTCACTAGAACTATGAATAGATTCAGCATGTTTGATCAACCAAGACCTCTCGAATCACATAAATCATGTATATTTTCGGTCCTACAATTGGTATAAGGAGCCAGGTTGTTATTTTGTTGATGTTTGTGTGGTTCGTATACTTGTTTTAGAGGCTGTTTTACCCCATTTTTTGTGGATCTGAAATTTTTTTCTTATCTTTTGGGAACAGTTTTCTAAACAGTTTATGTGTATCCATATGGTTAAAACAAAAGGTCATATGCTTTCATTTAAAGGTTTTCATAAACTGTTTTTTGAGTCCTTTGTTGTCCAAACAGGTTTATGATAAATCTTATCACTTTTTATGACTATTTTGTCCTATAACCGTGAATATTGTGGTCAAAAATAGTGGTCAAATACTGGTCGGAAACTGGTCGGAAGAATGGTCTGAAAAAGGGTGGTCGAAATTTATGGTCGGAAAATTCGTCGGAACAGATGGTCAAAAAGTCAAAACCCTCTTTTATCGAAATTTCTTGTAAAGTAATTTCGACATACCCTACCTCGTCGCAATTGCTATCGATTTCTTGTATAGAAATTCGATAAGACCCGTCGCAATTGGACCCGTCAACCCGTCACAATTGGACCCATCGCAATTGGATTTGTCAAAATTGAACTTATTGCAATTGGACAGGTCAAAAAGTCAATGTTATCACAATTGCTTTTATAATCTGTCATCGCAATTGCAGTTTGGTTATCGCAATTGGTATTATAACCAACTATCAAAATTGCAAAAAGAAAAGAAGAAAAAGATGAAGTAGAAGACCTTGACCACAACCCATTATAAACCAAGCATACTAGTCACTAGGCCATTCATAACCTTAACACAAACAATCATTAAACACATAACACATAATACAAACATGATAAACTCAATATAACATCTTGTTATAGTCAATTTACTTACCTCACATCCAAGCTAATTAAACCAAGAATATCATCATCTTCTTCCTTGCTCCCTAAACCATAATCATCACCATATCTATTAACACATTAAAGTCATAACAATAGTAAGGGTTTATACAACCCATAACTCACACAATTTCTATTCTTAATCATCATATGATCATATCTTGATCATATGATGAAATCCCCAATTATCCTAAATGAACCCTAATTTCAATTTCATCATTTAACTCAAAATTAGATTACTTACTTGTGTTGGAAAGATCACTAGGCTTAACCAATAACATAGAAACATTAATTCTTCAATTACTAGATCATCAATGCTTAGTTTCCCTCCCTTTTCTCTCTAAAACCGACCTTCACACAAAACCACCAAATTCTTATCTAAAAAAGAAGTTCCTGGGAATTTCTAGTAAAAGCTTACTTCACATTGAAGCTTCCTCATCTTTGGCTAATTGACAAATATGATCCCTTAGTTCTTATTATCTCTTATTTGTAACACATGGTATTTTCTATAACCATTTACACAATATTAATACTTGACTTGTAGTTTGACTATTGGGTTTGACCAACCAATCACGTAAGCCTTCAACATATAAAAGTCATAGTCAAACTTCTTTAGTGGCGCTATAACATTAAAATACTTAAAAACGGATTCCGGGGTGTTACAGTTGGAATTCAACATCTTTAAATCAGATTGACACAACTTACAAATGGATTTCAAAATTTGGTAAACCCGTTAGGGCCGTGCTTAAATGGGTTCTCAAGGTTGTTGTCTAATCTAAACTTTAAATGACTTCTTAGTACTTCAGCTAAGGACTCGGACTTCAACATTACGACTTGTACACATATTACAGTGTACAACTCGGGTTTCAAAGAAAGGAAAATGCCTTGCTAAACCATTCTTTAAAACCAAGCGTGCACTTATCCTAAAAACAAAAGGCAAATTCTTTTATGGCTTGAGCTATTTTAGAAAAACTTTCAAAATCTTTAAGCTCAAGTCAACGGTTGTTGATCTAATGTTAGATAACACCGCGATTTTTCAAAGAAAGGACCCTGGTGTACGTTTTGGTACGACAATCATAACAGAAAAGAAGTTCTTACGCAAAGTTTATCAAAAACTTCTTAATCTTGAGCAAAAATTTTCAAAAGGTTTTTCAAAACTTTTCAAAATTTTGCTCATGATTTTCTAATTTTTACTCCCCAATTCACTCCAAAGTTTAAAAATGTCAAAACATATGCTAGTTTTGAGGGGGAGTATTTCAGAGTATAACATTTTAGTTACCTTGAAGCAAAATTTATTCAAGAATTTTTCAAACTGAAATTTCTAAATCTTTCAGAATTTTGCTTCAAGAAGACTCCTTCCCTCAAACTTTAAAAAGTTTAAAATTCTCAAAACAAATGTGAGTTTTGAGGGGGAGTATTAACAAAACAAAAAATGTTCCATCATAATCATGCTTAATGGCTTGTGCACAGATAACAATGCACAACCCGCACTTGTAAAGAAAGGACCCTGAGGTACGCTTCAGTGCCTTAATCCTCATATAAGGAGCGAAAGCTTCTTACTTTTGAGTATAATTAATAAAAATTTTGATAAGTTTTTCAAAATTCTGCCCAAAAGAACAAGTATTCCCTCTCGTGTTTAAAACCTTAAAAAGTGATTTCACTTGTTGAGGGGGAGTACTTGAAACAAATCTTTGTTCAAAAACAAATGTTCTTGTTGAATTCTTCCCGTAAACCTCAAAAAGCATATTTTAGTCAAAAGTTTTCCAAAAACAACATCAATATGCTATTTTTGAGGGGGAGAATAAAAAATGTGATTAAAATATGAGTGTGTAGTATGATATCAAACTGGTTTATCCAGTGATGTAAGCGTGTCTCGTGTAACAACCTGTAATTTTCCACGTCAACATTTATTTTCAAACCCTAATTTACTACTTTAAAATTTTACTAGAACACTTTTTACTTATAACTTTTTACTTAAGTCAACGTAAAATTTAGAATCCCTTTTAGGTGCACTAGGATTTTAGGCTATATCTAGTCCACAACATCCCAATACCTTGCTCCTACTCCGGTTCTAAATATTAATCCCTAAAACAATTACCTTTTTGTTTATTTACGTTTATTAAGTTAACTAACGCTTTTCGCGATTTAAATGAACAATGCACCCGACACTCCTGAAAATAATTTTTAATACACTCTCACACTCACTAAATTAATACAAAAGTGCCAAAAATCATTTTCTTACACTTTTATAATTCATTTACTAAGCTCACTTAATTATACGTATTTAACGTTAACCGTAAAACTATCAACCAATACCTATTTTTAATACCCAATACATTCAATATATATATTTTTGGTACCAAAGAAAAACATATTGCTCCTAATTTAGTCATATTGCCGCCCCTCTAAACATATCAATTTCTAGACAAATTTTCTTACCTACATAATTACTAGACAAAAGAACACAAAACATGGCCATAAATATTGGTGGCTTGACTAGCCACCTTGTCCCCCCCCCCCCTTACTCCATAAAATTCGGTCAAGGCAAGACCAAAGACCAAGACCATTGACCAAGTATTGAAATTACCAAAATACCTTTCCATTTAAATTACCAAATTGCCCTCTTTTGCACTATAAATAGAGAAGTGACTTAGCTCATTTTCTTTTGCAAATTTTCACCTAGAAACTCTCCCTTGAACCTCTTATTGATCGGCCATAAAGAAAAAGAAAGAAGAAAAATTTGTTTGATCGGTTTCAAGTGTTATTTGATCACATACGGGTTTTATACTAACTATAAATCGATTAGGAGTAACCATTGGGGTTCTATTGTTCTTGCTCACATCCTATTTTCATCTTCTTCAAGTAAGCCTAAAAACTATCTTCATACTTTTACATATATATTTTATGCACTTGATATGTCTAATTATGCATTTGTTATGTTTAAATGTTTATTAAAACTCATTACTTACAAATATCACCCTATATATATGTTTGTACATTTTCATGTTTTAAACAAGTTAAAACATACTTGACATAATTATTTTATTGGGAAAAATGTGTATATTCTAGTCCTACTTTATATTTGTTTGATATGTACAAGTTAAGGTTTAAAAGAAATAATATGTGATTTATAATTTTTCCTACACCTTGATTATTTATTTCTTGACGTTATGAAACTTTTACTAGGTTGTTAAAATTGTTTTGACACTATATAAATTGTTGAAGAGTTGGTGGATGAGTTAGGATGGTTTTTGGGAGTTGATTTGAGGTAGATCTAATAGTTAAAAGTGTAAAATTTGTGATTTTGGAATATATAAGGATAGGTTGTTCTAAATTGATTTCCACAGAAAAATGAGTTTTTGAAATACAAGATTTGGTTAAAAAAAATATAGAAAATATACTTTATAACGAAAACGTGGGCGCTTGAATGGTTAAAAACGGATCTATAACGAATAAGATACGTTAGTTTTAAGTTTAGCGACGAAAACTAATTTTCTGAAAATATGGTTCGCTGTCAGAATTTTTCAAAGGATAAAACTGGACTTTAAAGGTTAGCTAGACTAGTCGAGGCCTTAAGAATACGTTAGTATACTTAATTATCTTCGCGGGGATAGGTAGAACTTAGATAACGGACTTAAAACGAGTAAGCTATGGCTCTCCGAAACTTTAGACGAAACTTATATTTTTGACAGCTTGTGTTGAACTAGTAAATGCTGATGGAAATCTTGAAAATAGAATTTGGACACTTTAGAAGCGGAATTAGCCAAAACAACTTAAACAAAAATGGTAGAATCCCGTATATACATGTTAGGCGCTTTAGAAAATTTCTAGAACACTAAATAACAAAGAAACTATGTACAAAATACGATATGCTAAGAGTATATTTATTTTCACTATTCACAGCTTTTCGCTAAAAGATGTTGGAAATGTTTTTGGAACGTTTTAAGTGTTTTGGAGTCAAAATGATGTAAAAGGGACTACATCAAGGACGTAATGTTTTATGTACACTTTACTATTGAGTCGGAAGTTTTTCAAGTAAACGATTAATTAGATGGTCAATGTTAAGGACTTGAATACTTATAAACATATGGTTTATTAAAACGATTTCCTATAAATAATGTACTTCGGTAAAATTATATTTTCCATACTAAATTACTCTGCAAACATATATGGGTGATAAACTATTTTATAAAACGCATGCATTACATATCACATTATCCTAAGACAACTTATATATTTCTAGGTTGCCGTAGAGTTTTCACGTTTGAAAACTCATTTCACTTCCCGATATCTTTGATTTACGTTGATTGCTTAAGGTGAGTTCATGGCCCCTATTTTACTTGTTTTGAAATACTTTTGGGGGAGAATACATGCTCGTTTTTATCTAAATGCAATTATTGATTTACTTGAATATGCTACTTGTTTACTCAAACCATTACTTGCTTTACTTATGAATTTGTTGTTTACTCAAATGCGTTATATATTCACATGTTATATACTTAATTCTTTTTACTCATGGACACAAGCACTTTGAACGATTATTCATACATGACTGAATGTACTGGTCACATAACCGAGTGAACTGGTAACACGACCGAATGAACTGGTCACATGACCGAATGTACTAGGCACATAACCGAGTGTATTGGTCAAACCAATTTTAAATCTTGTGGTCCATATGTTACTTTTGTTTATTTAAACCTATGAACTCACCAACCTCGTGTTGACACATTTTAGCATGTATATTCAGGTTTTTAAAGTGTCAGCTCACATTTAGCGGCTTTTGGCATGGCATGGCATGGTTATAGGATCAAGATACTCTGATATTCATTTGGGGACCGCTTTAATTCTTTTATGGACCTGTATTTTCCGCATTACAATGAACAATGTAAAACAAAGTACTTTTGATTATAAAAATTTCTTTTAAACAGATATGGTAAATCCGTTCTCTTTACTTTGTGTTGTGGTACCAATTTAGTAGCACCCCAGCGACATTATCTTTCGCTGCGACCCTATTTTGGGGGTGTTACAATATGACATGGACGGGTAATAACTTCAAGCTAGTCTAACTAGTGATGTAAGCATGTCTCGCAATGGTCATATTAACTGAAAATAAATCAATTCAAAAAGTGTTAACTCCACCTGACATGTGCAAATTTATATTAAATACTTATGAGCACATGTGAAGGGGGAGTATTTGAAAAAGCAAAACTCTCAAAGTATTAACAAAATATGTTTTATAATCATAAACACTTTGAGAGATTTTCAAATAAATGGTTTATGGCAACATATGATAGTTATGGAGTTATAAGGTGACTAAGAATAGGAAATACGTCCTATAATCCGCCAGAACCGGAGGGATCTACCCATGGACAATACCAATAGTTTAGAACTAAAAAGTCCTTAGGTATGATTGAAAAAAGGAGTAAAGAAATGAAAGGAGAAAGAAGGGGTTGAAGAATTAAAAAGAAAAGTAAATGAAATGGTGAAAAGAAATAGCCCTCCATATGTTCAACTTTAGGGCAAAAACCGGGTTCAATTCATATGCTACTAGATGTTACTACGGTGACACCGATATTGAAGACTAAGCCGTCATGGACCCAGTGACGCACTGCACTAAACCTTCTAGCCACTCAAGTGTCTCTCAAAAGATACTTGTTTCATTTCTCACGGAGAACCCTTCATAATCTATCGACCTCTCACTCCGAGATGAGTTGATATTGAAAAGGAGGCACTCTGCTCCATGCCTCTGACGACTAAAACCAAAAAGCACTAAATCGAGTCTAGAGCCGCGATATACATCAAAAGATCTTTTATGAACACTTAATATTTCTACACTGGTTGTTCAACATTAAGGACACAAGTTGTAAATAACAAGAGTCCTACGCAGATCTTAGCAATCTGCCAAGAACATTCATGAGGGAACTCACAATTATGATTCTCAGTGATTGAGTGGAAATTCCTACCAGGGTCAACATCAAACAGCCCTGATAGCAGGTCACTTCGGTAATCCCTTGTGGGTTACGCTTAGTGTTCGAGGTGGTTTCAAACGGTTTACAGTCGTGGAGTGATACTTCGGTATACTTCAGCGACTCACCCTGAATCGTTGATACACTTCGGTGTATCTAAGTTAGCTCTCTTGTGGGCATCCGATTCAGGAACGGCCTTGGCAAGGATTAGAGAAAGTTTTCACACTATGCTGTTAACGATCTCGAAGTCCGAACCTGTAACTGTCGGATGCTTTATTGCAAACTGTTTTTCATGTATGTACTTATGGAGACCGGGAGTTCCACTGCCACCATGATCATCAACTCACTTCCAGCTCCACATGCTCATACCAACAACATTACGAAAGATAAAGTTATGCAAAGTTCAAAGAAAGTTCTCATCAAAGATCAAAGCAAAGCAAAGTTCAGAATGATTCTGCGTCAAAGTCAAAGAATCTGCAAAGTAAAGAGATAAAGATCAAAGTCAAAGAACGGGAACTGCAAATGTATGAAACTCAAAGTTAACAAGAAGTATGAGCATGTTGGAAAGACGTAAAGACACCAGTTATGAAGACGTTGATGAAAGGCAGGCGAATACCACAAATGATCACAAGAACAAGGACGAAGAACAAAGATCACGAAGCATAATTGGAACAGAGAATCTAGCAAAGCTATTTCACAAAGACTCAAAGTTCAATACAACAAGCATCAAAGAAGATCATCCATTTCTATTAGAGGACCCATAACCCACATGTCACAGAAAGAGATCTCAATAATCACCCTTTAGGGGGAGATTGTTGGAAACGCAAAAGTGATGATCATAAATGTAATCAAAGAGAGATCTCAATGATCGTCCCTTAGGGGGAGTTTGTTGGGAACGCCTAAAGTGACAATCATTATTGAGTCAATGAGTCTTGTAATATGGTCATGTAATAGCTTGTTAGAATCGTAAAAATATAGTCTACATGTTAGTAGAAGTGTGCCGTCTAGTTTAGTCATAGTATTTAGGCTAATGTTGAATTAGTGAAATATGTAAACACGGTACACTTCCTTATTCTCATCTCATGGAAGACTATATATACTTGTAACCTCTCATTAGAGAGGTGTTGGTTGTTAATGTAATAGAGAAATTCTCTCTAGTTACTTTCTCTCTTTAGAATACATCACTTTCTATCTCTACAACTTATATTGTGAAATGATATTATAAAAGTAGGACCAACAGTTCTCCCCCTCACGTAGCACCAAACTCGCTGCCAGCAATGATGTCGCCGTGACTCCTTTCTTGCCGGTGCTTGCCGCTCTCCACTTAATTGAGAAATAAGAAGCTAATTAAGAGGCTTTTTACTAATTTAACTGGTTTGAATTGAGATCAATATAAATCTCATATTTGTCATAGATCAAAAGAACCAATCTTAGTCATCCATTTTTTATCTAGATTAATAAAAAATCATTTTTCACAATTTTTTTTAAACAATATATCTTGTAAACGATAAATCTTCAAGCTACAAAAAATACACAATCGCGACGAGAATTAAATTATTTATCTATAAATATGCATTTCTCTATACTTTCGACGAACTTTTTTTTTTTCGCCTAGAAAAATCACATATGATTTGTAAAAATCACATGTGATTCGTAAAAATCAAATCACATGTGATTTTTACAAATCACGTGTGATTTTTCTGGGCGGAAATTTTGAAAAAAAATTGTTCGTTGAAAGTATATAATAATGCATGTCTGTAGAAAAATAATTTAATTCTCGTCGCAATAGTATGATTTTTTTCACGTAACGATTAACGGTTTGCGAGATATTTAATTTTTAAAAAAATGGTGAAAGTTTATATTTTTTGTTTTGATAGAAAAAATGAATGGTTAGAATTGGTTCATTGGATCTATGACAAATATTAGATCTATATTGAACTTTTGCCGTGAGATTTATTTTAACATCTTAATGGAGAAATAAAAGTTTTTGTAACCTCTCTATTAAAATAAAATAACAGTCATCGAATAAATGGTAAAGAAACAACCTTTAAAATACTTATATGGAATAATCCCAAATACTTATATCTTAAAACCACTTAAAAAAAACAACAAAAAAAACAAACAAAAAAAACAAAAAAAAAAAAAGAAGCCATAACTCTATTTAACTTTTATCTAACCCTTTAAACTCCTCTTAATGTGTTCCAAAACACTTTCCCAAACGCCCCGCCTGGTATCTACGGATGTAAGTGGTTGTGTATAAATTAAAGATTATTCATAAACGAAAAAGAGTCAGAATCGAAAACTGGGTTTCGATTTTTCTTCAAGTTTAAGGTATGAATCAAATACTTCTATGGAAAGAATATCTAAAAAAGAAAGTGGGGGCGAAACCGTAATTTTATACAATAAAGACAAAGATTTAAGGAAACACAGGGTATGTTTGGCAAAACTAGCTGTAAGCTGTAAACTGTAAGCTGTAAGCTGTAAGCTGCAAAGCTGTTAACATGAGCTACAAACTGTATATATTTTTTAATAAAAGTGTTTGGTAAGTTAGCTATTAAATGTAATTATAAGATGTAAAATGACATAAAAGGACATGTCTATAATTATAAACAAATGTTTGAAGGGTATATCAGTAATTTAAAGTTTTAACAGCTCGAAGATGTTTAAAAAGCTTCATGAATCAGCTTTTCATTTAGGAGCTATTTGTTTGAAATAAAAGCTTGAAGTTAATGTATCCAAATGGAGCTACTTAGTTTAGATGAGATTATTTTGTAACAAAAAGCTAACAGCTCCCCCAAAAAGCCCGTACCAAACAGGCCCACAAACGCTTTGGCCCAGAGCTTTTTGGATCTTTTTGAGGCAATGAGCGGTGAGTAATGAGCCTTTTGATTTTTAGTGTTCGTTTGGCAAAAGAGCGGTCAGCTTTGCTATTTTTTTAGGAAAGCTCATTTTTCCAATGCTTCTTTAAGAAGCTGTGAGCGGTGAGCAGTGAGCTGTGGCTACGGCTCACAGCTACTGCTCACAGCTAGAGCTGGCAATTTCTGACACGGACCTGTTAACATGACACGACACGACCTGTTCTTAACAGGTTTCGTGTCAGGTCTTAACAGGTTTCGTGTCTTAACAGGTCCGGACCTGTTAAGACACGAATGAAATTAACAGGTTTCGTGTCTTAACAGGTCCGGACTTGTTAAGACACGTTAAGAGACCTGTTATAATGTTATGTATATATATATATATATATATATTATATATATATATATATATATATATATATATAATGTTATGTATATATATATATATATATATATGTTCTAAAATTCTAAATGAAACCCTATAGATTAAAAAACACTTTCCTCTTTCCATATCTTTTTATCTCAGCCTCCATTCCTCCAAATCCAACCTTAATCGATCAACAATCCTTAATCGATCCACAATCCGATCTCAACATGGAAATTTTTTAACTGATCGATATTCTTAATTGATCCACAATCCATCTTTTTCTTAAATCCCTTTCCCTGTTCCTTAATCGATCCACCATTAACCTATCGATACACCAATCTGTGACAAATGGTAATTTTCACGTTGCTAATTAATATTATATGAGTATTAATTATTTTTAAGCTAAGCATTTCTGTGCGCATTTGCATGTTTCTGAGTATTTTTGAGCATTTTCAGGGGCTGTCCCAGCATACTGTAGCTTACAGTCACTGCAGAAAAGTTTATTTTTGTCAGTAAAGTTAAATTATCACATTTCTGATAGTTACTGACAAGTATTATAATTTACTGAGAGCTTTCTCGCATTTTTCTGAAAAACAACCGCACGCGCGTACCGACAGCACAGTACACATGGTAAAGGTCAAATAAATATATTTTTGAGTCAGTAATGACATTTTATTATATTTCTGACAAAAACGTGGTTAAAAACTTTATTTTATGAAATCGTGTCCAAAAACGTCAAACCGGGACTTTACGGTAACTTTTTAACTTAAACCGACACACAATACACCAAAGTGGGATAAAAACTATTCTTCCCCCTCCTAAATAAACCCATATCCGGCCCTATACTCTCACACAAACCCACATGGACACCTCATAATCCTATCTTTAATGTAATCTAAATTTTTCTACAAATGGTGCATTACTTTTGAGATTTTCACATCCTATCTTTTATTACTTCCTAAAATAACTTCTCATCTCATCCTTTTCTACCTTCATTTGGACGCACCATATACACACACATAAATCATTTTACAAAATTTTCTCTACAAAGATTCAAGATCAAAGGTGTTTGCAAAGGATTTTGGGTAATTTGGAGTTGGATTTGGGTTAAACTAGCAAGGTTTTGGGTGTCTTTGTTCTTCACATCCCACGTACCACTTCTCAAGCATTGTAAGGATTCACAAAACTTTTCTAAATTTGTTAATCTCTTGTTCATTTGGTGTATTGTGATGTTTAAAAGTGTTAAATGTACATGTTTTGATAATATGAGCAAAGCTAGGGTTTGATCTTTTACATGTAGTGCTCGACATTTATGGTTGTTTATGAGTTAATTAGTTGATTTCTTGCTTGTGTGGTAAATCTTGTTGCATATAGTGCTAGTTTGATGATACAAACACTAGTTATGGTTTTTACACTAATTTAAGCACTATAATGATTTTTAAGGGTTATATATGGATCGACCCATTTTAAAAATAAAATATTATTGGGGTTTTGAAAAACATATAATTTTGGCTCAAGTGGTGAAAAGGTGGAAAAATAAAGTGAAGTGCTTTTTAGTTTAGCTTATTTAATAAGCTATAAGTTACTAAAAATAATTAGTTAAAAGGTAAAAATAAGTTGAGATGCAATATTTGGTTCGAATGAACAGTAGAAAAGTCAAAGTTTGACTTTTGATTAAGTAGCTTAATTATTGGAGATTATTTGATAAGTATAAAGTGTATTTGGTAATTAAAAATAACTAATAAGTAACAAATAAATACAAATTGGGCTAAATAGATTTTGGGCCATAAAAACCCATTATTTTACTGTTGGGCCAAAGCCCATGTGAAATTTTGTAAGTTTGACTTTTTGACCAAACGAATGTATTGAACGAGTAAAATGATTTTTAGTAACGTGACGATATATACGTTATAACTAAAAATGTGTTTTGGGTCAAAAATGGTAATTGGGCTTATTTTGATAGTTCGGCCCAATATACAAAGAAAAATGATAAATTTGATTTTTGGAATATTTTCCGACTCGTCGAAGTTAAAAATGTTTAACGAAACGATAAATATAACGATAACTATTTTTGGACTTGTTTTGAGACGCTTAGTCTCCGAAAGGGTAAAAACTGACATTTTTCCTAAAATGACATTTAAATTGACTTCTGTTGACTTTTTGAAGAATATTGACTTCGCGTCGAAATTTAGTGTTATTACTTAAAGGTTAAGATAACGAACAATTTAACGACGAATATATATATTCACGACACTTAACATATATCACTAAAGTATTTTGCACTTATAACTAGTTAGCGAAGTATTTGAGTAAAGTTTGCAACACGTGAGATAAATGGAAACGTTGTATAAACGAACGGGTCATGCCCAAATTTTCTAAAAATCCAACACTTATAGTATTTTGAGAAAATCCACAACTTAAGTAAACTTTATGAAATTACTTAACAAACTTGTTTTCCTTATAATAAATGTTGCAACAAAAGTAATAAACGACGTTTCTAAATATAATAGTTTTTCACTAACTACGTTATATTAACCACTCTTCAAAGCCATTTAACTAATCTCCATATATGAGAAATTAACTTAAGATATATATATATATATATATATATATATATATATATATATATATAATATATATATATATATATATATATATATATATATATATATAACACTTGCACATTTAAATCGCGAATACTAGCACGGATGTTCCGTTACGTATTCCCACCATGAACTTTCACCATGAGCTACCCCCAAGAGTTACAATAATAAATCGTTTCGAAATACATTTTACCACACAGCAAGCAAGAAATACACGAGCACAGGTCAAACGTAAAACTTTTCAAATAAAATAAAGACACTTGAGACACGAACCTTTTGCTAAGACTTACCGTACTAATTTAGGGTGCTGATCGGCGCGGTTGCATTATTTTGATTGATTGCTGAATTGCTGTATTTGAAAGGTGAGTTTATAGCCTCATATTTTTATACGATTTTTGGTTTTATAAGCTTGTGGTGAGAAACATGCAAAACTGTTTTCATGGACCAGAATTGAAGTTGCTTTTAAGATCACACTAGTATGCAGAAACCTAAGTTTGCTGAATCCAATTTTGTGCCCATTATCATCTGCCGTTAATTCCTGATGGGAAGCCGGTTGTTATAAATAGATCTATTGGGAGTGACGTCCCCGTTCGGTTGGCTCGGCATAGCCAAGGCGAACGTATACCATTCGGGTTTTTAGCCGGGTGTTTAGGGATTAACACTCGCGGGCATCCTTATTTATTTGCTAACGCTAGTCGTGCTGCATTGTCTTAGTTTCGGTAGGATGAGGCTTAGTGTTTGCATTACGGATAGTGTGTATCTGCTGATTTTGTTTTATGATATTGTTATTGGTCCATGTGTGCTATTTATTTAAATCTATGAACTCACCAGCGTTAGCTGACTTTTAGCATGTTTTTCTCAGAAAACTGAGGTGCGTTTAGCCGGGTGCAGTGCATGGCGTCGGTCACAATAAATGATGGAAATGTTTTTAATGCGTTTACTCTGACAACTGGACCTTTTGTTTAAATGGGCTTCATTTTCATCTGAAATGGTTTTTATGTATCGCTACATGACTTGACTTATGTAATATATTTTAAAACGGATTTTCAATCCGTTCACTATATCTTGTGTGATGATTATCAACCACGTAGCACCCCAAAGTGTATGCTTCCGCGAATATTGTGATTTTGGGGGTGTTACAGATTGGTATTCAGAGCCTAGGTTATAGAGAACGTGGTTTATAAAAACCTCAAACTATAACCGATTTTGAAAAACTTTCCATCATGACCGTCGGATGCCTGCCAGTTTAGCTTGCTATGATTTGAGCATTAGTTGTTTATTTGATTCGAGCATTGTTTGCCTTATTTGATTAAGTGTTTTTGGCATGCTATATGGGTATATTATACTAAGCATATATGATATAAGTAATTTCTATATACTTATACGTGTCACACTATATTTGTCATAGACCATGTCTCTCCCATTCGGCACACACTCCGAGGTGGATATTGATGGATTCACTTCTCAGACACAGCAGCGAGTTCCGTTCATGGATGACCCACTGATGGAGGTTATTCGTGTTGCTGCTCAGCCATCTATTCCAGTTCAGCCTGTACACACCACTCCATCTACCTCACCGTATCTACACAGATCTACCACAGCACACCGTTCATCACCAGCTCAGTTGTACACCTTTGCTCAGCATGATTTCGATGCTCCACCTGTCAGACGTCGGGCATCATATAGGCGAGTCCGTGGATGTCGTCTTCAGTTATCTTCAGTATTGACTTCATCTCGTAGTAGGACCCGTTATGGTTATATGGGTACTCCTGCTGATTCACCACCTCAGTCACCTATGTTATCTCCAGATGATTCCCCACCTAGTCAGAGACGTAGGAGATCAGTGGAGACTTATTCTGATGAGGATGAGGATCCAGTGGAGGATCCAGAGCAGGTTCAGGATGAGCCTACTCCTACTGTGACTGCACCTGTTGAGCACACTTCTATGGGTTTAGAGGATGATAGGGATAGGGATACTCCTATGGACATAGATCAGGTTAGGATGCCGAGGGATGGAAAGGGTATTATGGAGGATGTTCAGGGATTATTTGCGGTTGGACAGAGCTCGAGAGATGCACAGATTCAGGGTTTGGATAATAGTCAGTGGTTAGACATTGCTTGTGATGTTGGCACGGGTGTACGTGCAGCTAGCCCAGAGTACACACCGTCATCTCCTTCTTTTATACCACCATCTCCGATGCCTACTCTACTCCCTTCACCAGTAGGTTCCCCACTTACAGAGCCTGAGCTTACTGAGATGGATTAGATCTGGATTCAGTTGACGAACCAGGCGAGCTTAATTGATGTTCATTCTGATCAGCTTGGGAGATTGGAGCAGTCTGAGCGTATTCAGACTGTGGAGAGGCGGATTGGGACTATTGATCAGGCAGCTTGTGTTTTGTTTGAGGAGTTGTATTCTGACCGTAGAGTGATGATTGGATTGAGGGCTAGATTGGATGCTTTAGAGAGGTTACATGGTAGAGAGCTTAGAGGTTTGGACTTTAGGGCCATTGGTTTAGGTAGAGGACAGCAGAGGATTCAGGGTATGTTGCGACGAGCTAGAGGAATCGATCGTACTCAGTGGCAGAGGATTGTGACCGCTGAGATTATTATTGGTTCAGTGATGAGGGAGAACCAGGAGCTTAGAGACCGTGTAGCCCAGCTAGAGACCACCATTGGAGGATTGACCCGAGCATTTGAGGAGCTACGCATTGCTAGGACCGACCATTAGATGTAGTAGCAGTGATGATGTATTCCTAGAATAGTAGTAGTAATGATGTATTCCTAGATTCGTAGTAGTGATGATGTATTCCTAGGACTAATAGTATCTCCGTAGTATCTTAGAACTATCTATTGACGAGCTTGTAATTTTGTGAACCTTCATCTTTCGATATATATAACAAGCTTAGTCTTCCTATCCGATTTATACTTTTCTTTCCTTCTTTCGTTGCTCCTCTGTGGTTGACTTTATTCTTGCATTTTGTTTTCGCTATTCACGTATCTGTATAACTTATTTTCCTTTAACCAAAGATCTCATTTATCGCCATCTTTTGTGATGCAGATAAATGGCACCAAAACGAAAGTCAACCAGAGCCACACGAGGACAACCCGCTAACACACCCATTCAGACAAGGTCAGTGAGGGGAAGGACTGTTGAACCCACTGCCCCGATCAGAGTCACACGAGGACGACCTGCTAACACACCGGTCCAAACAACAAAGGAAGAGGCACCAACTAGGGCCGCAACTGCTACCCCAGCAATGAATCAAGCAACACTGGATCAACTTGTTGCTGACCGTGTGGCAGCCGCTCTCGCAGCTGTGACCAATTCGACCACCAACACCGGAACATCTAGACCAGTAACCAACAGCCGAGGTTGTACTTACGCTGAGTTCCAAAAAATCATGGTTGGAGGATTTGGAGGAACAGAAGGAGCCGTTGGTTTGACTAGATGGATTGTGAAGCTTGAGACCGTATTTCATATCAGTGGATGTCATGAGAATGACAGGGTTAAGTTTGCGTCATTTACTTTCATGGATTCCGCTTTGACCTGGTGGAACAACTACATGAAGTCTGCTAATAGGGAGGTTGCTTATGCCATGCTTTGGGAAGACTTTAAGGAACTAGTAATTAGGAAGTATTGCCCACGAAATGAGATTAAGAAGTTAGAAATTGAGTTTTGGAATTTGAAGGTGCAAAACAACAACATCGCTGCTTACAACCAGAGGTTTCAGGAGTTGGCTTTGCTATGTCCAGAAATGGTTCGGACGGAAGCCAGATTGATTGAAAGGTATATCGGTGGTTTGCCGAAATCCATAAGAGGTGATGTGGTTACCTCGAGAGCTGTAGATCTTCATGAGACCATGGAGACGGCAAACAAATTAATGGATCAGGAACTGGAGGATATTCCAGAGAAGAGTACTGACCACAAAAGGAAGTGGGAAGATCACTCTAAGGGTAACAACAACAGCTCTCAAAACAAAAAGCAGAATGGAGGCAAGGTTTATGCAATTGGTTCAGGAGACAAGAAGGGTTATGACAAGAATACGCCTTTTTGTAACCGCTGTAAGTTACATCACAGGGGACAGTGCACTGTGAGGTGTAACAATTGCCAGAGGATAGGACACATAGCAAAGAACTGCAGATCAAGACCACTAGCCATAGCACAAGCAGCACCAGCCTACAATCGTAAGGCGGATGTCACCTGCTTTGGGTGTGGTGAAAAAGGTCATTATCGGAATGAGTGCAATAAGCCCCGAAACCTAGGAAACGGTGGTAGACCAGGGAACCAAGTGGCAATGATTAACAATGGGAATCAGGGAAATGAAGGAAGAGCTCGTGGAAGAGTTTATGCTGTAGGCCGAAGAGAAGCACAGGACGACCCGAACGTGGTGACGGGTACGTTTCTCTTAAATAATCGTTATGCTTCAGTACTTTTCGATACGGGAGCAGATAGAAGTTTTGTATCAACCAATTTTAGTCCTTTACTTGACATAGCCCCGACCACCTTAGATAATCCCTTCGACGTAGAATTAGCAAACGGAAACCTAGAAAGAGTAGGTACCATCATTAGGGGTTGCACTCTAAACTTGTTGAATCGTCCTTTCAACATTGATCTGATGCCAGTGGAATTAGGTAGTTTTGACGTCATCATAGGAATGGATTGGTTATCGAAATATCATGTCGTCATCGTTTGTGATGAGAAAATAGTTAGAGTTCCCTATGGGAACGAAGTTCTGATTGTTGAAGGTGACCGTTCTGATCGTGCGCGTTCGTCAAGATTGGCAATCATCTCGTGTACGAAGGTGCAGAAGTACATCGAGAAGGGATGCTATCTCTTTTTAGCTCATGTCACTGAAAAGAAAGAAAAGGAACCTGGAGAGAAAAAGTTGGAAGATGTGCCAATCGTAAGGGATTTTCCAGAGGTCTTTCCAGAAGGCTTACCGGGACTTCCACCGGCCAAAAAAATCGAATTCCACATCGAATTAGTGCCAGGAGCCGCGCCTATAGCGTGAGCACCCTATCGTTTAGCACCTACGGAATTACAAGAATTGTCAGATCAATTAGCTGAATTATCTAGAAAAGGTTTCATTAGACCGAGTTCATCGCCTTGGGGAGCTCCTGTTTTGTTTGTTAAGAAGAAGGATGGATCCTTCAGAATGTGTATAGACTACCGGGAACTGAATAAGCTAACCATTAAGAATAGATACCCACTCCCGAGGATAGACGATTTGTTTGATCAGTTGCAGGGATCATCGGTTTATTCTAAGATAGACTTGAGATCGGGTTATCACCAACTTCGAGTCCGGGAAGAGGATATCCCGAAGACCGCATTCCGAACCCGATATAGCCATTATGAATTTCAAGTTATGCCATTCGGCTTGACAAATGCACCAGCAGTATTCATGGATCTCGTGAATCGTGTGTGTAAGCCGTATTTGGACAAATTTGTGATAGTGTTCATTGACGATATCTTGATATATTTCAAGAATGAGCAAGAGCATGAGGAACATCTCAAGCTAATTCTGGAATTATTGAAAAAGGAAGAGTTATATGCTAAGTTTTCGAAGTGTGAATTTTGGATATCGACCGTGCAATTTCTTGGTCATGTGATCGGCAAACAAGGAATTCACGTAGATCCTGCTAAGATTGAGGCCATTAAGGATTGGGCAACGCCCACAACGCCGACGGAAATCCGACAATTTTTAGGACTTGCCGGTTATTACAGAAGATTTATAGAGGGATTCTCTAAGATAGCTAAACCGTTGACGAAATTGACTCAAAAGAATGTGAAATACGACTGGGGAAATGATGAGGAAGAAGCTTTTCTACTCCTTAAGGAAAAATTGTGTAGTGCGCCTATTTTAGCTTTACCCGAGGGTAGCGAAGATTTTGTTGTGTATTGTGACGCATCACACAAAGGTTTGGGAGCCGTGTTGATGCAAAGAGAGAAGGTAATAGCATACGCTTCTCGACAGCTGAAAACCCATGAGAAAAACTACACAACCCACGACCTAGAATTAGGATCAGTCGTGTTTGCACTGAGAATTTGGAGACACTACCTTTATGGAACTAAGTGCGTAGTGTATACTGATCACAAGAGTCTACAGCATATATTGAACCAGAAGGAGCTGAACATGAGACAGCGCCGATGGTTGGAGTTGCTTAGCGACTATGATTGTGAAATCCGTTATCACCCAGGGATGACGATTAATTCGCCGCTTCCAGCAAAAATTCTTGAGGCTCAGGATGAGGCACTCAAAGATGAAAACCGACCTAGTGAAAAGATTCACAGAATGCCAGAACTTGAGAATGGATTAGTAAGAAGATCCGATGGGATTTTGCGTTATGGAGACAGGTATTGGATTCCATTGTATGGAGGAATTCGTGATTTTATTATGCACGAATCCCATAAGTCCAAGTACTCCATTCACCCAGGATCTGACAAGATGTATTTAGACCTGAAAAAGTTGTATTGGTGGCCAAACATGAAGGCCGATATAGCAGAATATGTCAGCAAGTGCTTAACGTGCTCGAAGGTTAAGGCAGAACACCAAAGACCGTCCGGTCTACTTGTTCTACCTGAGATTCCGGAATGGAAATGGGAGCACATTATAATGGATTTTATAACAAAATTGCCTAGGACATCGAATGGTTATGACACGATTTGGGTAATCGTTGACCGTCTCACAAAATCAGCGAATTTTCTTCCTATAGCGGAGAAAATTGAAATGGATAAACTCGCGCGTTTATATGTTAAGGAAATTGTTGCAAGGCATGGTGTGCCTGTTTCTATTATCTCTGATCGAGACAGTCGATTTACGTCAAATTTTTGGAAGTCGCTTCAGGATGCTTTAGGAACTAAACTCGATATGAGTACGGCATATCATCCCCAAACGGATGGTCAGAGTGAAAGAACTATTCAGACATTAGAGGACATGTTAAGAGCCTGTGTAATTGATTTCGGAAACGGCTGGGATAGGCATTTGCCTTTAGTCGAATTCTCCTATAACAACAGCTATCACACCAGCATAAAAGCTGCACCGTATGAAGCACTTTATGGACGTAAGTGCAGATCACCAATTTGTTGGGAAGAAGTTGGAGAAAGCCAACTTACCGGGCCAGAGCTAGTCCATGAGACTATTGAAAAGATTGTACTGATTAAGAACCGAATGCAGGCGGCTCGTGACCGTCAGAAGAGCTATGCTGATAAGAGGCGAAAACCCCTTGAGTTTCAAGTGGGAGATAAAGTAATGTTGAAGGTTGATGAACTCAAATAAGTACATTTTATGACCATCATTTATCCTATTTATTTGACTTGTTTTATTATATTATCTGTGAGAATTGATACGTTAATGTTTAATTTTTTAATTCTCAGGTAAAAACAAGTATTATGTGAAACTTGGCGATTTTGGACTAATTATGGAGCAAAACAAGCAAGAAGTTAAGAGTCTACTGAAATGTACAAGATCAAGATCATTCTGCTCCAGATACGCCGCATCCTACTCATTATATACGGCGCATCCCTATCAAGATTTCACAAGCTACGATCCAAGACAGCAAGGACATGCGCCGCATCTAAGAATGGAGTTACGCCGCATCTTCTGGCGGTGTACGAATATTCCTGAATATATTAATCTTGGACCCCACGCGAAGTTAAGTCAATGCGCCGCATCTACTTATCCTATGCGCCGCATCTAGCCCTCAGACAGAAACTATAAATACCCCAAAGTCAGACGAATTTCGGAGTTCTACAATTTAGCTAAGTACGAGACAGAAGAAACCCTAAGCCGAATTCAGACGAAGTAGCAGCACAAGACACACCTTGAACGAAGATACAAGAGCTGTAAGAAGGTCCTGCATGTATTCAATTCATTAAGTAGTTTTGTTTTATTGTATTAGTACACTTTAATTGGTCAGGATTGATGGGCTTGTGTCATTGATTTAATCATGCACTTCAACTCCCCTTAAAATTGCTTTCCCATTAATTAAAGTTTATATGTTGATGTCTTTGGTGACTTTTATTAGTGCATTGATAACCTCTGTGTCTAGCTGAGCATTGCTTGGGTCGCCATGCCCCTTCCTCGCCTATTTATTCTATCGCCTATGCATTCTATCGTCTGTAGAAAAGTAGGAAGAAAGATAAGTAGGATAGTCATAAGTAATCATTAAGGGTTTACTCGCCGATAAGATTAGAGCCAACGAGAAAGGAATTAATCTCGGTGCGTTGCATCAAACTATACACTTCATATAAAACTAGCAATAAAACAAGTGACAAGCTACTTAACTATCAGGACAGGTCTTCTTATTGTCTCAAGTATTTATCTGTGTACGTGTGTGCTAATCGCTGATTCGTGCTTATTAGTTTAGTTTATATTTAATCATAATCAAACCGTGCCAGTCTCTGAGGCTGAACCCCCTTGCGTTAGATTAGGTTGTATAGCTAACTTAAGATATTAAAATACTGATTAGGATAACTAGATAATACGTTCCACTCTTAGTGATCGACACTCTACTTACCATTATATTCATACTGACCGGGTACACTGCTCGTTAAAGTGTGTGTTATTGATAAGTCGGCTAAATATAAATTTAAAACTTGAATACTGCTAAAACCACAACAACATACCGTGGGTATAAAAATTAGAGCAATACACACACACATCAAGTTTTTGGCGCCGTTGCCGGGGAGTGAATTGTTATTATCTGTTAATTTGATTAGTATTTTAATTAGGTTTTTCTTTTTAATTTTTATTCTAACCGCTAACTCTGTTGTATATTAGTTAAATTGCATTCATTGTATTATTTTGCATATTTTCTGTTTTTGTGTGTTTTTATTTTTGTTTATTTTTGTTTGTTTTTATTTTTGTTTTTCTTTTTCTATTTTCTTGTATTCTGCTATCGTTGTACTGAGCTAATTCAAACGATACGGCGCATCTATTTTCAAAGATACGGCGTATTGCATTTACTTTTTATAAAATACAACGCGTTTAATAAATTCAATACGACGCATCTTTCCCCAAGATACGGCGTATCTGTTTTTAATAAAAAAAAATTTCTAAACGATAACGCCATACGACGCATCTGCTTTAGCAGATACGGCGTATCTATTATTTTAATTAAAAACAGATTTCGAATTATTAAACAGATATGACGCATCAATTTTTATCGATACGGCGCATCTTCTGAATCAAAAATCTTGTATTTTGAAACGTAATGAAAATAAGGCGCATTAACTTTTGTTAATACGACGCATTTAATTTTAATTTAGATACGTTGATTTTTGATAACTTAATACTGATACGGCGCATTCTAATTTCTAAGCGGCGTATCTATTTTCTGAATAAAAGTCTGATTTAATTTTAACGATTATAAGATACGGCGTATCCAACTTTTTGGATACGGCGCATCGTCTGCAGATATCAGTTATTTTTATTCTTATATCCGTTTCTAAATTCATTAATCTCTCTTCTAGCGAACAAATCCTACTTACGATTTTACCTATGGTGACAGGTTTTGCTATGGAAGACACGTCAGTAAACGGATATCTTGCTAAGGAACTCTTGCTTTCGGATTCATTCGTGGTGGAAGTTTTTGATGATGTCAACTTCAATGTGCTCATGATTGATGCCGAATTATTCTCTTGGGAGACCCCTCTTGAAGCTACTTATAAGGAATTCAAGCGCTTATGTAATATTGAAGATGGGATATTCTCTTATGATTTACTAATGAGCTACACTGAAGATGAATTGTTACTCTTATGGCCCATCATTGAATCTAAAGGATTAACTTGGACTACTATCGAAGAAAAAGATGGGAAATTCCAAATTGAATACATGAACTCAGCAAATGCAGTCAACAAATCGAGCAACAAAAGCTATGAAGTCCGACCTATACAAACTTCTTATATGCCTTATTCCGAACAGTATTGGGGATTTGATAAGAGCTATCTGGATAACGAAAGAATGTATGCTGAATCGGAGATACTATTTCATGGAAAGTTGGTTAGGTTGATGGATATCTCTTTGGAAGAGTGGCTTGAACTTAAATACGGTGATCCGAAATTTGCTCCTAGGAATGAAGTCAGACGGATTGTGACCTCATGGTTGACACGAAGTTTTAAAGGACAATTTAATGAGTTCATGGAGATAAGAAGGAACATGATTGGTAACACTAGCTTTGACGTTAACCACGATCCTAACAATGTTGATTTTTCAAATTGGATAGCTAGTAAGTTCAATAACCATAAGAGCATGGACCGTGCTACTAAAGATGTGTTATGGGTATATTGGACGAGAGGAGAAGATGAGGAAGTAGAGAGCGACAATGGATCGTCTGATGACAATTCAATAATCGAGGAAGGGATTGAAGAATTATTCAGGATAGACATTGATGTGTTCAATTATGAGACACCTTTGTGCAAACAATTCAAAGAATTTAATTACCTTCTTCAAATCGACGCTGATGTGCTTACTGGAGATCTACCAAGATTCAAAACTTATGATGATTTCAAAAACACCTGGTACTACGAATGGAATGACCAAATACCATGGGTTTGGGATAAACCATGGGAATTTGAGCATATTAATCACACTTGTAAACCTTTTCACTTCAAGGATGGATTTAGTGAATGGCCAACCTGTGATTATAAGAATGATGGAACCTGTAATGGGGGAAGTATAATTGGAATGAAACGGGTTGGAAACGATGTATACTTTGAGGACGACGATTGGTATGAAAAAGTTGAAGACTGCCCACGTAAAGCAGAAGCTTTGCAAGAAAAAGGTAGAATCAACTACTTAAAAGAACTTAAGGGAGCATCGGACACTACTTTCTGGGAATGGGTACATGGACAATTTGATGATTACACAAAACTTAGTCAACGCTTACAATGGGAATTGAAAAAAGAATGGGATGAGATTCAAGATTATTATCAATCCTTTAACGTGGTTAATTATGATCCCTATAATAATAACGATGAGTCGCGAGAAGAATTGATTGATGAACTTGATGACTATTTGAATAAGGATCCTTATTTCGAGTTTGTTGATAAAGACGAAGAAGAATTCACCAAGAGAAAATGTCAACTACTTGGGATCCCTTATAATAAGCCACCCATGATTATTTCTGAAAATTTTAAAATCATCAAATATTCTTTGGGACCTGATGAAGAATATGTTGCGATAAAGACCAAAAAATTTATTAGATTAAGTCGTACGGAAGAAAATGTTGCGGAACTATACGGGAACATCTTTCGGATGAAAGAAGAAGGATGGCGCGTAACAAGAACAAAATAAAGAGCGGAACGTGAGTCTAACTTGAAGACTCTGGAATAAAGACAAGTGTTGACCGGGAGACAACCCGGAAAATTTTTACTATTCTGTTCTGTGTCGAGTCAGTCAGGCCCGCAGAAGATACGGCGCATCTCAATCCTGAGATGCGACGCATCTCCTGCACTGGTCATATCTTACTTTATTTTCTGCATTTTTATTTTTGACTTTAAAACTTTTTGTCAGTTTATTTTAATGCGGCGCATCCCTGGTTAAGGATGCGACGCATCTTCTATTCTGATTCGTATTTATTCCAGGCTCGATACGGCGCATCTTCTTCCATAAGATACGGCGTATCGACTGACCTGATGATTTTCATTTTAATTTTTAAGTTTTATTTTTACTAACTACTAATGTATTATGCAAGTTTGAACCTTCTTAACTTAGGTGTGTTAAAGTCTTGATGGTATTATAGATTCCTGCAATTCCTGTGGATACATCAAATATGAAGCTTAAACGTTCTCATCCACAAGGAAGTTGATTTTTGCTCTTATACAAATAATGGAGGATCATACCGAGCAAATCTCAGGGGAGTTTTTCTGTTCTAATTCTTTTATTTTTCAGTTTTTAATCTTCGATACAAACAACGAGGACGTTGTTTAACTTAAGTGGGGGGATTGGAGAATTAGAACACTTACTTGTCCTAAACTTTTTCAAAATGTGCTTAAAATGTGCTTAATATATCAAAATTAAAATTTTTAGCATGTTTTTATTTAAAGTCTAAATTACGTAGCTGCACACATGACATTATTTCAAAAATTGTGAACTTTTCAAAATTCACAAATCTATGAGTGTGCCGGTGACTTGTAAACTTTAGAACTTGGCTTGTATACTATTCGAGACCACCATAATAAGTATTATTTACATAATTGGAATGACTTGTCTAAATTGGTAAATTTCTAGGATTACACCCAAATAGCCTTTATATGTTATGTGTTATTAACTAACTACACTGGTTAGTTAACCCCCGTATAAACCTTTTGTTACTCTCACTTTTAGAGTAAGATACCCCTAGAAAAACACTCAGAGCCATTCCTTTCGTTTCTTACACCTTTGTTATAATGTTTCGTTACACCCTTACACCTTAGCCTACCCTGTAGATTAAAATCCGTGGTTGGTTAATTGCTTTAGGCAAAGTGTGTTTCCTTACATTACCTGTGTTCGCATGCGTAATTCATTATCTATGGTTAGGTCGGGAAATTGCACAATGCAATTGGAGTGAAAGTAAATATTGTATATCTTTGAGTTTATTTTTCGTGTGTTTACTACTTTCACTATTACCGTTATTTCTGAAGTCATGAAAAGTATGGAAAAATTATCTAGAGTTATCATTATAGTAATGTGGTGAAATTTTACACATCTATGTTTATGTTTCAAGTTCAAATACTAAAAAAAAAAAAAAAAAAAAAAAAAAAAAAAAAAAAATCGAAAAAATGAGAAAAGAAAAAGGAAAAGTTGGATGTTTGTTTTAACCAACTTATGTAAAGTTTTGTATTAAGTGGTCGATATCACCACTAGTTGTTGTATATTATATCTATGGATTGAATGGGAGTTGGCCGTTATGGGAACGCCAACTAAGGTTATTCTTTGATTAAGATCTTGTTGAGTATAATTCGTGTCTACCTAAAGCGTGAGTTATTCTATGATATGAGTCTTATTCATGGGATGGTTGGGATAGCAATTTACCACACTTAGGATTTTAATTTATCTGTTTTGTTTATTTTT
Source organism: Artemisia tridentata subsp. tridentata (assembly GCA_021014915.2). Lineage (NCBI taxonomy): Eukaryota > Viridiplantae > Streptophyta > Magnoliopsida > Asterales > Asteraceae > Artemisia > Artemisia tridentata. The sequence goes on along the minus strand of CP139503.1, from coordinate 311,087,840 downwards.
CATTTTACACCGATTTATATCCCAAATATTATCCATACCCTATATCATTTCTTTATCCAAACCTTTGATTTATTGAGATTAGGGATTTGAGCAATCTTAAGTATCGTAGTCGTGGATTCGGCTATGTATTTATGATTTTGTCGCCCTTTTTGATATAATATTATTGGTGAAGATTACTTGGTCCTATCTTTAGCCTATTCGAGTTAAGGATTTGAGCAATTGCAAGTATCGTGTTCGTGGATTCGATCATGTATTTGTGATTTTGTCGCCTTTTCTGGAATTTGAGATCGATAGAAATTAAGGAGAATGATTAACCCTTAACCTACAAACCCTTTTTACCGCTTTAGACTTGTTATTCCTTAGCTTTAGTGGGGGAGATGCGTATACTTGCCAAGCTTATGATAGAATATTCGTCACGACTGGACAGTTAAACGATTAGATTTGCTTTTATCAAATTATTTTATTTTACTTCTAATTCGTTAAGTGTTTGGTTGTGTGATTATGACAAAAATGAATACATGCTTAAATATAAAAATAAATCCTAATATCTTTTAGGATACATTTTCATAAGATTAATTCTAAGGTTTACTTGGGGACAAGTAAAGTTCAAGTGGGGGGATATTATATAAACTCAAATAAGTACATTTTATTACCATCATTTATCCTATTTATTTGACTTGTTTTATTATATTATCTGTGAGAATTGATACGTTAATGTTTACTTTTGTAATTCTCAGGTAAAAACAAGTATTATGTGAAACTTGGCGATTTTGGACTAATTATGGAGCAAAACAAGCAAGAAGTTAAGAGTCTACTGAAATGTACAAGATCAAGATCATTCTGCTCCAGATACGCCGCATCCTACTCATTATATACGGCGCATCACTATCAAGATTTCACAAGCTACGATCCAAGACAGCAAGGACATGCGCCGCATCTAAGAATGGAGTTACGCCGCATCTTCTGGCGGTGTACGAATATTCCTGAATATATTAATCTTGGACCCCACGCGAAGTTAAGTCAATGCGCCGCATCTACTTATCCTATGCGCCGCATCTAGCCCTCAGACAGAAACTATAAATACCCCAAAGTCAGACGAATTTCGGAGTTCGACAATTTAGCTAAGTACGAGACAGAAGAAACCCTAAGCCAAATTCAGACGAAGTAGCAGCACAAGACACACCTTGAACGAAGATACAAGAGCTGTAAGAAGGTCCTGCATGTATTCAATTCATTAAGTAGTTTTGTTTTATTGTATTAGTACACTTTAATTGGTCAGGATTGATGGGCTTGTGTCATTGATTTAATCATGCACTTCAACTCCCTTAAAATTGCTTTCCCATTAATTAAAGTTTATATGTTGATGTCTTTGGTGACTTTTATTAGTGCATTGATAACCTCTGTGTCTAGCTGAGCATTGCTTGAGTCGCCATGCCCCTTCCTCGCCTATTTATTCTATCGCCTATGCATTCTATCGTCTGTAGAAAAGTAGGAAGAAAGATAAGTAGGATAGTCATAAGTAATCATTAAGGGTTTACTCGCCGATAAGATTAGAGCCAACGAGAAATGAATTAATCTCGGTGCGTTGCATCGAACTATACACTTCATATAAAACTAGCAATAAAACAAGTGACAAGCTACTTAACTATCAGGACAGGTCTTCTTATTGTCTCAAGTATTTATCTGTGTATGTGTGTGCTAATCGCTGATTCGTGCTTATTAGTTTAGTTTATATTTAATCATAATCAAACCGTGCCAGTCTCTGAGGCTGAACCCCCTTGCGTTAGATTAGGTTGTATAGCTAACTTAAGATATTAAAATACTGATTAGGATAACTAGATAATACGTTCCACTCTTAGTGATCGACACTCTACTTACCATTATATTCATACTGACCGGGTACATTGCTCGTTAAAGTGTGTGTTATTGATAAGTCGGCTAAATATAAATTTAAAACTTGAATACTGCTAAAACCACAACGACATACCGTGGGTATAAAAATTAGAGCAATACACACGCATGATGCGTGCGATGTGTCGTTGCGGTTTAGCAGTTTTAATGCCTACTCAAGTTTTAAATTTATATTTAGCCGACTTATCAATAACACACACACTTAACGAGCAGTGTACCCGGTCAGTATGAATATAATGGTAAGTAGAGTGTCGATCACTAAGAGTGGAACGTATTATCTCGTTATTCTAATCAGTATTTTAATATCCTAACGCAAGGGGGTTTCAGCCTGAGAGACTGGCACGATTTGTTTGCAATTAAATAATAAAATAAACCGATAGGCACGAATCAGCAAGTAGCACACACGTACACAGATAGATACTCGAGACAATAAGAGGGCTGTCCTTATGATTAAGTAGTTTGTCACTTGTTTTATTGATAGCTTTATATGAAGTGTATGTAGTTAACCCTTTCTCGTTGGTCCTATTCTTATCGGCGAGTAAACCCTTAATGATTACTTATGTCTAAAAGTTATTCCTAAGTGATCAATTTAGTAATAACCGTGGGAGCCACATTATGTCCCGCAGTCAAATGCCCGCAAGCCACTAATAAACACAGAGGTTATCAATGCACTAATAAGTAGTAACCAAAGACATCAACATATAAACTTTAATTGATGGGAAAGCAAGTATTAAAGGGAGTGCAATCTTTCATTGTCACATTACACAAGCCACCAATCCTGATGAATTAAAGTTTGCTAACACAATAAAACAAAACTACTTAATGAATTAAACACATGCAACACCTTCTTAAAGCTCTTGTATCTTTGATTTGGGTGTGTCTTGTGCTGCCTCCTTGACTGAATTCGTCCTAGGATTTTTCTGCTTCGGTCTTCGAAACTCTGATATTGCCCCCGAAATTCGTCTGGCCTTGGGGTATTTATAGTTTCTGTCTGAGGGAAGATGCGGCGCATCTAAGGAGTAGATGCGGCGCATGTACTTAACTTCGCGTGGGGTCCAAGATTATAATATTCAGGAATATTCGTACACCACCAGAAGATGCGGCGTAACTCCATGATTAGATGCGGCGCATGTCCTCTTGTATCTTGGATCGTATCTGGTGAGATCTTGATAGTGATGCGGCGCATGTCGTGACTGAGATGCGGCGCATCTTGAGCAGAATTGACTTGATCTTGTCCATTTCAGTAGACTCTTCACTTTATGCACGTTTTGCTCCATAATTAGTCCAAAATCGCCAAGTTTCACCAAATGCTTGTTTTCAACTGAGAATTACAAAAGTAAACGATTAAGTATCAATCCTCATACATAATATAGTAAAACAAGTCAAATTAATAGGATAAATGATAGTAATAAAATGTACTTATTTGAGCAATACAACACGCACATCAAAGGTCTCGCCATGGAAAGACGTGATCAGATTTGGCAAGCGTGGAAAATTAAACCCTCGCTATATAGGACCTTTTGAGATCCTTGACAAGATCGGGCCGGTAGCCTACCAACTCGAACTGCCATCTGAGCTCAGTGCTGTGCATGACGTTTTTCACGTCAGTAATTTAAAGAAGTGTTTATCCGATGAAAGCACAGTTATTCCTTTGGATGAAATCCAGCTTGATGAGAGGTTAAATTTTATTGAAGAACCGATTGAAATCATGGACCGGGAAGTGAAACGACTAAAGCAGAGTCGTATCCCAATTGTGAAGGTCCGATGGAACTCTCGCAGAGGCCCCGAATACACCTGGGAGCGAGAGGACGAGATCAAACGAAAATACCCTCATCTTTTTCCGAAAACCAAGAGTGGCGTCAATTGAAATCCGGGACGGATTTCCCGATTAGATGGGGAGACTGTGACAAATGGTAATTTTCACGTTGCTAATTAATATTATATGAGTATTAATTATTTTTAAGCTAAGCATTTCTGTGCGCATTTGCATGTTTCTGAGTATTTTTGAGCATTTTCGGGAGCTGTCCCAGCATACTGTAGCTTACAGTCACTGCAGAAAAGTTTATTTTTGTCAGTAAAGTTAAATTATCACATTCCTGATAGTTACTGACAAGTATTATAATTTACTGAGAGCTTTCTCGCATTTTTCTGAAAAACAACCGCACGCGCGTACCAACAGCACAGTACACATGGTAAAGGTCAAATAAATATATTTTTGAGTCAGTAATGACATTTTATTATATTTCTAACAAAAACTTGGTTAAAAAGTTTATTTTATGAAATCGTGTCCAAAAACGTCAAACCGGGACTTTACGGTAACTTTTTAACTTAAACCGACACACAATACACCAAAGCGGGATAAAAAATATTCTTCCCCCTCCTAAATAAACCCATATCCGGCCCTATACTCTCACACAAACCCACATGGACACCTCATAATCCTATCTTTAATGTAATCTAAATTTTTCTACAAATGGTGCATTACTTTTGAGATTTTCACATCCTATCTTTTATTAATTCCTAAAATAACTTCTCATCTCATCCTTTTCTACCTTCATTTGGATGCACCATATACATACACATAAATCATTTTACAAAATTTTCTCTACAAAGAGTCAAGATCAAAGGTGTTTGCAAAGGATTTTGGGTAATTTGGAGTTGGATTTGGGTTAAACTAGCAAGGTTTTGGGTGTCTTTGTTCTTCACATCCCACGTACCACTTCTCAAGCATTGTAAGGATTCACAAAAATTTTCTAAATTTGTTAATCTCTTGTTCATTTGGTGTATTGTGATGTTTAAAAGTGTTAAATGTACATGTTTTGATAATATGAGCAAAGCTAGGGTTTATCTTTTACATGTAGTGCTCGACATTTATGGTTGTTTATGAGTTAATTAGTTGATTTCTTGCTAGTGTGGTAAATCTTGTTGCATATAGTGCTAGTTTGATGATACAAACACTAGTTATGGTTTTTACACTAATTTAAGCACTATAATGATTTTTAAGGGTTATATATGGATCGAACCATGTTAAAAATAAAAGATTATTGGGGTTTTGAAAAACATAAAATTTTGGCTCAAGTGGTGAAAAGGTGGAAAAATAAAGTGAAGTGCTTATTTAGTTTAGCTTATTTAATAAGCTATAAGTTACTAAAAATAATTAGTTAAAAGGTAAAAATAAGTTGAGATGCAATATTTGGTTCGAATGAACAGTAGAAAAGTCAAAGTTTGACTTTTGATTAAGTAGCTTAATTATTGGAGATTATTTGATAAGTATAAAGTGTATTTGGTAATTAAAAATAACTAATAAGTAACAAATAAATACAAATTGGGCTAAATAGATTTTGGGCCATAAAAACCCATTATTTTATTGTTGGGCTGAAGCCCATATGAAATTTTGTAAGTTTGACTTTTTGACCAAACGAATGTATTGAACGAGTAAAATGATTTTTAGTAACGTGACGATATATACGTTATAACTAAAAATGTGTTTTGGGTCAAAAATGGTAATTGGGCTTATTTTGATAGTTCGGCCCAATATACAAAGAAAAATGATAAATTTAATTTTTGGAATATTTTCCGACTCGCCGAAGTTAAAAATGTTTAACGAAACGATAAATATAACGATAACTATTTTTGGACTTGTTTTGAGACGCTTAGTCTCCGAAAGGATAAAAACTGACATTTTTCCTAAAATGACATTTAAATTGACTTCTGTTGACTTTTTGAAGAATATTGACTTCGCGTCGAAATTTAGTGTTATTACTTAAAGGTTAAGATAACGAACAATTTAACGACGAATATATATATTCACGACACTTAACATATATCACTAAAGTATTTTGCACTTATAACTAGTTAGCGAAGTATTTGAGTAAAGTTTGCTACACGTGAGATAAATGGAAACGTTGTATAAACGAACGGGTCATGCCCAAATTTTCTAAAAATCCAACACTTAGAGTATTTTGAGAAAATCCACAACTTAAGTAAACTTTATGAAATTACTTAACAAACTAGTTTTCCTTATAATAAATGTTGCAACAAAAGTAATAAACGACGTTTCTAAATATAATAGTTTTTCACTAACTACGTTATATTAACCACTCTTCAAAGCCATTTAACTAATCTCCATATATGAGAAATTAACTTAAGATATATATATATATATATATATATATAATATATATATATATATATATATATATATATATATATAGGATAAAGATCAAATAAAAAGAACAAATACCGTACATTACGTAAAAAGATTTTTTTTTTTCAAAAATTTTCTCGAAAAATTCCAAAAAAATTCCACAAGATCACGTATGTTGGTGCATGAAAAAGTTGTGAAGCAAGTTTTTCTAAAAGTTGATATTTTTTTCCGAAAAAAATTTATGAAAAAATACGTTTGTGCATTAAATCGTTTTTTTGTGCATCAAAAATTCATTTTTGCACCCAAGTTCTTTTGACTTTTTTAATCAAAATAACATTACGCATCTAACTAAAACAAGTTAAAAATTTTGTGCATCAAAAATTTTTTGCGCATCAAAATTCGTTTTTTGTGCATTAAAAAAAACGTATAAAAACTCAAAATTAGAAAAACTTCTTTCACAAAAGTTTCATGCACCAACATTCCCGATCTTGTGGAATTTTTATGGATTTTTTCGTAAACTTTTTTGAAAAAAAAATCTTTTTACGTAGTGTACGGATATTTGTCTTTTTATTTTAACTTTACCCTATATATATATATATATATATATATATATATATATATATATATATATATATATATATATATATATATATATATATATATATTATATATATATATTTGCTCATACCTTTATTTAATATATATATATATATATATATATATATATATATATATATATATATATATATATTTGCTCATACCTTTATTTATATATATATATATATATATATATATATATATAAATATATATATATATATATATATATATATATATATATATATATATATATATATATATATATATATATATATATATATATATATATATATATATATAACACTTGCACATTTAAATCGCGAATACTAGCACGGATGTTCCGTTACGTATTCCCACCATGCACTTTCACCATGAGCTACCCCCAAGAGTTACAATAATAAATCGTTTCGAAATACATTTTACCACACAGCAAGCAAGAAATACACGAGCACAGGTCAAACGTAAGACTTTTCAAATAAATAAAAGACACTTGAGACACGAACCTTTTGCTAAGACTTACCGTACTAATTTAGGGTGCTGATCGGCGCGGTTGCATTATTTTGATTGATTGCTGAATTGTCGTATTTGAAAGGTGAGTTTATAGCCCCATATTTTTATACGACTTTTGGTTTTATAAGCTTGGGGTGAGAAACATGCAAAACTGTTTTCATGGACCAAAATTGAAGTTGCTTTTAAGATCACACTAGTATGCAGAAACCTAAGTTTGTTGAATCTCATTTTGTGCCCACTATCATCTGCCGTTAATTCCTGATGGGAAGCCGGTTGTTATAAATAGATCTATTGGGAGTGACGTCCCCGTTCGGTTGGCTCGGCATAGCCAAGGCGAACGTATACCATTCGGGTTTTTAGCCGGGTGTTTAGGGATTAACACTCGCGGGCACCCTTATTTATTTGCTAACGCTAGTCGTGCTGCATTGTCTTAGTTTCGGTAGGATGAGGCTTAGTGTTTGCATTACGGATAGTGTGTATCTGCTGATTTTGTTTTATGATATTGCTATTGGTCCATGTGTGCTATTTATTTAAACCTATGAACTCACCAGCGTTAGCTAACTTTTAGCATGTTTTTCTCAGGAAATTGAGGTGCGTTTAGCCGGGTGCAGTGCATGGCGTCGGTCACAATAAATGATGGAAATGTTTTTAATGCGTTTACTCTGACAACTGGACCTTTTGTTTAAATGGGCTTCATTTTCATCTGAAATGGTTTTTATGTATCGCTACATGACTTGACTTATGTAATATATTTTAAAACGGATTTTCAATCCGTTCACTATATCTTGTGTGATGATTATCAAACACGTAGCACCCCAAAGTGTATGCTTCCGCGAATATTGTGATTTTGGGGGTGTTACACAATCCACCATTAATCTATTAACATGTAATCTGATCTCAACATGGAAACTTTTCTTAAATCCCTTTCACTTTGCATCTATTGATCGATTTATAGTTGGATTTATGTAATCGATTTATTTTATATTTTAGTTTATATGTAATCAAGAATAAATATAAAAAATTATTGTTAATACTCGAGAATAAACATACAATGTTGGAAGTACGAACCTTTAAATTAGCCGATTAGAAAGTTACCAAACAAATTGTCTTTATCACCTGAGTGAGTCTGATGGGCCACAAAATTGCTTGTATCAATAAGGACAACCATTTGAATGTTCTTTTTCTAATTGTATATATCAGGTTATGTTTAGTTATTGTATAGTTGGTTATGTATTAGTTATTGTATAGTTGGTTATGTACTTATGATTAGTTATTGTATATATCACATATCATGTTATTGTATTTATAATTTTATACCATCGAATTTATATCAGATTATATACCAAATAACATCGAATTTATATCACTTGTTTCTTCTATATTGTAGATGGATCCTGAGTGTATTGAAATTGACCCGGAAAAAAATAGCTCAAAGAATGTTGATATGCAATCTGATGAGGTCCAATATGTGGATATGGAAGGAGGAGTGAAGAGAAAACGGAAGGACCGATCTGCCGTATGGAATTTATTTGAAAAAGATAAGAATGCAATAAAAGGTGCCAAAAAAGTGCAATGTAAGTGCAACAAGTGTCATAATATTTTCACATATGATAGTAGTCAAGGTACGGGTAATCTGTTGCGACACAAAGATAGATGTATTGGTAAAGGTTTTCATGATGTTGGTCAAATGCTATTTAATAGTGACATGGCACTACGGTCATCTAGATTTAATCAAAAAACTTTTCGTGATTTGCTTGTGGCTGCTACTGTTAGGCATGAATTGCCTTTGTCGTTTGTTGATTATAAGGGTGTTAGAGATTTAATTACATACTTGCAACCTGATGCAAACGTCATTACTAGGAATACTGTAAAATCTTATTTGTTGAAAATGTTTAAGAAAGAGAAGGAAAAAATTAGAACCATGCTTATGGAGTCACCGGGGATGTTGTGTTTAACTTCAGACTTATGGTCTTCTATTACTACCGATGGTTATTTAGCAATTACCATGCATTTTATTGACAAAGATTGGGTTTTGCAAAAGAGAGTCTTATCATTTTCTTTCATGCCACCACCTCATTCGAGCATTGCTTTAAGTGCAAAAGTGTTTTCAATTTTAGAAGAGTGGGGCATAGAAAAGAAGATATTTTGTGTGACTTTAGATAATGCATCTTCTAATGACCGTTTTGTTGATCTATTAAGGGAGCAATTAGGTACAAAGTCGCCACTTATTTCTAGTGGTAAGTTTTTTCATATGAGATGTTGTGCACACATTTTAAACTTGATTGTGCAAGAAGGGCTCAAGGAAATTGATCAAGCTGTTTGCAAGGTTAGAGAGAGTGTCAAGTATGTTAAAGGATCGCATTCACAAGTAAGGAAACAAAGGTTCTTGGATTGTGTTAAGTTGAAAGGTTTAAGTTCGAAAAGGGGGTTAAGGCAAGACATTCCTACTAGGTGGAATTCTACTTTTATAATGCTTGATAGTGCCATTTATTACCGAAAGGCGTTTGAAATTTTAGAATTAGATGATTCGAATTATAAGAGTTTTCCAAGTGCTTTAGAGTGGGACACCATTGAAAGGATTTGTGTTTTCCTTGGAGTTTTTTATGATGTGACTAATGTTTTCTCGGGTACCAAATATCCTACTGCAAACTTGTACTATCCCCACGTGTTTATGGCTTATTTAACTTTGCATGATCGTATGAGTTTGGGAGATGAGTATATGAAGGATATGGCAACATCTATGATGGAGAAATTTCAAAAGTACTGGTCTGATTTTAATCTCACTCTAGCCATAGCCGTGGTATTCGATCCAAGATACAAATTGCATTTTATTGAATGGAGTTATAAAAAGGTTTATGGAGAGAGCAACTACCAATTTCATAAAGTTGATGTGTTATTGGATTCCACTTTTCAATAATATGTCATGTTAAATGTGGATAATGGTTCCTCTACAACCTCAAACCCCGCAAGTAGTTCAAATGCTAGCAAAGTTGTTGAAAAAACAAGCGATGATACAAGACGTTTCTATGAAGTTAAATCAAAACTTTTGGTAATTTATTTGTTTGTTATATATTTTTATATATTGTCTTTGAATAATGATTGAATTACAACTTTTTAACTATTGTTTTATAGGATTTTGATGATTTTGAAAGCACAGAGTTTGTAACTAACAAGAAGTCGGAATTGGAATTGTATTTGGAGGAGCCAAGAATGGAAAGTAAAATGGAACTAGATGTGTTGGTTTTTTGGAGAGCCAATCAGTTTAGATTTGTAACGCCCCGTGCCCGCTTATACTAAAAACTTTGACTTTTGACTCGGAAACGTTTAACTAAACGGACTCATACAAATTCTTCATTTACATAACCAGAACTTATACATTAAACCCTTTAAAAAAACTTGCGAGAACATATACTCGAAACCTTTCAAAACATTTAACACAATTTTATAAACAAACAACCCTTCTGTGACCAACTATGCGCCGTATCCTTTTGAGGGATACGCCGCATCACATCTGAGAGACCATGCGCCGTATCAACCTGAGTGATACGCCGCATCACCTTTTACTTATGATACGTCGCATCTACTATACTAGATACGCCGCATCACCTTAAACTCCTGATACGTCGCATCTAATATACTAGATACGCTGCATCGACCAATTTAGACAGAACATCAGCAGGAAAACCTGCATATTCTCAACACACCACAAAATACACTTTGACACCTTTTACAACACTATAACTTGTATCAAAACACTCCCTTTACTTTCAAAACCATATCCAACTATAATACACGGCAATTGACCCGTTTGACTCCAAAATGGGTACATTTTACACATTAGCCAAACACCCCCTTAACTTAACCCATAAACACATAAAGCATACTTTAACATACCAAATGACTTCCAATTCATTACAAAACACTTGACATAGAATCTAACACTTGTTTACTCATTTCAAAGCATTACTTGACTCACGGGGGTACAAACTTATACACAAGAGCCCGGTATCTACCTAGCTCTAATTCCTTACCAAATCCTACCCTTCCGCATACATGAACCATACTCCTTATATTCACGTCTTCCATAAACACAAGGACCTACAAAACGGTTAGACAACTAAACCGTAAGCGATAACGCTTAGCAAGTAAAACAATAATAACATATAATCATACTTCAATCCACATGATGCATCATATACATAAGCACTTACTTGACGGGCTTACAACCCAAACTCATCTAGCACATAACATCATCATATACCATAACATCAAGTCATCACATAAACCATATTCATGGCATCACATAATCATAGTCCATAGTCCATACCACTTTCATACAAACATATATAACACATATGTTAGAAATCCATATAACACATGTTACTATCATTTTACTTACCTCAATCCAAGCTAAACAACACATCAAGAACATCATCATCATGATCCATCATCATCAACATAATCTTCCACAACCTAACAACATAATAATCAAAATACATAACAAGGGTTATCAAAACCCATCAAAACATAATCATCTTTCTAATCAAATCATCATATGATCATACCCACATCATATGATGATTTCCCACTTAAACCACTAACTTGAGAGGGGTTACTTACTTGATAATCATAGCTAAGAAGGACCATAAACATGGGTCATTTATCTTCTTCAGTAAAAGCCATCACCTAGCTCTATCTTCCCTCCTTTCTCTTTGGTTCGACACCCACAGAAACACACTCTCTTTTACAGGAGAGTGTGGAGACTTATAGATAAATGGGGAAGTTTCTAGCTACAAGGGCAATTCTGTCATTTCTGCTTATTTAAGGTCGATGCACCGTATCTATCTTCATAGATACGCCGCATCCATGCTACCCCTTATATACGCCGTATCTACTTCTCCAATACGGCGCATGGACTATAACAAGTCAGTTCTACTTTCCATTCTACCATACGCCGCATGTATCTTCCTAGATGCGCCGCATCTAGGCCATAACAGACTAACACTTAACAGTTAACACTATGACCAATTGCCCTTAAACAACCATATTTAGACTCGATCCATTTCGTCTAGGGTGGGGTCCCACTACCCGAGAAACGGGTCTAACAATTCTACCCCCTTATTTAGATTTCGTCCCCGAAATCTCTCGTCTAAAACTACCCAAAACTAAATTCAAAATATAAACAAGTCCTTGTTCTCACGCTTTCTAAGCCAATACCTTGCAACGATCTAATTGATCTTGCTATTTCTAAACTCATTATACGCAATTATAACCCATACTTCGCTTAAAACACACTTCTCATCGCAAACTTATCCAAGATTTCCAGCAATGACGACTTGTCATCCGGAAATATCTACTACTTTGACTCTATATGAGTCAAATTTCATCACTATAACACAACATATGCCCATGCACTAACCATAACATAACATCATATATCGGCAAATCTCACATTCCACATAATACCAAATACGCATCTATACTAAAAACTGGCAACTTATCTCAAAATACACAAAGTACCATACAAACGGCACCTTCAAAAATCTATCACACACAACACTTAAGCAAACTTTCTTAACAAATTTATGGGAATACTCACAATTTAACTTCTCAACTTAATGTACAATTCATTTTAGACGTTTATTTTAAGGTTTCACACATTACCTTAACGCCACTATAAGTTTTATTTGTATTTATCTTTTCTTAAGACGTCTAACATGTTTTAGTTTTTACTATCTCATATCACTATCCGTACTCATGTCATATCGGTTACTCATAAGCCCACTCATTTGTAATTCTTCATTCACATAAAAAGGCGTCCTGATCTATGTAAATCAAGAAATACAAATTCATGGTTCGGTGATTTACAATTTCTTCATTCAAATGAAAAGGCGTCCCAATCCATTTAAATCAAGAAACCATAAACCATCCTACTTATACGCTTCCGACCTAACACTCGTACTTATCTACTTCCCATGTTTTCTAGCCTTGGATCCAATCTCACTAACTTTCCATCCATGCCATAAAGGCAAGCTAACCATCATGCCGTAAAGTCAAGCTGACAACCATGCCATAAGGCAAGCTAACATCATGCCATAGAAGGCAACTTAACCTCGTGCCATAAAGACACCTTAACATCGTGTCATAAAGACACCTTAACATCGTGCCCTAAAGACACCTTAACATCGTGCCATAAAGACACCTTAACATCGTGCCATAAAGACACCTTAACATCATGCCAAGGATATAGGCAAACCATGCCGGTGAAGGCAAGCTAGACCATCCCAAAGGATGCCAAAACTAGAGCATTGGATCCAAGCTATATCTGTCTTATCATATCTACTCATTTTATCCTTCATGCACTTTTATAGTTAGGCACACACTGTCATTTATTCAATTTTCATTGCCTTACGCAATCTCAACATTCACTATCACGCTTTCTATCATCTAGGCAAGTTTCTATATAACACTTGCACATTTATTATCATCGCATTTTCACAATGCCACTTATCTATCACCCGTCAACCCCATGTTGACTCACACTCTCGCTATGTGCCATTTTTATTTAGACAATTTATATGTAATGCTTATTCATTACAACTTACACATTTCTACGTGTTCTTACAACACACTCTTACTATTACCCGTCAACCCTTATTGACCATATTCTCACTTCATACTGTCACTTCATTTAGTTTATTCAACTTGTATGCGTACAAACCTTACATAGGTTTATTCTGTAACACTTTCTTTAATTTCATCTTACATATTCAAATATATTAACATGATCACATTCATGTTTTACAACTCTTTCTAGCGCACTTCAAGTCACCTATGACTTCTAACGCAATCTATATTTTATTCGTCACTTTGACTCATCATACTTTACCATATATCACTAGCACTTTTCAATTTATCATGTTTTATATGTAACATGTTCTCATCACTTCTTAACTTTTCACTTTAACCTTCTTATTTAGTTTAGCATATAAGAACTCACGCTTCTCAAAACATCAAGCTATAAACATACTTCGCTATTCACTTCTTTCTTATCTTTATCTTTTTAAGCAATTATGCTTTTTCAAATTATTAGCATGCTTCTTAACTTATTTCACATAACAATGTGTTCTTTTTAACTTTACCGACCACAACTAGGTCAACACATAACATGCATTCCTATACATCTATCTCAACTCATACACTTCAACACAAACGTGCTCTCAAGCACATCACATAAAGCTTAAACATACCATAACTTACTATAGACTTATCATCACAAAATCAATCATACCATAACACTTATCATCATATAAGCAAACCATATCATAACGCTTAACACTTATCCAACAAGTGTTAAAACATTCAAAATCAAAATCAATTCACATAGTCTATGGCATCGAATACCACATTGCATAACCAAGCAATGTCTAAGCATCGACCTTCTAACTAACCACAAGCAATAGCCCATCTTATAGCTAAGGCATCATAAACCTTAGTTCGCTTACCAACCCGTCTCTAATACCACTTAGCCTTGCTACTCGCATTCATAACTCTAACTCTATCATCCATTCACATATCACAATACAATCCCCGACACCAACCAAGGTGCACGGCTATCTAATCATATAAACATTTCAAGTCCTCCACGGACTTACATCACATAATCACAACATCTACACCGGTACCAACCGAGGTGCTCGGCCAACTAATAATTTAAACACCTCAAGTCCCCATGGACTTGCATCTCATACACATCAACACAAGCATACATCACCTATCATCAATAGGCTTGACTAGCATAAAACATAATTCGTTTAACACCTAGCAATTAGTTTCCGCGCAAACTAACACTTACATCTAAGGCTTCTACGAGTGGTTTAAGACTAGGCACCCTATAGTGGAAACCTAATTCACTTAAACCGAAGCTCTGATACCAATTTGTAACGCCCCGTGCCCGCTTATACTAAAAACTTTGACTTTTGACTCCGAAACGTTTAACTAAACGGACTCATACAAATTCTTCATTTACATAACCAGAACTTATACATTAAACCCTTTAAAAAAAACTTGCGAGAACATATACTCGAAACCTTTCAAAACATTTAACACAATTTTATAAACAAACAACCCTTCTGTGACCAACTATGCGCCGTATCCTTTTGAGGGATACGCCGCATCACATCTGAGAGACCATGCGCCGTATCAACCTGAGTGATACGCCGCATCACCTTTTACTTCTGATACGTCGCATCTACTATACTAGATACGCCGCATCACCTTAAACTCCTGATACGTCGCATCTAATATACTAGATACGCCGCATCGACCAATTTAGACAGAACATCAGCAGGAAAACCTGCATATTCTCAACACACCACAAAATACACTTTGACACCTTTTACAACGCTATAACTTGTATCAAAACACTTCCTTTACTTTCAAAACCATATCCAACTATAATACACGGCAATTGACCCGTTTGACTCCAAAATGGGTACATTTTACACATTAGCCAAACACCCCCTTAACTTAACCCATAAACACATAAAGCATACTTTAACATACCAAATGACTTCCAATTCATTACAAAACACTTGACATAGAATCTAACACTTGTTTACTCATTTCAAAGCATTACTTGACTCACGGGGGTACAAACTTATACACAAGAGCCCGGTATCTACCTAGCTCTAATTCCTTACCAAATCCTACCCTTCCGCATACATGAACCATACTCCTTATATTCACGTCTTCCATAAACACAAGGACCTACAAAACGGTTAGACAACTAAACCGTAAGCGATAACGCTTAGCAAGTAAAACAATAATAACATATAATCATACTTCAATCCACATGATGCATCATATACATAAGCACTTACTTGACGGGCTTACAACCCAAACTCATCTAGCACATAACATCATCATATACCATAACATCAAGTCATCACATAAACCATATTCATGGCATCACATAATCATAGTCCATAGTCCATACCACTTTCATACAAACATATAACACATATGTTAGAAATCCATATAACACATGTTACTATCATTTTACTTACCTCAATCCAAGCTAAACAACACATCAAGAATATCATCATCATGATCCATCATCATCAACATAATCTTCCACAACCTAACAACATAATAATCAAAATACATAACAAGGGTTATCAAAACCCATCAAAACATAATCATCTTTCTAATCAAATCATCATATGATCATACCCACATCATATGATGATTTCCCACTTAAACCACTAACTTGAGAGGGGTTACTTACTTGATAATCATAGCTAAGAAGGACCATAAACATGGGTCATTTATCTTCTTCAGTAAAAGCCATCACCTAGCTCTATCTTCCCTCCTTTCTCTTTGGTTCGACACCCACAGAAACACACTCTCTTTTACAGGAGAGTGTGGAGACTTATAGATAAATGGGGAAGTTTCTAGCTACAAGTGCAATTCTGTCATTTCTGCTTATTTAAGGTCGATGCGGCGTATCTATCTTCATAGATACGCCGCATCCATGCTACCCCTTATATACGCCGTATCTACTTCTCCAATACGGCGCATGGACTATAACAAGTCAGTTCTACTTTCCATTCTACCATACGCCGCATGTATCTTCCTAGATGCGCCGCATCTAGGCCATAACAGACTAACACTTAACAGTTAACACTATGACCAATTGCCCTTAAACAACCATATTTAGACTCGATCCATTTCGTCTAGGGTGGGGTCCCACTACCCGAGAAACGGGTCTAACAAGATATCCCATACTTGCGAGGATGGCTCGAGATTTTTTGACCATTCCAATATCTACTGTCGCATCAGAGTCTACATTTAGTGTCAGCGGAAGAGTACTTGATCAACATCGAAGTTCACGTAGTAAAGATACTGTCGAGGCTCTTATATGCACAAAAGATTGGTTATACGCAGATTCAAATGAAATTGATCTTGATCACCTCACTGAAGATATAATGTCGCTTGATGTTAGTGCTGAATCGGATGCTTCAAACTCAGTCAACGTTTCTGACCCACTTAAGGTAATCATGTAATACATTCTGATCTTACTAGGAATTTTGGTATATATATACATTCTGATCTTATATACATTCTGGTTAGTATACCCAATATGACCCATTTACCCATAAATAGCCTATATTGCCACATCCAGTTTCAAGAAATAGAGTTTAACATAAAAGAAAAAGAAAATGCAGTCACTAATTCCACCTAGAAATAAGTGGAATTAAGGACTTTTATTCAGATAGAAAAACCAGGAAGTGCTAATTTCACTAGAAACGCCGTGACATCCCTTCTACAACTGAAAAAAGTTATACAAATAGAATATCCAGGAAGTGATATGTTCACTAGAAGCATTGTCACGCCCGTTTTACAGGTGCCTAAAGTTTTGCATCTTAGCTTGCTTAGTTTTAGATTGTGACAGATCTGCTAGACATAATAACCTTTTTCAAATAAACTACAGATCATATCGTTCACACAGAACTTACACCTTCAATCTTCTTGCAGTTGTAAGTAATATACTTGATCTGATACTCTTGTAATCAAAATTTCTAAAGCTACTTATAATTGAATAACCGTAACTTTGTTCAACAATTGTTATTATCACTTTAGCACTGGTCAATTCAAGTCTTCTTAATCTTAACTCGCAAGTTAGTAAGTCGTGACTTGCCATTAAATGTCATCAGTTGTCAGCTAGAGCAACTACTAATATATCTCACTGCTAATATCATTACGATAATACTAACAACTAGTTCACCAATAAACTCATCAGTATTACAATAATACTTATAACTAATTCATGAATAATTGAATATACTTTTCAGGTTTGAAGAACTGAAGTCGAGGACACGGGATTACGGCTACGGGTGAAGAGTGAAGACATTAGAATTGTTTACTTTTGTTTCGTTATGTATTAGTTATAAGGATTTATTAATGACTTTTTGTTTCGTTATGTATTAGTTAAAAATATTATTAGGATTTTTGTTTATGTTTTTTTGGTTTAACAGGTCTTTAACAGGTTTGCTTATGTTTTTTTGTTTTAAATTTAGTATTTTTGTTAATAGGTCTCTTACCAGGTTCCTTATCGTGTAACCTGTTAATTTTCGTGTCGTGTTCGTGTTCGAAAAAAGTGACACGATTTGTTACCGTGTCGTGTTCGTGTTCAGTTCATTCGTGTTCGTGTCTTATCGTGTCGTGTCGAACATGATATGCCAGCTCTACTCACAGCTCACTGCTAGTTTGCCAATCATAGGCAAACACTTCCCAAATCATATAAAACTGGTGGTGTATAAATTAAAGATTATTTATTTATTCAAAAACCAAAAAGAGTCAGGAATCGAAAACTGGGTTAGGATTTCGAATCAAGTTTCGATTTTTCTTCAAGTTTAAGGTATGAATTTAGTTTTTTCTAAGTTAATTGTATTATTATAATGCTTGTTTGGTATCACCAATCAACCAATCACTCTTATATGCTCCGATTGATTTCTTTATGTTTTTATTTACCTATTTATTCATGTGTTTATGTCTCATTCGTGCTTGATTTGTTCAAATACTTTATAAAAAAAATCAAACTAGTGCGCTCTTTATAAGTTTCACCCATTTTTTTTTTTTTTTTTTTTTTTTTTAATACAGATACAAACGTTACTAGTCTTATACTTTTTACAAGGTTAATTATTGTTTTTGTTTGATTTTTTCAGTTATTATATAAAATGTGAACTTTACAAGTCTTATGCACTCTTTATAAGCTTTTACCTATCAATTTGATGCTCTGTTATCAGTTGTTGATTTGAGTATAAAGTTTCATAAAAAATCCGAACTTTACGAATCTTATGCACTTTTTATTGAGGTTTTCGTCTTAAAAGATTTGATAAAAATCAGCCTTTAGCTATTAATAACAAAACTGGCTCATCCACTATTAGGAGTAACTACTAGGAATTTCATGCTTATTGTATCAACCATAACCAAATACGGACTAATTACCTGCCCGCTAGATGAAGTATGAGGTGCTATTAAAATACTACTTTCAAAGTTTCAAATACATTGTAGTGTGAAAGCTTTAAGATTCTAATTTCCTTATTAAGTTTGAATTAATCACATTCTGACACCTTGCACAGGGGCATTCATACGCTATAACAAAGATTATCTTAGATGGAACATAAACAGATATTTTGTGGTTCAGTGCCTCCCTTATCTCCTAAATTCCTGGTGTGTTGCTCAGAACTCGGAAGCCCAAGAAGATGACGACACACAAGTCCGTATTTTCTACAACTTAAATGATCCAATGTCTTATTATCGCTGCCAAATCCCCGAGTTACTCGGAAAACGTATCCGAGGGTGTTTTCACGGCTGTTGGGCGGTTCTCTCCTCGAACCATCCACGTGATGTCATGTGGACTCTTTGGAACCCATTCACTTCTCAAATCATTAATCTCCCTCCATTAATTCATAAAAGATCAGAAGAAGATTATGATGATATCACACATTGTTGTTTGTCAGCCCCTCCCGATCATCCCAATTCAGTTCTTTTGTTAACGAGAACCAAAAAACCCAACATTGTGTTTTGTTGGATTGGGAGCGATTCATATT
Organism: Artemisia tridentata subsp. tridentata; assembly: GCA_021014915.2. NCBI lineage: Eukaryota > Viridiplantae > Streptophyta > Magnoliopsida > Asterales > Asteraceae > Artemisia > Artemisia tridentata. The sequence continues at coordinate 311,068,057 of CP139503.1, read as the reverse complement.
TCCGGAATGCACATAAAAGAATGAAATTAAGATGGACCGAAAAGACATTTGCCAAACAGTTTAGGAGCATTACGGGTTTTGATGGTTCGTTTTATAGCCTAACTACCCCATACCCTGCCCCGGCGGGATTTGGGTTTGTTGTTGTTGTTTTATAGCCTAACTTGTTGCAATAGTAAAGTATATGCCTACTTTATGGAATCTGACACGACTAGTTATAGTCTACTTCTTGTAGAGTTTGGCATTGTGGTTAATGATCGGAAATACAAGAAACTAAAAGAAGTCGTGATAACTTTATTGCCAGTTTTGGAATTCCAGTGTCCTCGCATTGTTGATTCTTTCAGTGTACCTTTACTGAAAGGGTCTTGTTCAGAACTGTTGATGATTGTATTAGGTTTAAAAGACGAGACATGGACAAGTACATCAGTTAGTGGTGTGTATGTTTTTAAACTGGACATGGATAATATGAGGTGGGAAGAATTGGAAGACCTCAAAGACACTATGTTATCCGTGGAACTTGCTACCGAGTCATCATTTTACAGCCCTGCAATTGCGTCATCAGAATTAGGAGGTTATATACATATTCTTGCCGATGAGGGAAAAATCATATACTCGTACAACGTCAAAGATAAATCTATCTCCTTATCTCATATTCCTTGTTTAGCAGGAACGAACCATGTGTCAGCGTGGGCAATGCTCGAGTGCACCAGGTATTGTAATCCATTTGCTATAAAATGTATTGTAATGTATTTATTTTCTGGAAATTGTTTCCCTAAGAATTATATTTTATGTAGGTTAGAAAGTAATCGTGTATATGTTGATTGTAAACAAGAAAAAGAGGGCGACATGGAGGATGGGATACTCGTACGATCAGTAATCGGGTATATTTTTAAGAAGCCCCCCCTATGATGTCAAATCATAGGGGACAATGGGAATATTCTCTTTATTTTGCAGTATAACACAGTTTTCTGTTCCGTATTTCTGACAGTTTTTAGCGTTTGACATATTAAACTTTATATTTTATGTTCCGTACTTTCAGGTTTATAGTTTTTTGATATAAATAAAATTATAAAAATAAAAAAAAAATAAAAAAAAATAAAAAAAAATCAAAAAAAGAGGGGGGGCTTGGATAGTGGTTTTTGGGGGGGCTTTGAATAACATGTGCCATCGGGTATATTTTTAATATTCAAAGTTTATGTAACGTTTTAATTTCGGACGTTTGCGATTTTTATTTCGTACGTTTACGTTTTTATATTTGTACGTTTGCGTTTTTAATTTCGTAACTATTTAAAATAAATGGGAGTTATGGTGACCATAAGGTGACTGTGTCCACAAATAAGTGAGTGGGAGTTGAGGGAAGTGAGTAGAAAGAGAAAGTTAATGTGCAAGATTTAAAAAAAAAAAAAAAAAAAAAAAAAAAAAAAAAAAAAAAAAAAACCTTGGTCACTATGCCCACTTTAGCCTAATAACAAAAGAAAAACATTAAGAATATCGAATGGTTTGATAACGAGTAGTCTTAGAGCTCAAGATACAATAACTTGAGTTATAAAAAAATCCCGACACGTTAGTATCACATCAGTTTTAACATTTCAATATTAACATAAAAAAAACACCTTTATAATAACACACCTCAACTCCATTTTTTGAGACCTACTTTTTTTTTTGAAAAAAAAATAAAAATAAATAATAATATACAAATTACAAATGGGGTATGGTAATTTGGGCATAACACGGGGTGGGGTATGTTAACTTGGGCATAACTTGCGTTTCCTTCCAAGTTACTACGTATCAAGGGTATGGTAACTTGGGCATAATGCGGGACATGCGGGCATACCACTGGATGAAATGTTATCATACCCATGGGCCATGGCTCTTATAGAAGTGACTAATTGATGTAAATAAAATTGCAAAAGCAAACAATTTTTTCAAGGCATCTAAGACTATGTGCAGTGGGGCGTGAAAAGCCCCATCCAAGCCCATTCAGCGCCCTATAGCGCCCCATTTGCCAAAATCGATAGGCGCTAAACAAAAAAAATAATAATTCAAATTTGCATTTGGGCGTTGTATCTTCAGCGCTTGTGCCCCGTATCTCACAACCAATCATATTTTTTTACTTTTTTTTCTGTTTATTTTATTCGTTTCTTTTTTTTTTTCCCATCCAATCATATATCACAATTGTTTTTTATTTTAATTTCTTTTTTCTTCAAAATATACTAAATGAAATGCCACATGGCGCTCCACGCCCCACCCACCATTACACACCATTTTACTCCAAGCCCTTTTGCTGACTCACCCGACATGTGTCGCTCAATGCCCCATTGTGACCTTCTACCATTACACATGGTCTAAACAAGAAGAAAAAATGGACGATGATTTGACTATTAGGGTGTTGGCAATGGAGGATTCGAAATCATGGGAGGATTCCCACCGACCAATCACAGACTGCCATGTGGCAGGCAAAAAAATGAAGATTCTGAATCTTAAAGTGTTGGCAATGGGAGGATTATGAAAGATTCGGAATCATGCCTCATTTTATTTATTTATTATTTATATATAATGTTATAAATAATAATAATTATATGTAAACAATTTATTATTTATATATAAAAGATAAATAAAAAATGTTATTTACTTTAAATTAAAAAAAAAAAAAAAAAAACTACAAAAGCAACAAAGACTAAATTGCAAAAACCATTTAATATGTATCATCTTTCTCAAAATCACAGTAAATGTTTGGAATTAAAAATAAAATCAAACACCCCCAACGGCTAATTTTTCCACCCAACGGTCACTTTTTTGTCTTCCTCTTTCCCATGCCGCATCGTCTGCACTTTGCTTTCGAATCATGAGCCGCTGGCGGCAAGGGGGTTGGTGGCGGTGTTTACCGGCGGCCTCCCCCAAGCCGTTGGCGGCATGCCCTCCGTTGCCAACACCCTTAATGACCGGGATACTTGATGAGCCACCCTAGGCTTGTATCAACATCACAGTGTACATGCTATTTTGTTTGTTTATTAAATCTATTATTAGCATGTTTTAAATCCGAATAATACAGTAGTTAGTCACACGTTGTCTTCGAACACAATACATACTTCTCACATTGTTAAATCCAAAATAAAAAAAGTAGCAAAATGATAGCTTTGGTAATAGATCGGCAATTTTATTATAGTCTTTTGGTTATACAACATCATCGCATTTCAATACTTAAACATTCAACAGTCAGGTGGTCAACGTTAACATGCAACAGTCAGGTGGTTACTAATCATAAGAACGTTAGTAATGGTTTTTATTTGGACGATTACGTTTGAGTAAACTTTTAGTGGTGTGTTTGTTAAAAGTGGCAGCGAGCAGTAGTTGTGACGTGTGAGCAGTAGCCACAGTTCACAGCTTCTTAAAAAAAGATTGAAAAATTAGCTAAAGCTCATCGTTTTTTTGCCAAACGACTACTAAAATTCAAAATGCTCATTGGTCACCGCCTCAAAAAGGTCATCACCGCTTCGCGCCAAACATACCATTAGAGTAAAAATATAAAAACCGTTTTATAAAATGAGAAATGCTAAACGTAACACGTAAAGATTGATTGTACATTTAAAATAACGGCTAAGTTTTTGAATTTAACTACTGGCATAGCATTCATGTACGACCTTAATTTTGTTTCTTAAATAAAACTATTTATTAAGCTAAATATAGCAAAATTCTTATAATAAAAGTTACTGTAAGTTATAATATCATATAAGTTTTCAACCAATGCAATAGACGGGAGACCAATGATTCTTTTAGTGTAAGTATATTTCAAAATATAAGTTTTCAACCAATGCAATAGACGGGAGACCAATGATTCTTTTAGTGTAAGTATATTTCAAAAACAATCATAATAGTAGTGTAAAATTAAGAGGCACTAGTAGCAGACTATTTTAGTGTAAAATAATGTTATTGGGTCGGTTACCAATTAGTCCTAGTTAATAATAACGATTGTGTGAGTCTAGGGGTATTTACAATTAATGGCACAATTATTATATATATATATATATATATATATATATATATATATATATATATATATATATATATATATATATATATATATATATATATATATATAAATATTTGTCATGAGTTGTGCTCCCCTAATGGTGGGTTTAACAAAGTAATTAAAACAATGTTTGTGGCTGTAAGGTTGGGATGTTACTCTAGATAAAACTGTTCATGGGTTAAAAAATTATAAAGTTACTGTAGATTGTTCATGGGTTAAAAAATTAAATAAAAATGCCTAATCACACTGTAATTACAAATATGTGGTTGTAAGATTGGGAAGCTACTGTTGCGACAACTGTTCATTGGTTAATTAATACAGGTTTCCAAGGTTTATTATATCTTACACCGCCTTCCATAATTCTAGAACCTTCCACACACATCTTCATCTTCAAAAAAAAATAAAAAATCCAGTTATGCTTTATTAAAGATCTCTTTTTCATATCTTTAGTTTGAATGAAAATGAAGATGTAATTCGATCAAACCCGCTGATACTTTATTACATATCTCTTTCTCATCAAGAGGGTGATTTAGTTGTTGTTGCTGGCCACGAATTGCCGCCGTTTGACGCCTACAACTTAGAATAAAGTTGGCTGGAAACTCTAATTTTTGGTGTTATCCAACGGCGGACTGCCGTATCTTGGCGGGGTACCCACAACGAATTTGTGGTTGCAGCCATGGCGGTTTACTGCCAAAAGAGGTCCGGTCAACAAAACTTCAAAATCTACCCATTTTGTTGCATATCGGATGGTTGTCTCATTGTCTCGATATGATGGTGAGTATATCCTCTTCTTCTATTGATTTTGTTCAGTACTATATTGGTGATTCGTCCTTTTTTTTTTCTTTTTCGTTATAATTCCAGTTTCAGTATCAATTTGTATTAGTAAAATATCTGTTTTTGATATAATTTGCTTAACAAGAATACCATTAAGTGTTTGACAATTTTGCATGCCAAGTGTTTGATGAAATTCCTGAATGCAAATTTTAATTTGAAACATGTTTGGTTCTTGGGAGAACTGATAAACTTCTTTCATATGAGGTTTGTAAATTTTAATTAGTCCAACAAATGATATTTGAGGGAGGCCGTTATATGTCTTCACTATCTATAGAGATCGCGTAATTAGTCCAACAAATGAGACTCATAGACCATCTACACTATGCATTATGAAACATTAACATCCGAATGAGTAAAGTTTTAATCTTTAATCTATTGTAAAAATAGCTTTTTCTTTATATCATGTTTATTTATATAAAGAGTTCCATTTGATATTGTTACAGATGATTTCAGTTTAACCATAACCTGTGATTAACATCCCGGTTCAGCAAAACATAATATATGTAGATCTAAAAACTTGAATTTTATGTTTTGATTTTTGGACAACCGAAGAAGGACTTCCATTAAAATACAGTTCAAGTGAAGCTTTGGGATTTTCATGAAACGAATATGAAATCGGGACTTGAGAAAGGTCAGGGTTTTCTAATATAAAACTTTAAAGATTCCTAACTCCTTAACGTAAAAAGCCTTTATTAATATTTTAGAAATATAAACAGTTTAGTTTAGTTAACCACTGCTTTTAGGGTACTGAACCACTCAACTACATGATACCTATCACCATTTCACGAACCGAAATCAATTGCACGCTTAACCTATGTTCCAGTAATCCATTTTTTTAAAATTCACTTTTAACCAATATATATATTGTGATATATGACGATGCAGCTATATTTAGCATCACAATAGGATAACACATTCATTACATTCATATCCCATTTCACATGTATTTGTGTATTTCCCAGTTAAGTTGATCTTTGGTTGGTACTGCTATACAAGATGACCATTGAATGGCTACCAGGAAAATGTTTGCTCAATTGTTTTTAAAGAATAGTGAAAAATATTATGTTAATAAGGACATATTAACCATCCAAAAAGGTGCTTGATTATGAAAAATATTATGTTAATAAGGACGTAACATATTATTTGACAGGGTATTTAACTTTGGGTTATTTGACAGGGAAACTATCAAATGGCTAAATGGAATGGCACAAAATGGAAAGTAACTTTCGTTAATATCATGCTAAAATGAAAACTATTTGCAGCCAACCCATATGGACGAACCAAGGTATGAATTAGTCAACATTGTATATCTTTGGTCAACTTGAAGTATGGTCTTTCAGTCTAATAAAAATGATGAATCCTTACAGCTAACGATCGAGGAGATATGCCGGGACATATATGCTTCATATTCTAAATGGAAAATTATTTTGTTGCGATACTTCAACCCTGTTAGTGACCCAAATGGTCATATTGACGGGGTATAGTTGCTTTAATCTCTACAACCCTCTTCCTCATTCTCCATGTCTGTTTATAAATGTTACAGATCCATTCATAGGAAGGAAAAAAAATGTGATTCACCAGTGGTTTTGATTATGTAGGGGTAAGATGGATGACAATATTAAGTGGTGCATTTCTATTCGAGCTTAACATTTGGGGAAGTGATCGGCTCGAAGATTTTGCTACCACTTAAAAAAAAAAGTCAGAGGTCATAGCTACATCTTGAGACAAGTTAACCCCATGAGTTCTTGATTTGCATACTTTTGGTGAGTTTGTATTTTCAGTTGTTTACATGTCTGGCCTTTTTGCTGATGTTTACACGGTTGCTATATGAGGAAACAATATTATCAATTCTCATATATGGAAACAGGTTTGTGGCCGTTTGGTATTGGTTATTGAAACTGCTTATGTTGGCCTGTGTTTGCTTACGGTTGATGATTTTTGCCGAAATTTTTTGATATTTCATTACGTGTGTTAACAGACGATTGATAGTTTAATAAGCATCAAGCTTCATACATGGACCTCATAACGTGTTGTCAAAGAATCTAGAAGCATCTGCACACATGAGTGTAGAAGTCCCGATATGATTGGGCCACTAACTCCCTAACAGATGGTGCTTGGTCAAGTGGTTAGCGTTTCTACAGGTTAACACAAGACCAATGCGCAGACTTGACATATATATCAGGTTAGTACAGATATAATAAGGTGTGTTTGCATTAGAATACTATAGAAATTAAGAAGACGTTAACTAAAATAAGTGTTAGTTTGTTGTTAGGAGCTCTTATGGTTTAAATCTGTAGTTCATTTTGGATGACTTAAGAGATGAATAGCAGCAAGAAAAAAAGAAGGGTAGACAGTAGGATCGATCCCACTGTTAAGAAGCCATTACGTACGCCATTACGTACGCAGACTAAACTTGTTGGATCCTTGAAGTAATTTTCTATCTTACTTAAGTGTTCTACCCACAGTGACGTTCTAAGTGACAACAAAAGTTAACTTTGATAATGTCGAAATTGGGCACGTCATGCAAATGGGTCAAACTGATACTTAAATACAAATTGAATTCAGTCAAATCAAAGTTAGTCATTTCAACAATAAAATCGTATATTTTTTAAATACTTTACGCGGTTTAACTAGACGAAAATTGACATACATACATTGAGTATGGTAACTTGACTATGTAGAAGAGTTTTCTTTTGACCTCATACAATTTCCTTTAAAAGTTGAAAATGATACAAAAGACGATGCGTATATCTCTGCTGCAAATCTCCTTAATAATAATAATAATCTCATTGTTGTTTTTGTATTAACAAATCCCATAAGACAATTATAGCGTTCATTATTACTGCATATATTTGGAACATATTAAATATGTGAAGGTGTTGTTTTCCAGTACATGAAATTGTATGATTGATAATACTTTGTGTTGGAATTTGAAAACCATGACAATCATATAATTCAATAACACAAAGTACACAAGTATGCGGAAGCGTGTAAACAATAACATATAACACATAATTATTAACTTAAACGTAAATAGAAAACGTACCCGATGCACTTCAATAAATCTTGATTATTTATTAAACTAGATCAATGAATAACCCCTTACCGTTTTGTTATTCGATCTCTTGATAACAACAATAGTGTGTTGTTACCTCGTTCTTGTACACACAAATTAAACCGTATTAAGGTTATGCAAGTAAAACACAAGAGTTATTTTTTATTAACAAAAATCGATCCACACAACCCTTTGGAGGAGGTGTACGATCGGCAAGACCAAAGAAAAGAGAAGGAAAAACTTAGGGATAATTGTGTGCACAAAAGATTAGCCAAAACAATTACCCTAGGTTTGTTTATATAGTGTTTAGGAAACTTTGGGAACAAGTTAGGCAATGGGTTGCCCCATTAGCCCTAGTCGGCCGATCCTAACCCAAGAGAGGGTTCTAGATCTTTTTCCTTGTTTCCTAATTACATACAAACACTCTTTCCTTATTTGCGTCTAACGGTCGTTAGTCATTTAACGGAAAACACTAACGGTCGTTAAGTTCTTGTGCTAATAATAAATATATAAAATACATTTATTATTATTCCTTAATACTCATTTGTAATGTGTGCAATCCCGAGGTCTCGGGTTCGATACTAGACATTTACATATTAATTTTTAACCACATTTCAACAACTCCCACTTGGTTAACTATTAATAGCAAAATGACATTGGTTGGCGTCTTGCAACACTCCAATGCCCCTAGTCCGACTCGAGCTAGATTTCCTGGAAAATCTTTAATGATTCATCATTATTATTATCCTTTTGTTACTAATACTTTATTAATAAAGAAATGGATCTAAGTCACTCTTTATTAATGTTTCTGTTTCTCGTTGTAAATGATTGAACAAAATTACCAAAACATCTGAACGTATTCCAGATAGACTTTGGGCGTGGCCACGCAAACATTTTGTCAACCCTACGAGGGGCCCAGCAGTATTATACTTCAACCAAAATTTGAAGGAACAAATTCTTTCTTGACTACAAGAATAACCCATGGACTTTGCAACACTTCTAAAAACAATCCTTATAACTTCCAGTTACGGTAAGCGGTAGATTGCTTTACAAAAATGCACTACGTCCATGACTCTTATCTGGTATCTCAAGTCTGAGGATAACTATTTCATGAATTACTTGATGACAAGATCCATAAGTAATCTCATGCTTAGTTGGGATAAGTCCTATATTCTACTCCTTGAATATCATGTGAATTTGGTATGACTACGCATCAATATACTTTCAAGTATATTCTCACCAACATTCACATTTTTCTTAATTTAATGATATTCCCATATCATTAACCGACAATGGACACATTTAGAATAATAAAATTATTCAAGGATATAAACATGCAAAAACAGGATATATGTATATTTCAACAAGACAATATAAATAAACATAAACAATACTTTATTTCATAAAATCAATAATTGTCTATTACATCCTTTATCCAAATACTAATCACAAATGGGCATGAAACTTTCAGCCTTACGAAGACATATTCCTTCAGCTAACTTATAAAGCTTAGTGCCAGGAAGTGCTTTCGTCAATTGATCTGCCAAGTTATCATCTGTGTGAACTTTGAGTACTTCGATCTGCCCAATCTCTATTTGCTCTCGCACATAGTGATATTTGATCGGATAATGTCTGGTGCCTTTCATGATTCCAGGTTCATTGGCAAATGTAATTGCAGCCGAATTGTCACAATACATTTTTATAGGTCGTTGAATCGAAGGCATAACTCCAAGCCTTGATACAAACTTCCTAATCCAGACGGCTTCCATTGCAGCATCTGATGCAGCTATGTACTCACTTTCTGCTGCAGACATCGCTAATGTACTCTGCTTCTTGCTCCTCCAATCCACAGCTCCTCCATTAATGACAAAGACGTATCCAGTCTGAGACTTCATATCATCCTTATCACTTTTCCATGAAGCATCGCAGTAACCTGTAACATCAAGTTCTGCTTGTGGATCACCCCCATAAACTAAGAACAAATCTTTAGTAGCCCTAAGGTACTTAAGAATATTCTGATCCGTCAGGAAACGGTCGTCTTTTATTTCTCTATCACACAAGTCAACCACTTGTGAATGGTCAACCGTAATAAATGATAAAAGACAAACAGTCTCAGAACGAATGCTCGTGTGTAGTGTGTGAAACCAGGCAAGTGATCACCCGGATCGTTTCCCAACGAGATGTGAATGGAAAACTGTGAAAAGCTAGGATTAGAGTGATTGATGATTTAGATTGCTTTTGATTTTGCTTTATTTAACAATTCTAAATAATAAACAAAAACAGATATGCACAATAGTATTAAACGCGAATTAATAAATCACAAACGCGTAACGGAACAGCTAAAATGGGACAAAAATAAAATTTATAAAATTTAAAACCTAAAAATGTAAAATAACTTAAAACTTATTTAAAAACTTAAATTATATTTTTTTATACTTTTTATTTAATTATTATTAATTATTTATTATTTAATAACTTATTAAACTGATTTAAATTATAAAAAATACTAAATGAACTAAGAAAATTCTAAAAGTTTTTCTAAAAATATTACTAAGTAATTAGAAACTAAGAAAATTATAAAAATGAAAATTACTTAATTAAAATTTAAAAAGATAAATTCTATTAAATAGAAGCTATCACTTAATTTCTATTTTTGATTTTCTTAAGGTCTAAAAATATTTTTTATATTTTTCCTAGATTACAAATGATAAAAGAAAATTATGAAAATTGTAATTATATTTTTCTGATTATTTTTCTATTTATTATGATTTAAATACTATTTTAAACTAATTAAAATGATTAAAAATATCAAAACTATTCAGAAAATTATGAAAATTTCTGAGTAAATCTAAAATATTATTAGAAAGATAAGAAAAATAAAATGAAAAGTTTAAAAGGCCAAATAAGCAGAAATGGGCAGATAAGCAGTTTGGAATAAGCCCAAATATAAGCAAATAAGCACTAAACTTAACCAACTGATTAGGAGAGACTTAATACACTACTATAAGCTTAGCACAACTTATTTCAGATAACCAATCCAACAAATAAGCACAATCAACACCTTGACTGTTTTAAAATCAAGACAGAAACAAGCAGAAAAAGGCAAACTTGCAGAGTAGATTAAGCTATGAAATAAGCTACTGAGATGCAATATTAAGGGGGAAAAACTTAGCTTGGCTTATGAACTATCTTAAAAACACAAAAGCCCCATCAGAAACTAACCAATTGAGGTCTGATTTAACCTTAGATCAGCTGGGAAAAATATGCAAGGTACTGCTGATGTAATTAAGGTACTGCTGATGAAATTGACTTTTGCAGAAAATCACAAGGTTTGACTTTAGTGAACTTTGGACTTAATCTAATGCTTGATTATGAGATGATAAGCTACAATGAGATGATATTAAGCTATGGCAACAGGTTTCACACAACTGTGATGGATTTCACAAGTCAAAAACCCAACAGTTATCAACTTATATGAGATTAAAAGTGATTTTGACTTTTTGCTGATTAGAGACTAGTTTTTATGGTTCCTCTGAGTTATTACCAACTAATATGACATGCAATGATAACAAACAACAACAATCAAGCAAGGGTCTGCTGTTATATCAGCAAATCCAAACACCCCTGATCAGAACAGGCAAACAAGAAATTCAAAGCAACTCTTGGATTTAGACCAAAACACTGAATTCACCCTTTCTATTATCATGTACTATGATCATATGAGCATAAATAACCAACAATTCAAGCATGAAACACAGGGATAGACCAAATGCTATATTGACTGCCAAAATGGAATTTTAGCAACTATGATTATCAATGAACAAGCTACCAATATTAAGCTATATTACAACTTAATAACACAACAGAGATATAAGAACACCAAGATTCAAGCAATAAGCAATTGATGCAGTAAAATGCTAAACTTGATCAAAACCTTACAACTGAGAGAGTGGCTATAGGGATAGCATGCATAGAACAGGACTATCTAGCTTGTTAAAAGCAAGCTAGAAAACCACAAAAAGCTTTCTTGATCAGCTTATACAACCCATGGAAGCTTTTAAGAGCTTATGTTGACCATGGTTGACCATTCTTGTATCTTGAGTTTTAGAACTGAGGTACACTAAATAAGGGTATAGTAAGCTATATTAAGCTTATATAAACTTATTACAAGGGTGTGGAAGCTTGTGAGAGCTTTTGAGTTATGGTTCGAACTTAACTTCTTAGCAGGAACATACAAACTTGAGCAATATTGAATTCAAACAACAAGATAACATGAAACAAGATTCTTATAGCTTAAACAAACTTTGATTACAACTGGAATAAGAAATTACAAGATTACAACTGAAATAAGTAAAATGCGATTTAAACTAAATTAGCTACTACTGAATTATTTATTACATTGCTCTATTTATACTAAATACAAATGGGAAACCCTAATTAGATATCTCTGAACACATCCCCACCCTTGAATTGCCTTCAATCGATCTCAGCTGTTGATTCATCATTTTGGCGCCAAAATTGAGTTAGTGGATTGAGCAGGTTTTAGCATTAAATGCAAATCAGGGTAGTGGAGAAGAAGCATTCAATGCTTCTTGTATTGTTAGGTAAGTGGGATTTGATGGGGAATGGTTTAGCAGAGAAACCATGGGTAAGGTGGTATGGTTTGGTGGTTTGGCGGGTATTCAGGGAAAGAGACGGGTCAAACATAAGTTTGACCCTGGGTTTAAACTAAAAAGGTGGGTCGGGTTGGGTGTTTAAGGAAGTTGGGCTTGGTTGGGCTGGGTTTAGTAAATAGGATGGGTTGGGTTGGTTTTAGTAAGGGTTAAGGTTTAATTTATTTATTGGATCCGGTTGTTTTATAGCTAAATTATCACAAGGACCAAAAGTGTAACTTTCTGAAACTTGAAGGACCCAACCTGTAAATTCACAATACATATCACAAGGACCAATAATGCCATATATGATTAGTTCAAAGGTTTATTTTTGATAAATTCCAATTTTAAAACCTTAAGGACTATTTCTGACATTTTTCAAAGTTGAGGTACCAAAGTTGTAAATATGCAATTTTTAACTTCAAAGGACTTTTTTAACAACTTATGAATCCCCAAGGACCTAAAATGATATTTGTACAAGTTTTTAGTAATCAGGGACTAGATTTGACAACTTTTAAAAGTTGAGGGACTGAAACTGCCAATTATGCAAACTTTGTTCGTTTTTTCACTTGTTTTTAAACATTTTGCATCTGAGACATATAAAACACAATTCTGGAATAATTTCAGTATTATGATGCATTTCTGAGTGTTTTTGAGAGTTTTGGCAGCTCAGATTAGGTAAAAATGATGAGTATTTAGACACTCATCAGTAGCCCTAAGGTACTTAAGAATATTCTTAACAGCAGTCCAGTGAGCTTCACCTGTATTCTGCTGATATCGACTGGTTAAGTTCTGAGCAAACGCCACATCTGGCCTTGTGCTTTTAACCGCATACATAATAGATCCCACAGCCAAAGCATAAGGAACTTTTGCCATGCGTTTCACCTCTTCAGGTGTTGAAGCACAAACTTTCTTGCTCAAGCCATGTTGTTCTTGCATCGGCAAATATCCCTTCTTGGAATCTTGCATATTGAATCTCTTCAATATTTTATCGATGTAAGCACTTCGGCTTAATCCAATTAATCGCTTAGATCTATCTCTATATATCTTAATTCCCAGAATGAAAGCAGCTTCCCCTAAATCTTTCATAGAAAAACACTTTCCAAGATATGCCTTGACTTCATGCAAACTTGGAATGTCTTTCCCCATGATCAATATGTCATCGACATATAATATAAGGAAAATTACTTCACTCCCACTAACTTTGTGGTATACACATGGCTCATCAAGATTTTGAGTAAAACCAAATCTTTTTATTTCACTATCAAACCTCTTGTTCCATTGTCGTGATGCTTGCTTCAATCCATAAATGGATCTTTGAAGTTTGCATACAAGATTTGGAAACTTTGGATTCACAAACCCCTCAGGCTGCGCCATATAGATATCCTCATCTAGGCGACCATTTAAGAAGGCGGTTTTGACATCCATCTGCCAAATCTCATAGTCATAGTATGCAGCTATAGCTATGAGAATCCTAATAGCCCTAATGTCAGCTACAGGAGAAAAGGTCTCCTCGTAGTCAACACCATACGTTTGAGTAAAGCCTTTAGCTACCAAACGGGCTTTATAGGTGTGTACATTGCCATCCATGTCAGTTTTCTTCTTGAAGAGCCACTTACTCCCAACTACCTTGGCATTAGGAGGAAGGTCTACTTCAATCCAGACTTCATTGTCTTTCATGGATTGCATTTCCCCATTCATAGCAACTAACCATTTTTCCTTTTCAGGACTATTAATGGCAGCTTTATAACTAGGCGGTTCATCAAGATCCCCTTGTATATATTCCTCACACTCTACGTTAAGACATAGACGTTCAGGAGATTTTACAGTCCTTACGGATCTGCGAATGGGAACCACTTCAACTTCTGGTGGAGGACCCAGACTATCTGGTTCTTCAGGAAGTTGGCTAGTGTTTTCAGAAGGTAATGCATCATCTTGATCTTCTTCAAGATCATATATCCTCCCACTTAATTCTTGAGATATGAGATCATTTTCCAAGAAATCTCCATACCTAGCAACGAATACTTTGTTCTCAGGAGGATAATAAAAGTAGTAACCCATTGTTTCCGTTGGGTATCCTACGAAGATACATTTTACAGATCTTTGTTGGAGCTTGTCGCCCGAGTCACGTTTAACGTACGCCTCGCAACCCCAGACCTTTAGATAAGACAAGTTAGGAGCATTTCCAGTTCATAACTCATATGGTGTCTTATCAACCTTCTTTGTGGGAACCATATTAAGAATGCGAACAGCAGACTCCAAGGTATAATCCCAGAATGAGAAGGGAAGAGTGGTTAGATTAAACATAGATCGTATCATGTCTTGCAATGTACGATTTCTTCTCTCAGACACACCGTTTTGTTGTGGTGTATATGGAGAAGTAAGGTGCTGGACAATTCCTTCCTTAGCTAGATAATCCACAAACTCTTGACTCAGGTATTCACCACCTCTATCGGATCGAAGAGCTTTAATCTTCTTTCCAAGTTGCAACTCTAATTCAGCTTTAAACACTTTGAATGTTTCAAACACCTCATGTTTATGTTTAAGTAAATAAACATAACCATAACGGCTGAAATCATCCGTAAATGTTAAGAAGTAACTAGCACCTCTCCTTGACACATGTCTAAGTGGTCCACACACATCCGTATGAATCAGACCAAGTAGATCAGTAGCCCTTTCAATCCTATTATTAAATGGTTTCTTTGTCATCTTCCCACTAATACAAGACTCGCATTTATCAAATGATTCATCATTGATCTTTTCTAAAAGCCCATCATGTTGCAGCTTTTTCATGCGATCCTTGCTTATGTGTGCAAGACGACAATGCCAAAGATAAGACGAATCCAGACTTTTCTTGATTCTCTTATTGTTGATGCTATACATCGAATTATTTTTAACACAAGCATTACCATTATCATTCATATCAAGTTCAAAAATACCATTCACAGCAATAGCATTAAAATAAAATACACCATTTAAAGAAACAGAAATTCCATTGCTATTAATAGTATGTTCAAAACCAAGGTTCAACAAACATGAAAATGAAATAACACCTCTAACAATTGACGGTGCATAATGACAATTATTTAAAGATAGTACTAAGCCCGAAGGCAACACTAAATCAAATACGCCTATAGCTTCAACTGCTGCATGTGCTCCATTACCCACGTGCATGAATTGTTGTCCATAGGCCAGCTTTCTCTCAACTCTAAACCCCTGCATAGTATTGCAAATATGAATACCACATCCCGTATCATATACCCAGGAATTTAACTTACGAGTTAGAGTAAATAATTCGATTACAAAGAACGCACCTGAAGAGCTGGGATTACCAGCTTCACTCTTTTGCTTCTTCTGTCGCAAGTCATTGATGTAGAGCGGACAGTTC
The DNA here is from genome assembly GCA_021014915.2 of Artemisia tridentata subsp. tridentata. Lineage (NCBI taxonomy): Eukaryota > Viridiplantae > Streptophyta > Magnoliopsida > Asterales > Asteraceae > Artemisia > Artemisia tridentata. The sequence continues at coordinate 311,052,101 of CP139503.1, read as the reverse complement.
CTCTTCCAGTGCCCTACTTCATGACAGTGGTGACAAGCCTGATCCTTCTTTCCTGGAGGACTCACCTTGTTCTTCTTGGGCTGGTGTTGATTCACCTTAGGATTTGGTTGATAGGCCATGACCTGCTTGCCTTTATCACCTTTACCCTTACCCTTGTTCACACGCGATTTTTTCTGGATCCTACCTCCTCTTACAGCTAATACCTCAGGAGTAGGAACCTTGACTGGTAAACCCTTTTCATAGTCAACGAGCATTGCGAGCAATTCCGTTACTGTCTTCCCCGAGCAATGCATGTTGTAATTCTGAACGAAACCCATAAAATCCTTGTTCAAGGATTGGATGATTAAGTTCACACATGTATCCTCAGGAACAACATAGTTGATCTGTGATAGCTGGTCCATGTAACTCTTCATGACCAACACATGATCAGCTACTGGTTTACCATCCCCTTGCCTACAGCAATACAATTTTCTGATCAAATCCAAAATTGCTTCAGGGCCAGTCGATTTTTCTCCTTCAAAAATAACTTTGAAGGCAGAACTTTGTGCAGTGTTATTGGGTTGAGCCATTTCTACAGAAAATAGAAAAGTTCAAACATTAGTATTTTCGATAATACTTATTCTCAAGAAAATATAATACCCATGGATATATTCATATAACCAACTTAATTTCCTTGAAAATCTAGGATCCAACTTTACATAATTCCACTACATCAGTTGATCTGCTAGTAGTGGAAGTACAAAAGATGGTAATCTGTCGTACAATAATTGGCAAACAAGTTTTCCAATTCCTAGATAATTTATGGGATTTACTACATATTGATTCATCAATATGTCACGTAAGCATGTTTTATCCCATCTCATGCCTTAAGCTCTAGGTCTCACGCATCAGCTTAATTAAGTTGTCTAACTTAGAAACTGCAAATTAATCCATGTGTGGTCTCACGCACACTCGGAAATTTACCTTGTCATTAATTTTGGTCCAGGTCTCACGCATACCCAAAATTAACTTCAAGTGTTCCTTATAGTTAGATGGCATGTAACTTAAATTTTAGGGTATTTAGTTTTTGATGTGACAAAAACATGTACAAAGATGCATGCACTCATCTTTGTATCATTAGTTTTCAAAACAATTTTTATGTACCATTTAGTTAAGAGTAAACAAAAAAACTATGTACTTGAGGTATTGGGTTCACCAATTAAAGAAGTACCAACAATTATCGCCCACATATCCTACTACTTACATGTTATTCGGATATTTGCCACAAAAGTGGCGCGTGGAATTGAGGTAAATCACCCTTAAGATGATAGTGTACGTAAATAGTGATATAGGTAAGTCGCAGTTGACGCACAAGCGGGCCCGGAGAGTCGGTAGGAGCGAATCTCTTAAAAAACCCCTCTCCAGATAAACCCACCACACAGTTTGTCAACTTTGGTCCGCCTTTCACACACTATTGTACAAAAACATCAATCAAGCAAAAGTTTATGATCTTAGTCTTAAAAAATAAGTGACAAAGTTTAGATCTTGCTAGTCTCGCCTGGGAGCAAATTACCGTGCGAAGCGAACCACTGTCAGCACATAAGACTTTGCATGATCCTTACTTTATTACTTTATGTTTCACCATTATTAGTCCAATTTAATTTTATTTGAAAATTACCCTTTTTATTGCTTACTTTAACATATCACATATAAAAAAAACAATAAACAAGTAATTAAAAGAAAACAAACAATCAACTAATAATAAAACAATTAATTGTAAGTGAAACATCTAGCCACATGCAACCTTTTAAACAAATCCTATTAATAATCTATATGTGAATTATTATGTATAGAATCAATAAAACTCCCATTGGTTTTCGAGCTCATTGTACCCAATGGACTACAGTCGCCAACAATTGGCCGCGTAAGTTTTAATGATAATATACCACGTTGCACATAACCGATTCATTAATTTAATATATATTAGGTCTTCCCTTATTTTAGATTTATCTTAACATGTAGCAAACATCTAAACAATTTAATTCAAGTAATTATCTGTGACTAATTATGCATGTATAGTCACGGATTCATGCATATCATATAGCAATTAGGTCACAAGATTCATAACACAACAATTGTTTAAAGACCTAGGGTTTCTAATTAATTACAATTAATTATGAAAAACACAAACCCTAATTAGGGTTTATGATCAAATCGACACCCCCCCCCCCTTAATTAGGGTTAGGGTTTCGACTTATATTAAAAAAAAACAAATTTTTAATAATTAAAACCCTAGAACATAAAACATGTATATTCTAAACAATTTAAAAGATACGTTTTTTATTGTTTAAGTAATCAATTACATGTTATACATGGCTCGTGATGCCACTGTTGGAATTTGAAAACCATGACAATCATATAATTCAATAACACAAAGTACACAAGTATGCGGAAGCGTGTAAACAATAACATATAACACATAATTATTAACTTAAACATAAATAGAAAACGTACCCGATGCACTTCAATAAATCTTGATTATTTATTAAACTAGATCAATGAATAACCCCTTACCGTTTTGTTATTCGATCTCTTGATAACAACAATAGTGTGTTGTTACCTCGTTCTTGTACACACAAATTAAACCGTATTAAGGTTATGCAAGTAAAACACAAGAGTTATTTTTTATTAACAAAAATCGATCCACACAACCCTTTGGAGGAGGTGTACGATCGGCAAGACCAAAGAAAAGAGAAGGAAAAACTTAGGGATAATTGTGTGCACAAAAGATTAGCCAAAACAATTACCCTAGGTTTGTTTATATAGTGTTTAGAAAACTTTGGGAACAAGTTAGGCAATGGGTTGCCCCATTAGCCCTAGTCGGCCGATCCTAACCCAAGAGAGGGTTCTAGATCTTTTTCCTTGTTTCCTAATTACATACAAACACTCTTTCCTTATTTGCGTCTAACGGTCGTTAGTCATTTAACGGAAAACACTAACGGTCGTTAAGTTCTTGTGCTAATAATAAATATATAAAATACATTTATTATTATTCCTTAATACTCATTTGTAATGTGTGCAATCCCGAGGTCTCGGGTTCGATACTAGACATTTACATATTAATTTTTAACCACATTTCAACACTTTGTGTCATCTTGATGACACATTAACTAATGAGAGGGTCTCTACTGTGTGTAGGTGCTGATGTTGGATTGGAGAATACAAGTTTGTAATGTAAGAGTAGGGGAAAGTAGGATGAGAGCACCAAGGGCAAATGACTTGGATTCGACGTAACCAAGAGGCGATATAAACAGCTACAATGACCCACTTATTGATTCATTTCAGTTGGCCCAATGAGGCTTCAAAGATGGATTATAAGGCGATTGAGGACGTTTTACAGACTACTAATCCTCACACAAAAAAGGTACTAAAAATGGTTTCTTAACACCAAGAATTATACCCAAGAATTATAGATATGCATATTTGTATCCGTTTTTATACTCTTATAGGCTTTTATTGTAAATGTATGCCTCTTTTTGAAACACAGTGAGTACAGCCGTGTCTCAGGGTCTTCGTGACCATTAGGAGCGAGAATATTCTTTGGGTACTCGAGCGGCTAATGACACAGAAAGCCAGCCTATAAAGTTCGTGAATGTTTATATTGAAGGTAAAATATTTTTTCACGATAACCAACCGACTTAATATTAAGTTACAGTTTTGGTTTGATATACTTATGTTGAATATTTAATTTGATATTCAAAAATCGTAGGTTACAGATGCCTATTGTTTTTGCGATAATAAACATCCACCAAGAATGCATATTGGCGGGAATCGTTTGAGACCATATGGTGTCGTTCATTTAATAAGGTTGCAATGTCTCAGTCAAACTTTCGTACAACAGAAATTCTTTGCGTATGGGCATGTTTGGCAATTTGGGCCGTTTGGTATTGGCGCCACTGATAAATAACTATATTAATTTCATATGCATGTTTTAGTGCAAATTTATATCCATGTTTTAGTGTAGTTTTCCAGGCATGAACCAAAGGATTTACGTGGATTGTGGAAATTGTTGTAACTTTAATACATACATGACAGATGAGGCTTGGCATTTAAAGCAACCATGAGTCTTGACAGTTTATTCCTTTAGCATTATGATGCATGTACTGTTATTTGTTTCAACTATTTGTACAATTAGCAAACTTACATTAACTCTTCTGTTAAGTTGTAATGAGAGAGGCCAAAATACTACAACTGCACAGTGCTCCCGCAGCAACGCGAGAGCTACCCCGCTCGTTAGAAATAGAAGAAAAAAAGTAGTAATTGTAAAGGTTGCATTGGAAATAGAAACTGAAAGTAGTAAATATAGTTTAGGAGTAGTAGGATAACTAGATATGAGTAGTTTGCAATGGACTTTTTAGTTAATCCAACCAACCAACAAACATATTGATTGATTGGTTCTTTCCCTTTTTCCCATGTATCTTGTTCCTCTCATCTATCACAACATATTTTTTCATTTCATAAAAACAATATACTAGTAGTACTTGTACTACATTCTTTCCTTCAAAAGACTATGTGTAGTGGTGCGTAAGAGAGGGTGGGGGGTTGTTTGACATGTGGCATGTGGGGCTTTGTGAGGCTTTGTTGAAAAAGTGGTGTAGTGGTGAGTGGGGGGTTGTTTGACATGTGACATTTTACTTTTTTACAAGGATCGCATATTATCTAAAACTGAGGGACCAAAAATGCAAATAAATTAACTTTAGAGTCGACCCCAGTTGCCTTTACTCTTTTGTAACTTCATTTCTTTGTAACTTCTAAATTGACTTTACTCTTTGTAAATTCACTTGAGCTTCCATTTTGATTGCATCATTCATTCATACCAACACTTCACTTTCAACACTTCACTTTCAAAGACTTTCATCCAACTGGTAAACGGTAAGGTGGCGTTTAGTTGGAAAACATTTTCTTTCATTTCCTATTTCTTGTTTTGTAGGAAAAGGGAGGGGAGTTTTATTTCCACAAAACAATGGAAAATTTAGAAAACGCGTTTAGTTTGAGAAACATGTGTTTGTGTTTTCCATTTTGCAAAACTAGAAAACATGTTTAAGTGTTGTTGTTTTATATCTCAATTCTTTATTCACCTTTGTAATATTATAAAAAACATCTTCAAAACACAAAAACAAATATTATAAACTAACCAACTAAATTATAAAATAACTAAAAAAATATAATACGAGAAAATAAATAATTAAAAAAGTAAAATATAACATCAAGTAATATGAAAATATCTTCAAGCGACTATAATTCGAAAACGTAAAATAACTAAAAAATGCTTTTTTTTTACTTTTTCGTCTGTTTTTTACGTTTTCGTCAGTTTTATTACGTTTTCGTCTGTTTTTTTACGTTTTCGTTCGTTTTTACGTTTTCGTAGGTTTTTTACGTTTTCGTCCGTTTTTTACGTTTTCGTCTGATTTTTTACGTTTTTGTCTATTTTTTACGTTTTCGTCCGATTCTTTACGTTTTCGTTCAATTCTTTATGTTTTCGTCCGAATTTTTACGTTTTCGTCTATTTTTTTATGTTTTCGTCTGTTTTTACGTTTCTTAGGTTTTTTTTACGTTTTCGTCCGTAAAAAGTTAGACGAAAACGTAAAGAATCGGAAGAAAATGTAAAAAATCGGACGAAAACGTAAAAAATCGGACGACAACGTAAAAAGTCGGACAAAAACGTAAAAAAATAGACGAAAACGTAAAGAATCAGACAAAAACGTAAAGAATCGGACGAAAACGTAAAAATTCAGACAAAAACGTAAAAATTCAGACGAAAACGTAAAGAATCTGATGAAAACGTAAAAAGTCGGACGGAAACGTAAAGAATCGGACGAAAACTTAAAGAATCGGACGAAAACGTAAAGAATCAGACGAAAACGTAAAAAATCGGACGAAAACGTAAAGAATCTGACGAAAACGTAAAGAATCAGACGAAAACGTAAAAAATTGGACGAAAACGTAAAGAATCGGACGAAAACGTAAAAAATGGGACGAAAACGTAAAGAATCGGACGAAAACGTAAAAAATAGACGAAAACGTAAAAATTCAGAAGAAAACGTAAAAAACAGACGAAAACGTAAAGAATAAGACGAAAACGTAAAAAAAACAGACGAAAACGTAAAGAATCTGATGAAAACGTAAAAAGTCGGACGAAAACGTAAAGAATCGGACGAAAACGTAAAGAATCGGACGAAAACGTAAAAATTGAGACAAAAACGTTAAAATTCAGACGAAAACGTAAAGAATCTGACGAAAACGTAAAAAGTCGGACGAAAACGTAAAGAATCGGACGAAAACGTAAAGAATCGGACGAAAACGTAAAAAATCAGACGAAAACGTAAAGAATCGGACAAAAACGTAAAAAACGATCGGAACGACGCTGGCGAGGGTGGTGATGCTGATGTGGGCTGTGGGAGGGTGGTGTTTGGCGTTTGGGTATGGCTGGAGTGTCTGATTATGTTGTTTTAAGGGAAATAGAGTAGAAATAGGAAATTGGTAAATAGGGAAAACAAAAAAAAAAAAAAAAGTTTTGTGGTTTTGTTTATTAGAGTTGGAAATAGAAATTTTGTGTTCTGGAAAATATTTTGTTAGAAAACGTTAATTTGAACGTGATCTTTGTTTTCCTTGTTTTCTACAAAACAATTTGTGAAAAACAAGGGTGTTTTCCTCCAACTAAACGCACCATAAGTCTTCTTTCTACAAATTAACCCACTTGCCTTTTATTCTTTTTAACTTTGAATTGAACTTCCATCCATCCATAAACTGCAAGTCATTTTACTTTTTTATATTGTTTCATTAAAAAAAAAAAATTATCATGTTGGTCAAATATAGCCGTTTACAACGGATAGTATTCTTGGTCTAACCAAATTGTGGGGTGCTGTCAGAACAACGGATGGGTGCTTTTTTTGGCAAACAACGCCCCTGCGTTTTGGTGAGTTGGGCGCTGTTGGTGCAACAACCGGCCAAACACCGCCCCATTACGCATAGACTAACCAGTTAACCACAAGTGTCATATATTTTTAACGTTTTGTTTATCTTGTTACTAGTAGTAGTATATTTTTTATATAGTATGTAGATAATGAGGTGCCGATAAGCTCCACTAGCTTGAGCTTTAGTTATACAGGCAAGCTAGCCAGTTTGTTTAAGCTGATGAATGATGCTAAAAAAAAAGAAGACACGCATCGTTTTATTACTAAAATAATAAAGGAAAAAATGACTCTATTAGTTATGTACTTTGTCATTTTTCCTACTTTAGGTACTATACTTATTTGTAATAAGTATGAGTCTATGTACTTTCATGTGTTTACCATTTTAAGTACTCTACTTATTTTATGTGTCTATAATTGATATCCACTTGCCTCAAACTTGAAATTAGTGACAATATATGCGACTAAGTTAAATATATATCTATTTAATCAACAGCCTCATTATAAATCTAATTAAAAGACCAAATTATTTCATCTCTTGCATAATAGATCATCTTGTTTTGATATGCTCGATCAAAATACACAATTTAGAGTGACTTATTCTCAATCGAGATTTCTACAATTTTGTCGAAAGTGTTCAATGATTTCTTATTTCTATTAATCTGCAAATTTTGACAAACTCGACTATAATCTATGCATATATTGAATGAGAATTTGCAGAGTTAGTAATCATAATAATTGACTAATGATTAGATTTTATATGAGTTGCAGGTCTTTACCATTTCAATAATTATGGATTTTTTTTTTCTTTTTTTTGCGATATATACAACAAGTTTATGAGTATAAAAGAAAAAAATGGAGCCTAAAAAGAGCAAAAAAAATAAAATAAAAAGAAAACATTAAATATTGATCTATTAGCCAAGAGATGACATAATTTGATCTTTTAATTAAATTTATCATGAGGTTGTTGATTAGATATATCTCTAACTTAATTGCATGTATTGTCACTCATTTTAAGTTTCAAGCAACTGAATATTAATTTTAGACACATAAACTAAGTAAAATATTTAAAATGATAAACACTTACAACAACACTTACTTATACATATTATATCTTATATACTAAAACCCGTTTTTGGTGTCGCTTCGAATGGGTTGTGCGGAACAGTGTTTCGCACAGTAAACAGGCTGAAAATGTTGTATGGTTGGCAACTATTGTAATATCAAACGTTTAAAGAATTGTACCTATGCTTTGGATGTGTAACACATGTTCCAAAGGTATTGCAAGAATACAAAAAAGAATACTGTAGCGATCAAAATCAAAATACATACGTGGCACAATGTATGGGGTACTACAACTGTTTTAGGTAAAAAAAAAAGTATCAGAACCTTCTACCTTATTCCCAATTGGATCTACGATTAGTATACCACATACAAGAAACAAAAAAACTGAATCTGTGTGTTGCACAGGTATGGACATCATTTTTTTGTTGTGTAGTTTCTTATATATACTGTGTATATCTAACTTTAACCAACTTTTTGCCTCTCATTTGATGGTTAAAATCTCAGTTGATAGAGGCACCATATTTCAACCAACCTTGGCTTGTTAAAGTAGGTACCTGCAGGTAACAAATAAGTTTTTAGAAACTGTGTTTGTATGTTATTCATTGCATTTTATTACTTTTCCATACCAGAATTACTGACATTTACCATTATGCTCATATACAAAAAAACTTTTGCCACATACTTTATTATACATGCACATTCATTACTTATGTTAATTTATATATTGCATGCTTCACATGTATCATTTATTCCATACAAATTTAGATACAAAGCTGTAATAATGCCTAGAAGATGGTTAAGAACTCATTTGGATAACCATTTGAATAATAATATGTGTAATCTTAGTGGTACCAATGCATTAAGAAAGCAACCACTTGGTATAAGTAAAACAAATAGAGTGGGAGGTAATGCAAGAACAATACCTTACAACGATGTAGCAAAAGGTGCTGCTGCAAGTAGTTCACTTCATATACCATTCTTCAATGAGAACAACACTGGTTTACAAATACATGGATATCAACCACATATATTAGCAGTATCTGAACAGCAAAAGTTTTATAAGCATACGGTATCAACGATAAATGAATACAACTGTGGTGTCAAAACTGAAAACAAAAAGCGCAAAGTTTTTGTACTGTCTGGGGCTATCGATCAGAATCAAAAGAGAGTTAAAGGTAATTTGACTAAAATTTTTATTGTTATACATTTTATTTTACTTATATACTATTGCTGAATCTCATAATAGTTTATGCAGATACATCAAATATACGGAATGTTGACTCTACAATCGAGAGCAAATGCAGTATGCACCCAAATTTCATATCCAATGTTACTCACGAAAATGAATTTGACAGCAAGGAAAAGCACAACGGTAATTTAAATAGGTTCTTGCAATTTTTATGCACTACTTTCATTATATAAAGGTTTGTGATGCTTACCACTCACAAATTTCGATAGAGGTATTTTTATTACTTACCTACAATACATGTTAATTATTAATTTACAGTTATGCAGATTGTAGTAATGCTATCATTGATGCTAACAATTTTCTTTTATGTATATGCAGGATGCCGATCCTAACCTAGACAAACCACAAGCGCCAAAACAGATGGACGACAAACCATCATGTTAAAAAAAATAAAAAAAAAATAATAACTTACACTACTACCTATTAGCTGTAAAACATCATCAATATTTTTTACCCAACAGGGTCAGCTATAACAGAAGAAGCATATGAAAAGACTGAAATGGGCATACTCAGCAACAACAAATGACTCCAACCAAGAACATAACGATCCAGGTAAACAAATCTTCACTTTAAAAAATTAATACGAAAATATTACTTTTAATCTAAAACGGTTATTTCAATTATTTCACACACAGAGAACAGGCAGAAGCACCAGAAATCTACACACATATGCAAAGCAGCAATGTATATTTCAAGATTACAAAAACGACTGCATGTTACACAACATATCAAAGCATCAATGTATATTTAAACATCATCATGCATTAGCAATTTTCCTTTTATAAAATACAAAGTACATATTTCTATCAAGGCTACTAATGGTAAAGGTCTTGCGGGTTGGCTATCAATCTTCCACAACAATTTGAAAAGTTTTAAGCGTCCTACGTATTAGTAATTTTTAAACATAGAATGTTAACATAGCATTCTTATAAATGTATACCAAACACCTATAAATATACCTAAAACTTACATAGCATTCTTTAAATTTAATCAAAAAATTATTCATAGTTATAAGCATGTTTGATTAAGTAACATTGTTCAAAGTTGGCATGTAATGTTTGATTATAATGAAGCATAGCACCCACACTAATCAATTATTTATTCTAACACATAACACATACTTTTTATCATTTCAATATGATCATTTGTTTAACACACTAACAATCGGCTGACATTGCAAATCAATTTTAGCACATTTAAACAAACAAAACCAAAGATCAAAAATGAAATTACCCCAACCTTACCAGGAATAATAAAATTCCATTTCATCAAATTGACAAAACCATCAGGAAGACATTCAGACATTCGATCCCACATCAGGATGATCCTTGCGCCATGCTTTTCGTCGCCTGCCATTTTTATTAGATCTGATCGCACCCCAAACCGTGAGAGATGATGATTAGTGCGTGTGATTTGAAAAGAAGCAGTTAGGTGAAAGCGTTTGTGATGATAGTAGGCGGATGTGTTAAAATGTAGGTTATCAAATGAGAGCAGTGAGAAAATAAGGGTTTTAAGCATAAGGTAATAAGGTAAGGCCCCTTTTTGTGTTGGGCTCTCACTTATCCAACAACACACTGCTTACAAGTTACTATACAATTCATTTAAAACCACACTTTACAATAACAATATCTAAAGCCATCATTTTTCTTTAAAAAAAATATTAACTATAAAAAAGATACATATAAAAAAAAAAATTTAAAAACCCTTCCGAAAACACTCCCGTCGCAACGCGCGGGCTACCCCGCTCGTTATCCTAAGGGGAGAAGGAGCGGTTGGCGGGTTGGCCAGCGGTTTGCCCATACCGCCGGTATGACCACTCCTTTGCCCATCGGTTTGGTGACCGGGTATTTTACCCATTGATGAACCCGTTGTTTTGAACGTTAAAGGGTGTTTAATGTAACATTTATTTCTTTTGAAATTGTCAATATGGAGTGTTGGGCATTGATTTACTGGCCGGATTGTTTGGCCGGATCTTGGCTGTGATCTTGGCTGTGATGTTGGCTGTGATCTTGGCTGTGATCTTAGCTGTGATGTTTGGCTGTGATGTTTGGCAGGATCTTGATATTGTTTGGCCGGATCTTGGCTGTTAAAAAGATCTTGGCCGGATATTGAAAATTTGGCCGGAATTTTATTTATTTATTATCAATTAGAGGTTGTGATGATATTTTTCTTATTGATCAAAATTGTGAAATTGAAACATGATTTAGAGATGATCTTGCATCTTGGCGGGACAAATAAATTCAGAGGATGGTAAAATATTGCAACCTTTTAAATATTTGCAGCCATGGCTGATTTATCCGCATGTTCCCATCGTCTAAATAGATCTGAGCCTCAATTTTTTTTCTAATTAATGTTTGTGATTTTTTTACACAACTTTTTTCCTAAAACATTTTGTGATTAGTTATAAATTGTGTAGTTTAATAGTTTAGGGGGGGAAAATAAAAATTTTTGGAGGGCCGGAAAATTATGGGCGCGAGTGAAATTGGTTGGGAGGGCTGAAGGGTTGAGATGAGTTGTCATAATATTATTAATATTATTGGATAAATTTGGGAGGGTTGACAGATTTATCACTCTTCCCTTTAAGGGCAGGCGGTAAGGTGACGGTGAGTTAAGACTTAACTCACTGCCACCTCAGCGCCACGTCAGCTTTTTCCTTTTAACCTTAACTCTTGACTTTCCACCCCGGTAACATAACTCACCTATAACTCACCTTAACTCACCTTCACCTCAATTATTATTTTCATTTTCAACCCCATTAGAGGGGCTGCATTTGAATTTTTTTTACACAAAATGAGACTTAACGCACGTTAAGCTCTTGCCCATGCGAGTTAAGACTTAACTTGCCTTTGGGTGCCGGTAAGGTAACGCACCACGTTAAGGTGGTGCGTTAAGGCTTAACTCACCTCTTCACGTTACCTTACCGCCTGCTATAAGCATGAAAATGTGAAAAGTATACTCATTTTTCCCAATAATAAATTCCCTCCCTCCCACATGACCCATCCCCCCAACGTCTACATATTTCCCCCAAATCTTCTTCATTCTCAACATAATGGCTTGTCCTTTTCAGTGCGAGTTCTGCAAGAAGAAATATGCAACAAAAAAGGCTTTACGCTGCCACCCGTGCGATAAAGTAATCATCTTTTCTCAAATTATTGATTTTTTTAGTCTTAATTTTCAGTTTTGATGATGTTTTTGTACTCTTTAAATTAGGGTTTATTTTGTTTTTAATCTTAAAATTAGGGTTTATTTTGTTTTTAATCTTAATTTTCAGTTTTTAATCTTAACTCTTTAATCAACAACATGTTTCTTGAATGTTTTAGTACTCTTTTAAATTAGGGTTTCTTTTGTTTTTAATCTTAATTTTCAGTTTTTAATCTTAACTCTTTAATCAACAACATGTTTCTTGAATGTTTTAGTACTCTTTTAAATTAGGGTTTCTTAAACTGTTTCTTTTCCAAATTAGGGGTTTATTTCGATATTGTGATGATTTTACTTTTTCAATTCTTAAAATCTTTAACTGTTTATTTTGTTTTTCTTAAACTAATTCTTGATTAATTTTCCGTTTTCTTTAATGATTATTGTGATTTTAATGTGCCTGTTCTTTAAAGATTTGAAAGATTTGTTTCTTTTAATGTTAGTATTTGTTTTTATTGATTATTTTGTGTAAATATTAGTAGTATAATTTAAGAATGTCTTACTATTATCGGGTCAAAACCGACCCGAACCTAACCCAAGTTACTTGGTGGTGTGTTTTTCGTAATTGCATTTGTTGTTGTTGTTGTTGTTTCTTAATATTGGTATTTTATTCCATCTTTATGAGTTTTAAGTTATGTTTTTCTTTTTCTTTTTTCTTTTCATCTACAGCCTCCCTCTATGTTAGATGATGAGCAGGTGATTTTCCAAATCTTTTTTGTATTTTTTAAGTTTTTCCGCTTTCTTTGTTTTTCTTCTAATCTTTCTTTTTCTAAAATTGATTTGTAGCACCATGGGGAAGTTAAGCATAAGCCCAATTGATAAGCTTAGCCAAACACCCCCTTGGTGTGGGTTTAATTTCTAATATTCTTTATTTTGTAGGATGAGGAAAAAGCCGCTGCTACTAAAAATGAGAAGCACCTGAAGAATGCAAATTGCAGAGGTTCTTGCTAAAGAGCAATTAGATGAGCTGGTGATTTTCCAAATCTTTTTTGTATTTTTTAAGTTTTTCCAATGTTGGCTTTCTTTGTTTTTCTTCTAATCTTTCTTTTTCTAAAATTGATTTGTAGCACCATGGGGAAGTTAAGCATAAGCCCAATTGATAAGCTTAGCCAAACACCCCCTTGGTGTGGGTTTAATTTCTAATCTTCTTTATTTTGTAGGATGAGGAAAAAGCTGCTGCTACTAAAAATGAGTAGCGCCTGAAGAATGCTCGAGTACTTGCAGAGGTTCTTGCTAAAGAGCAATTAGATGAAAGGCTGTCCAATATTCTTCGAATCTCTCAAAAACTTTATGGGTATGAGGGTGCGCTTTCCTTACCATGGATACAATTCGTAAGAGATAGGGCTGATCTTTTACGAATTGTATCCATAGTAAGGAAAGCGCACCCTCATACCCATAAAGTTTTTGAGAGATTCGAAGAATATTGGACAGCCTTTCATCTAATTGCTCTTTAGCAAGAACCTCTGCAAGTACTCGAGCATTATTCAGGTGCTACTCATTTTTAGTAGCAGCAGCTTTTTCCTCATCCTACAAAATAAAGAAGATTAGAAATTAAACCCACACCAAGGAAAGTGATGGAACGGAAACATGTTTTGTTGTCAGCATCGAGTGTTGGTGTAGTGGTGTTGGTGTTGGTGTTGGTGTAGGTCTAAGTGTAAATAAATGGAATGGTGGGGGTGAGATGTGGTAGTGTATATAAAGGGATCCTTAGTCGTGTTAGGATAGCAATAAAGATGCTACCTTCCATTGGTTCTCAGGGTGATGCAGAATTCGAAGATGAGGTAAATTCTATTATATGGTAAGGTTGCAATTAGGTTATGCTTTATCTCTAACGGGTCAAACGGGTAAATTTTATCAAACGGGTCAAATGGGCCTAAAGTTGCCCAAAGTGTATTTTGAATGCATTAATATATAATACTTATAATTTAACAGAAAACATATCGTAAATGACACGCTGATATTTGTACTAAAAGTGCCTAAACGGCCAGACCCATTAGGACATGTATTTGTACTAAAAGTGCCTAAACGGCCAGACCCATTAGGACATGTATTTGTACTAAAAGTGCCTAAACGTACCCATTTTGACTGGATCAGACCATTTTGCCACCCCCTTGTATATATCTTTAGATCTCTGTCAAATGTTCTTGGTAGAAATTGTATCCCTTTATCCATACAGAGATGGCAATACTGAACCATTTTTTTAGGGTTATGTCTTATCATCTCAAATGGGTCACATTGAAATATTAGCTACAAGGGGAACATATCAAGTGTTGAATCTGTTTCTAAGGCTTGCCACCTCCTAATTCATATTACTATATAGAGATTAAAGCATTTGTTTTGTAAATAGATTCGCCAAAAATTTGTATTGGCCAACCCGACCAACCTATTCTGAAACGGGTCATTTTTTGTACGGGATGGAGTGATGGACCCATCCATGTTGACACCTCTAATATCAAACTCCCACTGCGATTCTTAACGCGCTCGGCCTGCATCATTGATGATTTGATGCAGGCCGAGGTTTTGAGTAGAAAAAGGCATTCAAACATTGTCACACTAATCGGCGTTTGTCCAGAAACCAGATCTCTAATTTACGAGTATCTTGAAAATGGCAGCCTTGAAAATCGAATCACCTCACGTGACAGCTCTGATGCACCGAAACGCCTGTTAGGCCCGCGTGCCCGTTTGGGAACGGGGTGGGAACGGAAACGCGAAGGAAATGTCCCCGAAACGTTTCTCCAACGTATCCGTAGCCGTTTCTGGTGTTGGATGGCGTATCCCTATCCGTTTCTGGTGTTGGATGGCGTATCTCCGACGTATCCCTAGCTGTTTAGTAAACGTTTTTGCCGGAAAAAAAAGTTGCAGTAGCCGGAAACAGGAAGAGTGGTCGGGAGTGGAATGAAGAAGATGAAGATATAAACATTTCTTTTTTGTGATTTGTCATTTGGTTGTACGAGAAGTAAAATAAAAATATACTGTACTTATTTGTTGGTCACGTGACATATAGGGACCACAAACATAATTTAAGTAAGTCTTTTCATTTACAATTTTTATCACTATCTTTTACTACGTAGCTTTGACAGAGTTTTAGTAATTTTTACTTTTTTTTAATACTCGCATGTATGAAAGAGTTTTTATACAAAACATATGCATTTATTCACTCGCTAAGGAGGAACAAGTTGACTACAAGCGTAATAGGAAGATGTAGTATTTTTGGAGTTTACAATTTACATCAACATATATTTATTTTGGATTTTCTTTAATATATTTTTAATTTTTTTATATTATTTATTGCCGTATCTATGCCGTTCCCGTATCTTGAATTTTTGATTTTTGCCGTTTCCCGTTCCCGTATCCCTTTGCCGTTCCCGTTTCGGTGCTACATAGCGTGACAGAACTCCGCCTCTTCTATGGCATTCGCGAATCCAGATTGCTTCAGATATATGCTCTGCTTTAATGTTTATCCATTCCAGTAAACCTCCAATTGCCCATGGGAACTTAAATCTCAACAACATTCTCCTTGATTCTAACCACGTATCTAAATTAAGCGATTTGGGTATCAACCGTTTGATTCCCGATTCCGAAAAGCTTTCGGTTACTTCAGATGTCTATGCAATTGGGGTTGTGTTGTTAAGACTATTAACAGGGAGATCAGCTTCCTCCGTTGTATATGATGTGAAATATGCTTTAAAAATTGGGAATTTTGGTACGGTTTTGGATATTATATGTCTGCTGGTGATTGGCCGATTGAGCATGTAAAGGACTTGGCTTATTTGGGCATAATAAGATGTTGTGAGAAAGACCCTGTGAATAGACCTGATCTTGTGGATGATGCATTGACAAAATTGGAGATTATGAGGAATTTGTTTCCAATGTCACCTGTTGAGTCTGAGAACCAACGGCGAATCCCATCGTATTTTGTGTGCCCCATTTTCTGCATGGTCATGTGGTATATATATTAGTATAGAGTGGACACTTATTTTGAAATATTGTGATTGTTTTTAGTTAAGGGTAAAATGGGAAGGTTAGTAATAGATGAGATTTGAATTTGTAAATTCCGTCACGTTCTTGTATAACTTCTTTTAAAAAAAAAGGTAGGGGCCAAATTGCCAAAATGCCACGTCGGCTTCTCCTATGATGCCATGTCTTAAAAATCGCTAACGAATGTGGCATCACCCAAAAGGGCATACACTTCCACTTTCTTATGCCATTGTTCAAACCTTTGTCATAGTACGCTTGTTTTTCACCATGTGCAAAACTTTCCTACGAATATAACCGATACAAGGTAATCACATGATCATGCTTATGTTTACCCTTCTTCTTGATTATGTCATTATTGTTTCCACTTACTATTTGTAATCTTGAGCAGTTACTTATATCGTAAATTTCTTTTACTATATTCTCTTCTTTAATCCATCCGTTCTTGTTTGGTTATCTATGAAGTATTCGGGATTTGTAAGTCATTAAATTTAGCCCCGTTTCAGTTATAGCCTTATAGGATTCCCTTGAAATTTGTTACGTGAATTCAAATGTTACTAACTGCATGTTCTTATATCCTAAAGACATATAATTCAATTGTTACAAATTTAAAGTTTACATAAGAGCTTAACTATGGAGTTAATTGAAATTGCATGCGTTTTGCATGATATATCATACTCGTGTGTTGTAAATGGTTTGCTCTTATATATACTAAGGATTATAAGTGATTTGTATTTTCAATCATTTTTAGGAGTTGTATGTTAGGTTCCCGAATCCTTGTCTCCTTAACAGAAGGAATACTGATAACTAGGCGTTGTTACGCTCGTTAAGAAAACAGTAAATCATCAAAGAAATTCTCCACTTTGAAACCTTTCTAGCGACCACAACATCCTCACAATTGATCAACCATAACTTGTCGACGGGATGAGGAAGTTAGTGAAGTAACACATAAGTGACAGTTATAGAGAAGGAAGTGGGAGAAGCTTGTGTGATAGAACATGACAGAGTCTCCATGTGGTGAGAATGGTCTAACACGTTTTGGTTTATATTGAATCCAATGGCTCCTAACTGTTGCATGTGTGCACCAAACACTATTTGACCACTTTAATTACTTAAGGACTCTGTTACAGTCTTTATTTCACAATCATCTCCCACTTCCGTATCTATAACTGTCTTTGATGGTATTAATAATTCCTCGAACGCGTCGTCAAGCTGTTGTCTATGAAGTGAAATTGATGCTGTCGATGTCCAAGGAAGGAAGAACATGGGCGACTGAAATTGTTCGATAGATGACCTGTAGTCAAAATTCAGTTTAGTCATGAGTTACGTTATCTTTCGTTGTTTGGTAAAGTTGTAAAGTCACTGCATCTCTTAGCTGCAAACTCCAGAGTACTTTTTGGATGTTGAATGTTCTTTGCATATTAAAGAAACCATGGTTGCTAGGGTATCGTTATATCAAGAATCTGGCTGCTATAATATGTTAACTTTGAAGTTATCATTTTTCATTATTGTGAAGCTTGTTTTCCACACATTTATGAATACTATAGATATAGTTTATGTATCGACCATTTGCTTTAATATTGAATCAACAAATGTAATTTTATTACCATTCCACTCAAATTGCTGGTTTTTGTGGTTGTATAGGAAACATCAAGCCAAGGGTCGAAATTTCTCAATACAATGATGGATTAGCACTGGCAAAGAGTCATATGCATGATTGGTTGATTCTTACAATACTATTTGCGCTTATGATCATCCTAAGCCTTATCCATCCTTTCAATCGCTATGTTGGAAAAGACATGATGGGCGATCTCAAGTATCCGTTAAAGGATAGCACCATCCCATTTTGGAGTGTTCCAGTGAGTTGAAACTTTTCTATATCTTTTAACAAACATCCATTGCTCTTATTTCATAGTTGTTCCATTAGCTATATGCAGTTTTCTTGCCGATGGCAATCTTCGTCGCATTCTATATTCATAGAAAAGATGTCTATGATCTTCATCATGCCATACTAGGTGAACAACTCTTCCATTTTGTGGTTATGCTCAACCTGAAAAATCAAGAATATTAATTTTCCTTTGTTACCTCAGGACTTCTGTTCTCTGTTTTTATAACTGGGGTTATAACGGAAGCTCTTAAAGATGCAGTTGGTCGACCTCGACCAGACTTTTTCTGGCGCTGTTTTCCTGATGGAAATGATGTAAGAAGATTTAAGATTATTTTCTTCCTTATTATCTCCTCTAGGTATGAATGTCTTTATGCTGTCAACTATTGTATCTCAGATTTATGATAAATGGGGAGCTGTCGTATGTCACGGTGATATCAATGTCATACGACAAGGCCACAAGAGTTTCCCCAGTGGGCATTCTTCATGTGAGCAAAAATCGTCTCTTACACTCTGATTGTTCTTTTTTAAGTATAATTTACTAATGGTATGCTTAGCGCTACTTTCTGTGATTTTATTTGCAGGGTCTTTTGCTGGTCTTGGATTTTTGTCACTCTACTTATCAGGAAAAATAAAAGCATTTGACAGAGAAGGCCATGCTGCAAAACTATGTCTAGTTTTTTTACCTTTGCTTCTTGCATGTCTTGTCGCTATTTCTAGAGTCGATAACTATCGCCACCATTGGCAGGATGTAATTGGCGGAGGTCTAATAGGTGCGTTTTAGGACTAGGTTATAATAGTTGTCATTCTTGTTGGGCTAAAAAAAGTAAGAAATATGAATTTTCTTGCAGGTACCACAATGGCTATATTTTGCTACTTGCAGTTTTTTGCACCACCATATCACGCTGAAGGTATAAAATTAAATGTCAATATTTAGATCGTTTATTTTTCTTCACATGTTAATGCCATCTAAACATGTGCTTGTAAAGGTTGGGGACCTTATGCATCTTTCCGGGCTTCAGAGTTGTGTAGTAACGCGCAAGTTTCTAGACCTCCCCCAACTTGTAATAGCATGGGTCATGTTGAAATTCAGCAACATGGAAGAAATGACAGTTCGGCTATGGTATGTTCGTTTGATGGTTCAGATATGTCACTAGAAGATCTTGAATCTGGTAGGCGGTAGTCTTGATGTTCGCTAGATGCTAGAAGACTAGGTTGATTTGTTGATATGTATGTTTAATTCACTCTGTACATCACTTTACGGTATTAACTCAATCTATCTGGGTCAAATCGAACTGTATATAACTGATGTATGCAGGAACTGTAAATGTTAAACACACCATCTTTTAATTGCTGTAAACAATGTCTTGTGGTTTCATCCTTACTTATCCAATTTGTGGTGACATGCCAATTCAAAGTGAATCTCTTTGAGGGTAAGCATATACCCATAAAACCTTATGGGTGGAGAATCGATAAATTATAAGCACCTATCTTATATCGTATCCGGTAATGTGTGTAATTCACTGGTTTTTTTTTTTTTAAGAATGCCAATTTTAACTATCTCATAACATTTACGCCACAGATCTATCTCACATGTCCTAAGCAGGACTTGAACCCATAACGATTTGGTTCTGAAATTGTTGATTTAAGACCCTACCTAAAAGATTGAATCACTTGTAACTTGCATTTTACTTGCAAGTCGGCATAGTTTATCAATAAGCGAACCAACTCGGGCCGATTTACTTGAGTTATTATATTATACTTGATTCGTTACATTGTATAAGAAATGTGTCTCGCTTACTTTTTAACTAATTGGAACTAAAAAGGTTAGCAATACTAAGGGTGGGAGTAAACCCGGGTTTGGGTTAGTATTAGCCCTAATGGTCTAATCCGAACACGGCTCGTCATGTCAAGAAACTCAAGCGTAACATGAACTTGCACAATTCATGTAATTTGTTTATAACTCGTGTAACTCAAGCCTAAAAGGGTCGAGTGAGTTAGTAAATCGGCGGGCTGACTAATTAACGAGTTCAAATATCGAAATGATAGTTTTAATCTCAAAACGAATCAACCAAATTCAAATTGTAATTTGGGTCCGTAAGTACTATCAAGGCAAATTTAAATCCAAATCCAAAATAAATTTACGTGTTTTAATATTTTTAAAGTTTATACATTTAAAGGAGTTGCTAACTACTCGAACACAATTCGTTTAACTTTGCGTCGGATTTATGTCATGATATACTTTTTTCGTTTCATAATAATTGTTTACTTTAAAAATGCAAAAAAATAAAAATAATCCTAACTATACATTACACAATAATATGTAAAATATCATTTTTATCTATTAAAGTATAGTTTGAAAATGCCCAAAGTTAGTTCACATCGAAATTACTAATGCTCAGTTTTCAACTTTTTTGAGTAAGAAAAAGTTAAGAAATACGAAGTAAACATTTTCAGCCTAACTTGGGAGGTCACATTTTACTTCAAAATCAACTAAATCATCTTTCTTTTCGGTACTTTTCATTTTTTTTCACTTATTAAGTAATAATCGAGAACACAACTTTTTCTGTTTCACTTTATTTTCTTTCATTTCATTTCTTAAATGATATTCGATAACACTCTTTTTTTTATTTTATTATTATTTATTTATTTATTTAATTTTTTTACTTCATTTTCTTTCATTTCATTTCTTAAGTGATACTCCGTAGTTAAGAACATAACGTAAAAGTAGAAAAAAATAGCTCTAAATTAACTCTTATGAAACATCAAGGGCCGTTAATGAAATAACACCAAACCCTAAATCAGTATACCAATATATCATCTTCATCTTCATCTTCATAAAACACACACGCCGTCATCTCCTCCAAAACCCTAAACCAACCAACCGCCAAAATGAAGTACAATCCACGCGTCACCAGCTCCCGTCGCAAGAACCGCAAGGCCCACTTCACGGCCCCCTCATCAGTCCGTCGTGTCCTGATGTCAGCCCCCTTATCAACCGAGCTCAGATCCAAGTACAACGTGCGTTCAATCCCAGTTCGCAAAGACGACGAGGTGCAGGTGGTTCGTGGGACCTACAAAGGACGTGAAGGGAAAGTGGTGCAGGTGTACCGTAGGAAATGGGTTATTCACATTGAGAGGATTACAAGGGAGAAAGTCAATGGTCAGACTGTTAATGTTGGAGTCAACCCTAGTAAAGTTGTGGTGACTAAGTTGAAGCTTGATAAAGATAGGAAGGATTTGCTTGAAAGGAAGGCTAAGGGCAAAAGTGCTGCTGATAAGGGCAAGGGTGAGAAGTTTACTGCTGAGGAGGTTATGCAAGATATTGATTAATTAGTTGATTGATATCGTATTTTTATGTTTTATTTCTAATGTTATACTCAGGATTTGTGTTTTTGAGGATTTTTGTTATCGTACTTTATTATGGAAATGTTTTATGTTATGGCTGCGTAATTGTGGTTGTTATCCTTTTATTGCCTGCTAAATATATGATATGACATTTGAGACGATACTACGTGAAAAGTAGAGAGTTGCAGGGCTGTTTTTTTAAGTAGTGGTTTAGTGACCTAGTGTTTTGTTAAGACAATGTTCTAGAATTATAGTTTTAGTAGTATCGAATTGGTGCGAATGTTTGATGCTCGGGAATATGAGGTCCGGTTTAGAATTTTGAACCGTGAATCTTGCGAGTCATATTTGTTAAGACTGTTATCCTTTCTGCGTTGTACTTTACTTTTGTATGTTTTGCATAGTAAGCAATTTTGTGGTTATTTAAGTTAGTTATTCCATGGGTGCTTCCGTGATTTGAAACCCTTGTAGAGTAATTTGTTTTATCTTTTCGTCTATTACTGGATACTTATTATGAGTATTGTATGGCTGATTGTAGGTGATATGATTGTGTTATCTGCTATAATGCCTTTTAGGTCCTAAGTTTACACTCTGGCTTTTATTCTGTTGTTGCTATAGGATCTTTGAGAGAATATTGCATGAAAGTTAAAGATTACTGCTTAGCATGGTTCGATGTAGTCATGTAGATAGTGTGTAGTTTGTAAACTGTCTATTCAAGTAGTGGTTTATTGGCCTAGAATTGGAGCAGAAGTGTGTTTTACAAGAACTTGAGGTTCAGTACAAGCATAGGTTGTTGGACGATCACGGATTTTGTTGAGTCACCTGTTAGAGTGCACCCTTTTTTGCATCGAATTTGTGAAAGTTTTGCACAATAGGTAATGTTGTGGTCGAACAAGTTAGTTATATTAAAACACTAGTGAACATGTTAAATGGTTTGTTGCTATGTATTCTTCAATACTAATACAGGGAGGCATCTGTCCACAAAAGTCGATTTTTAGTGTGCTGTTCACGATTAACTAGACCTGTCATGATGTGAGGCTCTGTATGGAATTCTAGAGGCCATTTTGGGATAGGCGCATTAGCATACTCAACAATCGTTGTTGGTTTGCAGCATTTCTGTTAAGCTAGATTGATATGATTTAGGGTGCCTACTAATAACTCATATATCAGCAAGTACCAGAAGCTGTTGGGCAAAATAGCATTGGTACACTTATCTTGTTTTTCCGAATGATGTAGGAAACAGTGATATGTTTATAAGATTTAACTGCTTGAAGTCCATCTTATATTAGATACTCTTGTCTAAGACTTTGATATGATGTAAGGTATAGTTTTTGGTTTAAAAAATATAGTTTGATGGCATGGTTGATTGGTTTAATCTGCTTGGACCTTTTTATGACACTGAGTTTAGTTTCTCTTTAGAAATTACCGTTTGATTCCCAGGTTGTATGTTTTCGTGATAGCTAAAGTGATATTGGTTGGTTATGTTCTTGTAATCTTGTTTGTTATATGAGTCCAGTCCATTTTTTTTACTTTTAGTTTCATATCTACAAGCGGAGCTGAAAGTTAGCACTTGAGTGTTGTTGAATGTCTATGAAACATATCAAGTTTAGGCATCCATGATTTTGAGGGAATGGGGGTTATCAAAGAAGTTGTGGTCTGTTTGTATGAATTGCTTGCTGTGAAGTCCTTCATCTTAAGTTGGAGGCTTTGATACAATGGTACATTGGTAGTTTTTCTTTTTACGATATATGGCTTAATTGCTTTGAACGGTTGGTTCGTGAGTACATCTTTATGGAGTTTTTTAAATGATTACCAACTATTTCATTTGATGGGTCGTGTGGTCTTGATATAGAAAACGGTCTAGGATGATTATGTTCTTGTTAACGAGTCATGTTTACATTTTTTTAGGAGATTTATTTTACAAACTAAACTTTTCTCACATATCAAGAGACAAATTTGAGCCATTCATTTTTCTGTTGAGAAAAAAGAAAAGAGATTAATAAATATTTAGATTAAAATTTTAATTACACCTATTTTTTTGAAATTTAAATATTTCATGAACCGTTTATCATTTGCCAAAATAAATTGTACCGTTACGACGAGCATTTAATTATCTTTCTATAGACGGGCATTTTGATATATTTTCGACGAACTTTTTTTTAGTTGTTTTTTCAAGTTTTATTTTCGGTATTGAAATTCACATTACATATCACATGTGATTTAACACTAATATCGAAATTCGAACACTAAGCATTTGTAATAAAATTGACATAAGTATTTGTCTATAAATAAAAAACTTTTTCCGTTTTTTGCAATGAAAAACACACATTCATGGCTTTTCAATAATATATAACACACTGTATTCGAATCATATATTATAATAGTTCATTCGTGAAACTTCTATAATCACATGTAATAACAACACATGTAGAAAAAATCATATGTGATTGAGATCACGTGTGGTTAAAATCACATGTGATTTTATGTGTTTAATCAAACTTTGATGAATTAACTAGACTAATCTACAATTCGAAATATAATGTGTTATATATGGTTGGAAAGCTATGAATGTCTAGTTTCCAATATTCCAAGCCGGTTACCTTTACTACCCTATCTGCTCAAATTACTCAGTACAGTACACATGGCAGCCTATTATTAGTCCATGACATGCAAAGTACCCGCCAAAACTAATAAGTAAAAATGGTCAACTCTCCCAACTAACTTTCCCTCCCTTTTCAGTTTAAATAGGAATTGTCATTTACATTTCATTTTTGAGTCTTTGATCTTGTAAACTCTCTCAATCATTGTAACATGCTAGATATCAGATACTATTTATAACAATCACAACTATTAAATCAGGAATCAAAAGATTAAAGAACTTGACTCGAAAAGGTCAATACATTTTCAAGCGATTGGTATCTTCTTTCGTATCATTATTTGTCATGCAAATTTGTCCACCATTTATAATATAGTAGTTAATTTACTAAGTTTTAACTTTGTGAGCGTGTCAAACCATAGAGTAAGCCA
Source organism: Artemisia tridentata subsp. tridentata (assembly GCA_021014915.2). Lineage (NCBI taxonomy): Eukaryota > Viridiplantae > Streptophyta > Magnoliopsida > Asterales > Asteraceae > Artemisia > Artemisia tridentata. The sequence continues at coordinate 311,027,410 of CP139503.1, read as the reverse complement.
TCATTAGTTCCAGAAGATACTAGCTCCGCTGGTGAAGTAGAGAATAACATTAAGAGTGACAAAAGTGAAAATCACACTTTTGGATTTGTATGCGGGTTGTGGTGCTATGTCTACTGGGCTTTGTTATGAACAGGTTTTTCTGTTGTAAAACTTGAGACGGTAAGTCAAGTAATTATATTGTAAATGAGATTGTTATCACATACATTTGTTTCCATGTTTATGTCAACCATATAAAAACTTTCTAACCTGTTTATACAAATATTGCAGAAATGGGTTGTTGACATGAATAGCATGCATGCGAAAGTCTCAAGATTAATCATCCCGAAACAAAGGTTTGAATAGAATTTATCTTTTACACTTGATACTAAATAATATGGGAAATTTAAGGTCGAGTGTACAAGTTTGAAAATGAGTTTGGGCAGAATAAGTAATTAGGTTAGCTGGCCAGACATTTCCGTCTTTGTTATCTGTAATTTCATAGATAGTTATTTTGTCAAATATGACTACAAAATGTATTATTAATACAATAAGATTTATTTTGAATAAAGTTATTTAAGAACATGACTAAAAAAAGTGTTGTTTCATTTTTAACAAGTTCTGGAATTTACCCCGCTAAACCATTAGAAGTGTATTAGCTCAAACTGACTCACTACTGTAATAGTTTGAATTCACCAAGTTTACAAGTTTATGATCTGATGTTTGTTCTCTGCTATTGACTAGCTACTTGTAAATGAAATGTTCGTTCTGCTACTTGAATTCATGGTTTACTTATCATTGACATGATGTGTGTTGAATATTACTTTATTTATGTAAGCGAGGAATGAATCTGCTGAGGACTTTTTCACAATGCTAAAAGAATGGGAAAAACTATGTGTAGAATTTGGTTTGATAGGATGCACCGTCAAGAAGATGCTAAAGCTAATTCTGAAAAGTATGATTCTGAAGAGATTGATGAAAAGAAACCATATGATGACGAAAAATTTGAAATAGGGAAGTTTTTAGCAGGAACAAAAAGTTGCATTTCAAGGTATGTAGTTTTGCTCAATGCTATTAAGTAATAGTTTTAGTCGCACTTTTGCAGCACACGAACCTTATCATATTATGTGACTTAGTACCTACTTTACACACGGGTTATGCAATAAGGGTTGAATTAGGCCTGGTTGTTGGGTTTTAGGTCCATTTGGGTCTGGTTGAATTGAGTTTAGGTTGAACTGGGTTGGTTTAGCAGATTTTGGGTTGCCACAATTTTGGCCCATAAAGATAGTTAGAGTAAGGTTTGCAACTAAATTATGCGATTTTAAATTCCATTTTACTGGAAGTAACTAAGGTATAAGAAACCCGTAAATTTGGCCCACTTCTAGTTAACTGAATTGACTTGTAGCAATAGAAAACTGACTTCGAGTCAGTAACCAAAATACTTATGCGATTCTATAATCAACATAAATTAAAGTTTGGTAGTAAGAAAAAAAAGTTTGGCAGTAAGAAAAAATGGGCTTTCTTTTGTACCAGATTAACGAAGATGGTGATAGCATTGAAGACCTAGAAGTGGATGCACACATAGATGCATGATGATAATATGCGGCGTTTGAAGAAATAGGATTATTGAAGGCGTGCATATGTTCTAAAGAATTTTATGCGAAACTGAAAGTACAAATATGTTCTTTGAAGGCGTGCATGTATGTTCTTGGAAGGCGTGCACATGTTCGAAAAATCTGATGAGAAACTTCAAATACATATGTTACGTGCACATATGTTCTTGGAAGACGTGTATATGTGTATTCAAAATGATACATTTGAATTGTATTTCATTTGATATCAAAATTTGTGTATTATATAATGTTATTGGTTTATCAAAAAATCTAAAGGTTACGACTATAACTTTTTATGTTTTTGGTTTTTATTTTAGAAGTTTATAGAATGTACAGTAGAAACATTGTGCAATTAACTTTTTGAGTAAAAATCATTTGAAGTTTAAACTATTTTACACTAAAAACACATGTAAATTTACATTATTTAAAAGAAACACATATGCACCTTAACTTTATGAAAACATCAGGATTTAATTAAAAAAAAATCAAAAAGAATATAAAAATTGTCTACCCTTGTGGATTAAATAATAATATTTAATATATGAAAAAATCTCATTAGTCTAGAGGAGTTCTCGCACTTAAATTGGTTTTGAAAATAAGTATAGTTTGATTTCGTTTTATTCAATTCGGTTCGGTTTCGGTTTTTAGTTTACGTGACTATTACCCGATTTGTGAACACCCCATCACTTACCATAAGAAAAAGAAATGGACTAAGGTAAAAATGAATCAAGAAATCTAGGCCAAAATATATGACCAGCCCATCTTAGCCCAACAACTTTCAGCCCTTCCCATCATCCTATTATAAATTCCTTCAAAACCCTAAACCCAACATGTTTTGATTGAGATAACGAGTAGTCTTAGAGCTCAAGGTACAATAACTTGAGTTATAAAAAAATCCCGACACGTCAGAGTCACATCAACTTTAACATTTCAATATTAACAAAATAAAACACCCTTATCATAACACCACCTCAAATAATATACAAATTACAAATGGGGTATGGTAACTTGGGCATAACGCGGGATGGGGTATGTTAACTTAGGCATAACTTGCATTTCCTTCCAAGTTACTACACTAACTTGAGTTATAACGGCATGTATCAGGGTATGGTAACTTGGGCATAATGCGGGACATACGGGCGGGGATCAAATCGAAGTGGGGTTTGAACTTTTATTTTACGTATTTTATTTAGCTATGAATTGTTGTTTTTAATGATCTATGTACTATTTGTAATATTCGAAGTTTATGTAACGTTTTAATTTCGGATGTTTGCGATTTTTATTTCGTACGTTTACCTTTTTATATTTATACGTTTACGTTTTTAATTTTGTAACTATTTAAAAAAGAACGGGAGTTATGGTGACCATAAGTTGACTGTGTCCACAAATAAGAGAGTGGGAGTGAGAGGAAGTGAGTGGAGAGAGAAAACTGATGTAACATCATAAGATAACTTGGGCATAACGAGAGACACGTGAGCATAACACCGAATCAAATGTTATCATAACAAGGGTTTTTATAGAAGTGACTAATTAGTAAATAAAATTGCAAAAGCAAAACAAGTTTTTTCAAGGCATCTAGACAAGAAGAAAAAATGGACGATGATTTGACTAGGGGTGAGTTAAAAGCATGGTCCCCAAATTTTTAACCCCACGGTCCCTTTTTTTTTTTTTTTTTTTTTTATTTTATTATTATTTTTTTTTTATTTTTATAATTTTGTTTATATCAAAAAGCTATAAACCTGAAAGTGCGGAACAGAAAATATAAAGTTTAATATGTCAAACGCTTAAAACTGTCAAAAATACGGAACAGAAACTGACAAAAACTATGCTGTGCAGGAAAAAAAATAGGAGACAAAGGGGAGACAAAATGTCTGCCACCTTTGTCCCTATCCACTAGGGACCGTGGGTATAGTGTATCCCTTTGACTATTAATGACTGGGATACTTGATGAGCCACCCTAGCCCCTAGGCTTGTATCAACATCACACGTGTACATGCTATTTTGTTTGTTTATTAAATCTATTATTAGCATGTTTTAAATCCGAATAATACAGTAGTTAGTCACACGTTGTCTTCGAACACAATACATAGGTGCAGTTTGGTTAGAGGGTTTTAAACATTTGGAATGGATTGATTGTTTAAAAATATTGTTTGGTTCCCAGATTTGGAAATAAAAGTATGAAATGGAATAAAAAAGTGATTCCACTCATAAGTGATAGGATTCGGAGGTAATCACTGACAAGGTCCATGAGAGTAAATATAAGCCACAACTTTTTCTACTTGTCACTATCGCACTTCTTTTTATATTAAAATTTAAATATAAAATTATTATTAAGTAAATAAAAAATATTACTTTATATTAAATTATAATTTTTTTTATATAAATAATTTATTTTCTCTCTCCTCATTTTCTTTCATACCTTTCCCAAATCCGAATCCAATTCCAATCCCATTTACAAACCAAACGCACCCTAACTTCATACATTGTTAAATCCAAAATAAAAAAAGTAGCAAAATGATAGCTTTGGTAATAGATCGGCAATTTTATTATAGTCTTTTGGTTATACAACATCATCGCATTTCAATACTTAAACATTCAACAGTCAGGTGGTCAACGTTAACATGCAACAGTCAGGTGGTTACTAATCATAAGAACGTTAGTAATGGTTTTTATTTGGACGATTTTTACGTTTGAGTAAACTTTTAGAGGTGTGTTTGTTAAAAGTGGCAGTGAGCAGTAGCCACAGCTCATCGCTTCTTAAAAAAGTATTGAAAAATTAGACAAAGTTCATCGTTCTTTTGCCAAACGATTACTAAAATCCAAAATGATCATTGGTCACCGCCCCAAAAAGGTCATCACCGCTTCTCGCTAAACATACTATTAGAGTAAAAATATAAAAACCGGTTTATAAAATGAGAAATGCTAAACGTAACATGTAAAGATTGTTTGTACATTATATATCTATTAAAGCATGGGTATATTAATATTTTAATGGCTACAGTGAAAAACAGTGATTTGAACAGTGTTTTTCACTGTAGCGAGAACAGTAATTTTTTTTTTTTTTTGAAAAAATAATTTCGAAAGAAAAAAAAAAACCTTTTGAAAAAATATTTTCAAAACTTTATCAAAATTTTTCTTAAAAAATTAATTTTTCTAATAAATTTTTTTGTAATAGAAAAATAAATAAATAAATAAATGTTTGGGTGATAAACAGTAACTTTTGCTACAGTAACTTTTTTTTTTTTTTTTTTTTTTTTTCAATAAAAAAAAAGTTTATGAAAAAATATTTTCAAAAAACTTTAAAATTAACTTTAGTGGTAACTTTAGATATTTCTCTTGCAGATACTTTATGCAACAAAAATACGACAAAACACGTATAGCACAAAAATTATAAGCAACACACCCGCAGCAACGCGCAGGCTGCCCAGCTCGTTTAAAATAACGGCTCAGTTTTTGAATTTAACTACTGGCATAGCATTCATGTACGACCTTAATTTTGTTTCTTAAATAAAACTATTTATTAAGCTAAATATAGCGAAATTCTTATAATAAAAGTTACTGTAAGTTATAATATCATATAAGTTTTCAACCAATGCAATAGACGGGAGACCAATGATTCTTTTAGTGTAAGTATATTTAAAAAACAATCATAATAGTAGTGTAAAATTAAGAGGCACTAGTAGCAGACTATTTTAGTGTAAAATAATGTCATTGGGTCGGTTACCAATTAGTCCTAGTTAATCTATATACTAAGATTGAGTTGTTTTATCAATATAAAGTGTTCACAATAAATGTTTCATTAATTGATGGTATCATATACACCTTCGAATTTGATTTCCACACAACTCAAACATCTCCATTAATATGGGCATACTGATTCCAAGCAACTCAAGGAGCTCCCATATTGATTGCAGGCAATGGAAAGCCTCGCAGTTAAGTTCTTATTGCCTGCATTTAGTTTCAACCTTTGATTCAAATGTAATTATGCTACATAAACATGGGCAAAAAACATATCAAACATCTCCATTAATACCATATAATTTTCCAGTTACAGCACAAACCCACAAAGCATGTGACCTGTATAAATTTATGAGGATTTCGAAGTTGCAGACACCTCAAATCTGATCTTACATCCCTGCATAACTCAATCTAAATTCATAATGGCAAACAGGTCAAGCCAGACAACTGAAACCAATATCCTACCTTCAGAAAAGTCCACCCAGGCAAACAACCAACTTTTCCTTGATGCACTGGATGTGGGTGTCTCGGGAACCATAGTTGTGATGGTGTGTAGAAAATGGGATGTGAATGCTAGAATCGGGCGTTATTTAAGTACGGATTTCATTGTTTCTGATGAGAAGGTAAGTTAGGTCTTGGTTCCTCTGCAAGTTAAGCAAATGGTGACAATTACCTATACAACTTTTATATAAAATTATAAAAAACCATAAAGATGCATAATGGTCACATACATTATTCACTAAACTGCTTATATTTTGTTCCTTTAGGGTAATATCATGCACTGTACTTCAAAGGGGAGCGTTTCACATACTTTTGTTGACAAGTTAAAAGATGGCGTGATTTACTCAATCAAAGACTTTACCATCATATCAAATAAGGATGAGTAACGGGTTTTGAAGGACTCTGCTTACATGATTGAATTTGATGGAGCAACGACCGTAAGGAAAGCTGCGGTCAAGCCGGATGGTTTTGTCAGACATCCTTTCCAATTGGTGGCTTTTGAGAATCTTAAACCCACTGACAATAAATGCCTCATTGGTAAGGTCATGTTTGTTCAATATTTTCAGTTCTTTTTCAAATTATAGCTAGAGTAATAATTTAGTCCCACTTTTCAGATGTTATTGATTATATCACCAATGTGGGTAGGACCACTTACCAGAGAACAGGTTCTAAGAATCTTGATTTCCATCTTGCCAACCAAAGGTAAGTGTTATTTTGTATGGTTGTTACAAGTAACCATATATTGCTAACCAAATTTTTGGGTTTATATTTGTTTAAACAATGGCTAGTAAATTAGGGTTACCCTATGGGGTGGGCTAGGCGAAGTATTGATAGAAAAGAAAACCAAGCATACTGGGCTGTGTGCCGTGATTCTAACTTCAGTTAATGCTAGACACTACAATAGTAAGGGTTTATGCAACATAATGTTTCCCCGTCATTTAAAACATGCAAAAATTAACTCAGTGTGTGTATTTACCTTTCAGACAAGCTTTATTTGTCGAGTAGCTCCTCCACACTGATTCTGGATGATGATGACAACCCAGCCCTGAAACATTTTAAAGCAGGTGCTAGGTAATCAAAGTTACATCTTACATACAACTTTAATTACTCTGATCATTTTAGCCATTACCATTCATGTTGCTTACAGTGGTGTCAATCAAAAGAAGGAAATTGTACCTGTTGATCACTCTATACCAAAGCCTGGGACCCTAGAGAATTTGTTGATGTGGGCCAGAAACAGGAGGAATGATGTACTCATCTTCCTCCCTAATGTTTTGTTAGTGTAATTATAGCCCATTGCCACCTATTGATATCCTGTTTCCTTTTCCAGAGTTCAACCTTCATCTATAAGGTGAGGATAAACAATTTCATTACTAGAAAGGGATGGAACTATCCATCGTGTGGAGGTGAAAAATGCAAGAAAGGATTGACCAGGCAGGAAGGAAAATTCTGGTGTGACGGATGTAACACAGTTTCGGATTACCCAGTTATAAGGTGTTGCTCTATCTTTGCAACAGTAATTGATTTGTTTTTAAAAATATTGACCCAACAATACTTGAATACCAATTGGAGTTATTATTTACCTTTGGTGTGCAATATTGGCTGTGTAGGTACATGCTTGAGCTTGGTGTCTCTGACGAGACAGAACAGACTGTTGTTGTGATGTTTGACGAGACTGCAACAGAGTTGGTTAAACACACAGCAGCCTCACTTTTTGGGACAGAGGGCGAGGTACATTAATAATGTTAAAGAGTGTTGCAATAATTTTTCCTAACCTTATCTTCCTTTGCAGGATTCAGAAGATCACGCTATGTTGCCGCGTGCCATAGCTGATATTGTAGGCACTACCCACAATCTGGAGATAAAAACACATACTTATTATGAGCATGGAAGCTATGAGAGTTTCACATGTTCGGAAATTTGTGCAGACCAGACTGCTGATGAAAGTGCGAGTTCTAGCACGGTTGACCAAACTGCTACTTCTGAATCAACTCCATTGGAGCCATCTGAGGAAAAAATCAAAAAAGGGTTAGGCAATGATTTCTCCATACATATGTTGAAAAAGTTTAAAATACAACTACTTACGTCATTTATGGTTGTATTATTTAAGGGATGATGTTGAGCAATCAGATACTGAAATAGAGGAAGAGAAAGCGGGCAAAGATGCTGCTTCTGAAAAGCGTCTGTTAAAGAAATTATCAGATGACCCATCCCTCTCTACTCCATCGAAGCCTACTGAACAAAAGATCAAAAAAAGGTTAGACAATAATTCATTCATTCACATTTGGAAACAGTTTAAACTACAAGTGCTTACATGGCATTTATGATTGTATTATTTAAGGGATGATGTTGAGGATTCAGACACTGAAATAGAGGAAGGGATGAAAAAAAGAAGGTCTGGATTTCAGTTATTTCTTTTGTTATTGTACTATAGATTAGTGTGTTATTTATTGCCTTATTATTATAGGGTTGTTATTGAAGATTCAGACACCGAAGAAGAGAAACAGATAAAAGACAAAGCTGCGGGGTCTTCTAAGAAGAAGCTTAAAAAAAAAGTACGTATCCAATATAAATTATCCCATCGCCCTAATATTGTTCCAAATCTTAACAGGTGAATTTCTTACATGCTTTGCTTAGGATGGTTGTTGCGACATCGAACGAGGAGTAGACATCAAGCAATCAAGATTTTGGAAGCAGCATGCATAATGAACCTCCTGATGAGTGAAGCATGCAATGAATAAATAGTTAGGAAAAATGTAATAAATTTGATTCTAATAGTTAATAGGATTATGAAATTTCCTACCTTGAGACAATAGTTATCTTTAGTTATCAATTTTCATATTTTGAATGGATTGTCTTTGTTTCCATGTTCAAACCCTGCAAATCAAGAATAACATTAGTCAATTTCTGCATAAATATATCAAACACACAACCACAGTTATTTATTTTTATTTGATTTGCCACATAATAAAATCTACATGCCAACACTTATTCATACTACATAAATAACTTATGGAATAACTTAAAAGCATAACTGAACATGAATGATTTAACCTACTTGACTAAACTTCATATTAAACTTCTATTTTAAATTTAAACATGGTGTTCATTACTACAAATTTGATAGCAGATCAATCAGGTTGTAAATAGTCATCACTATCTAACAAGTGCTTTTCATTTGCTTACCAATAAATGCTTCAGTTTATTAACCCTTCTATGTCATAATATAAATAACAAACTGATATCCTCCTAACAACACATCCCGACACTATGTCACATCTTACAGATATTCAGCATATGCCAACTCACATCCTAAGGCTAAAAAAAAAAACCTACGAGTTGTGCTCATCAGGAATGTGGATCCAAGCAAATGTTTGTGCATTGGAACCCACCTAATTATCAAGCGGATGGGACGATTAGTTATTGAAGCATAAATCATCACCGGGTCAAATATAGGAGACACGGTTCTAATACCAAGAATTACATTCACATTAACCATGACTAGATGGCCATTCAAAATGAAGTGCACACAATTTCCGATAAAAATATGTGATGCAGAGATCATCCCTGGAGTCAATCATGATAAAGAACATGAAGATTGAAGAGCTCAACAAATAGATTGTTAGGAAAAAAATAATAAGATGAATCACAGATATTGTTAGGTGTCTATGGCTTTATGCCTTATTCATCAAATAACTCATGTTTGATTTTGTGTTTTAATTTAATGAATATTATCTTATCTTATGAGTTGTTTGTTATAAAACCTTATGAATACCTAATAAATATACTTTATGGGTGAGTGGAAGTTATAAATTTTTTTTGTAACTGCAGGGAAGATCAATAACTTAGTAAGGCTTTAAAAAGACACATTCTAACCTCTACCCACACAGATCCAGTTGTTTATCCACAAAGACATATCCAATATCCACATCCAAATCTCATGGAATTCAGCAAAGAGGTGATTGCCCAGTATTTTCACCTGCCAATAGCGCAAGCTGCCAAAGAACTTAATGTTGGTTTAACTCTTTTGAAAAGGTTCTGTAGAGATATGGGTTTTCAGCGTTGGCCACATCGTAAGCTGAATAGTTTAGATTTATTAATTAGCACTCTCCAGGTCAGAATTCAAATGAAGCTAACATTTTATTTTTATGATTTATCAATGTTACGTCTAATCCAAGGATATCGCTTGGAAAAATGAATGTGTAAATTTATATATAAAAAAGTAATCTTATAACATCCCATGTTATTGACAAAGTTAGCTTGCATTATAGGCTGAAAATGGAGGTGCAAAAGTTGATGAGAACACTCAAGAAATCATAACAAGGCTGAAAGAAGAAAAGAGGCGGGTAGAAGAAAATCCTGATTACGAACTTGCCACAAGCACCAAAAGGTTGAGACAGAGTAATTTCAAAGCTAGATACAAAAGAAGGAAAAACATGAGATTGGTCCCAATAGCAGCAATTGAAGCTACACCGTTGTAGGTTATATATCCAAGCAATAACTCAGATAATGAAGAGATGGATGATGATTATGGTAGTGACAATGATAGGCGAGAGTAGGTGAAAATTGATATTCAAATCTTAGAGTTTTAACAAAATATTGTAAACTAAATCATGAATGTTCAAGTTTACAATGTTAGCTACTAATCAATGGAAGGTTGTTAGTGATTGTGTAATGGTTACAGATGCAATAATACAATCTTTCTATCTTATCATCGATATACGACTGTAAAATTGGACAGCAAGACCTATCAATGTATTATATTAAAAAGTGGAAGCTATGTACATACTCTGTTAGGAATATAAATATTCATATGAAGACTCGGTCACCCTGAGTATCTGTTAGCATTAACTAGCTCGTAGGATTATTAATATATATTAGTATTAGTTAGTTATATTAGTATTTGTGGAGTTGGGTCGGGTCTTTACCCACTGTCAGCTCACTCCACAGCTCACTAGGAGCACTTATGCTAGAAGTATAAATACCCCTTCTCATGTGTGGGAAGGGTTGGACCTTTCATTTAATCTAACACCTTCTACTTCTCTCTCTACAAAGGCTCCCAACTTTCTTTTTCTCTCTCTCTAGAATCCTTCACTATTCGACCTATAATCCAAACCATACGTGTGCTACATATTGTGAATATATTACAATTGGTATCAAGAGCCTTGGTTTGATCTTTTGGTGTGTGGGTATTCTGATTTTCTATTGGTTTTTGTGGTTTTGTATTTGGTTCGAATAGTTTTAGTGAAAAAATCTTTGGTTGGATTGTTGTACTTTCTTGATTAGGATTGTTGTATAAGCTTAGTTTAGTGGTTGGATTGCTTGTATCATTCGTATATTGTGTGTTTGAGTGAATTCGAGGGTTATTGTGACTTTTTTTCTTGACTGCGATTTGATCTTCGGTAAAACATTCTTGATTGCGATTTGAGGTTGTTTGGGATAGTTTGGGTTGCGATTTGGTAGGTTGAAATCTGCGATTTGGCATTTTACTTAAAAAAGGAAAGAAGACAAATCGCAAGACAGTGACAGTTTTGTCCGCTTGTGACTTGCGATTTGGCAGTTTTGTCCGGTTGTGTGTTGCGGTTTGACTACTGCGATTTGATAGTTGCGATTTGGGTATTTCTGGGTTGCGATTTGAGTAAGTCTGCGATTTGAGTGTGCCTGCGATTTGAGTGAGCTTGCGATTTGACTGTGCCTGCGATTTGACTGAGCCTGCGATTTGATCTTTGCGATTTGATTAGTTGCGATTTGACTTATTGCGATTTGGTTAGTTGCGATTTGACTTGTTGCGATTTGATTAATTGCGACTTGACTTGTTGCGGTTTGACCAAAGTTGACTTTTTACGTCAAAACTTCAAACGGCCATAACTTTTGAACCGTAACTCCGTTTTCAACCCAACTTTCGAAGCCTGAAATCGCTCCAAAATGAAGTTATTGAGGTTTTAAGTTTTCAGACCGAAATTTCACCGTAACAACTTGCATCAACCAAACCAAATCACAACTAAATAACAGATCACCAAGTCTACCAAACCTTCATCATAACACATATCAAGCAACATTTCACGGTTTCTTCTTGATTTTGTAAAATCCCGCGAAAGAATCTATTTCTCGGTTTAAATCATAGACTTGTAAAATCCCGTGCACGTTGATATCATGTCAAACACTTCGGATTCAGTCATAGCTGAGGTACTCAAATTGTACGACATGGTCAATGAACAGAAGATTCCTAACGAAGTACAACCAACAAACGTTGTTGAGTCAGATGCTGCTAATCTGGGAAATAGCAATGTTATCCCATATGAACAACATGTGAAACACAACAAAGTGTCTGTTGTACCTAGTAGTGTATCTTCTGTTATTAATGATGATAATGTGCTGCATGAACAAAAGATTCCCAACAAAGTACAACCGACAAACATTTTTGAACAGACAAACGTCTTTGGGTCAGATATTGCTAATATGGAATCTTTGTGCTCGAATTCGCAAGAGAGAGAGTTGCTTCAGCCACTATAATTGCACGATAATGCAAAGGAAAGTTACATAGAATGCTTTCGACTACTTCATTCACATCTCAAGGTTCTCTCAGAAAGACCTGGATCCATGGGAGGATTCGAACGAGCATTTGCATCACTCTTTGGTCAAGATGTTCAGACTTTCATAGGCACTATGTTCCTGAACTTAGATCAACTAGAACAACAACTTGACAAAGAAGAATTTCATGAAATTGGATCCATGGCTGCTCTTCGGGTGATCAACAAACAACTTCAATTGTTCATCAATTCACAATACACTTGGGATTATGACAGTCAAATGACAGAAAAGTGTTTTACTGATTACACTGGAATTGAAGTTAACATGTTCAGAGAAACATTACTCCAACACATGGGTAATGTTAAGAAGTACATTGAGGAAAGAGCACAACACAAACTAAAGTATGACATCAAGATGAATGAAAGTCGGATGCAATCAAGAGAGATTAAGGTTGATTCGAGTAAAGCACTGGGTGCTAGTTCAGTTGTCACAGAATGCAGTGGGATAAAGTCAGATAAGCATGATACAAGCAGCAGTTATGTGACTCATATCACACATGGTGTGGATGCTGATATCAGACTAGTAAATGACCAAGTGCCATTTGCTGAGGTACATTTAACTGTTCAACATAATGTCCTTGCTAGTGAACAACAACATACTGATCAATCTGAACCAGTTTATGACACATATCTGTTGGAAAAGGCTGATAGCAATACCACTCCTGATTCAACAAATATGAGTCATAAGGGGGAGAAATTGACCAGGATGTTGAACATGATCAAGTTATAAGTCCTTTGGTTAAGGCTGAGCTTTTCAAAACGAATGATATGGTTGAAAAAGAAGTTTATAATGAACTTTTAAACAGATTCTTACAACTTGAAAGACATTGTATTTCACTTGAAATATCAATACAACAAAAGGAAGAAAGTCTTCAAACTAACAAACCATGTAATACTCCGGAATTTCCTGAATTTCGTGAATTTTTTGAGATAAACGATTCGAAAGCTCAGCTACAAGCCAAAAACTTAACGATCAACAATTTGAAAACTCGAATTAATATGCATGAGAAAAGTAATGAAGCCAAGGTTAAACATGAAATTGATGCAATTGAAACAAGAAACATCGAATTGGAACTTAAAGTGGCTAAATTACTTAAGGAAAATGACGCTTTGAAAAAGCATTACAAAGACCTGTATGATTCTATCAAAGAAACAAGAAATAAGACTACAGAACAAACAACTTCTTTGATTGCAAAAATTGATGAATTCAAAGCTCAACTTCAGGAAGAGGGTTTTACAATTGCAGCATTAAAAAACGAGTTAAGAAAATTGACAGGAAATGGTGTGAACACTAAGTTTGCAAAACCATCAATCTTGGGGAAACCAGTTTTACAACCACTTAGAAACCAATCAGTTGTTAGACAACCGACTGCGTTTAGATCTGAACGACCAAAATTTTCAAAACCACGGTTTTCCTCCCAAGTTGATTCGAAACAAGTTTTGTCAAAACCAGTCACTTCACAGTCTAGACCTAATGAAAAGGAATATGCTGTTGCAAAACCTCATTATATGAGTGCCTCTATTTCTTCTAGGATTAGTTCAAAGTGTGTGTCATTTGTGACACCAAAGGAACATGTTAGACATAAAAACAGTGTTCAGAATCACAACCTAGAGGATGCTAAGAAAAACACACATGAAAAGACTAGGAATTTGCCTGTTTCTAAGAGTAGTTGTGTATCGATTAATGCGATTCCTGTAGCAGATCACTCTAAGTATTCTAGATCTTTCTCTGAATCCAAACACTTTGTTTGCTCAACTTGTCAGAAATGTGTTTTTAAGGCAAATCATGATAATTGTGTAACAAAATTCCTGAAGGAAGTGAATGCTCGTGCTAAGGCTCAATCCTTTAAGACTAGAAACACCAACAAGCCCGTAGAACCAAAGAGTTATATTCAGAAACCTGGTAGGCAGACTGCTATGGGACAAAGGTTTTCTCCCAACATGTCTTTCACTGTGCATGAGAAACCAAACACTCCTAGATCTTGTCTTAGGTGGATATCGACGGGTAGAATTTTTAAGATTGCTGGTCTTAGATGGATACCTATTAGAAAGATGTTCACTGAGTGCAAAACCAAGGTTGACAGTGAAACCCTAAATGGTTTAATGCTGATATCACTAACCCATATAAATGCAAACAAAATCTTAATGTCAATGCAGGTAGTCTTTTCTTAAGTGCAGGTACATCGTTTACTCCTATTAAGGAAAGACTCAGAGTTTGGTTGCCGAAAAGACTGATATCTCATAAATTGGGGGTTCAAGCAACTCAAATTTGCTTAACATGAAAAGACGACGTCTGTTCACTTCAGTTCAGGCCTCGATCTTCATCGACAATGACGTTTGAACACATTAGTTCAAGCCTCGTTCTTCAGCGATATATGACGTTTGAACACATCAGTTCAAGCCTCGTTCTTCATCGACAATGACGTCTGTTCACATCAGTTCAGGCCTCGTTCTTCAACGACATATGACGTCTGTTCACATCAGTTTAGGCCTCGTTCTTCATCGATAATGACGTTTGAACACATCAGTTCAAGCCTCGTTCTTCATCGACAATGACGTTTGAACTCATCAGTTCAAGCTTCGGGCCTCAATGTCAACATTATGGCGTCTGCTGAAAACACTCCAGGCCCCGTTCCTCAAAGAAAAGAAAGGCGTACGCCTGAGTGCGCTTTATCTTCGGAAGAAGAGAAATCTTCTTGTTTATGACCATTCTCATCAACAAGCTTCATGCTCTTCCCATGCTCATTCAGTCATCAAGTGGATCAACGTTCATTGGAGTATATTCTTATTCACTTTTCTATCAAAAATGGCAACCTCCAATGCAATTTTTGAGGGGGAGAAGTGTGAATAAACTACATGTCAGTCATCAAGTGGAGTCACTTACCATTGATGGTATTCTTATTCACTCGTTTAATCAAAAATGGCAGTCATATGCAGTTTTTGAGGGGGAGAAGGGTGAATAAACAAATTGCCAGTTATCAAGTGGATCTACTTACCGTTGATTGTATTCTTATTCACTCGTTCAATCAAAAATGGCAGTTGGCAGTCATATGCAATTTTTGAGGGGGAGAAGGGTGAATAAACTACATGTTGATTGAGATTTGAGAAATGGTCATACGACTCTCCTTCAACACCTAATGTTCCACTTATTCCTCAAGGTGTTGATAATGACTCTCATGATATTGAAGTTGCACGCTTGAATAATGATCCGTTCTTTGGTATTCCTTTCCCAGAACCAGGTTCTGAAGAATCTCCTTATTCACGGATTGTTGTTCCTTCCAATGTGTACTCTGTAAATCAACCACAGGAACATAAAGGAAAATGTCGGCTAAAACGTCAAAACGGCTAAGAGGTTGGACATGGAATGTCAAGTGATCACGGAGTTTATTTGGCATCCCTTATTTGAGATTGAAGTGGGTTTCACGAAGGCTTCTACTTATTTCATCATCGAGACTTTATCTATCGATTGATGACTTGCTTGAACTTATAAAACTTATGATTGGGACTTGGATTATCTAGTTATACCCGATGTAAGGAGTTACATTGTAGTTCTCACGGGTTATAGCTATCACTTCAAGGAGTTACATTGTAGTGCTCAGTGTCACACGCAGATGCAGATGTGGATAGTCTCAAGAGGTGTTGTACTTGCTTTGGCCCTTAGTTGTGTGTATAAGGGTACTTAGGGGTTTTCTTCTGCATCGTTCTTCAATCAACAACAGTGCAAGCTTAAGTAACAAATTTGGGGAATTCTTCGTCAGTTTCAAGTTTGGTATATCGGGTTTACTTCACCAAGTGGTCACAGCAATAGCCGACAGAACATAAGGGTTGATAAAGATAGTCAGAGAGCGTTTCGGTAGCTGTTGATTCTCACAGGATACATTTGAGCCAATTTTGTTCTTCTCACAAGATTTCAAGTATATGTGCGTAAAATGTGTTGCTGATTCTGAGGTATCAAAACCAGCAAGGGGGAAGGAGACATACATCGAAATGCACAATGAGTACACGTGATGAACTTTATACTTCTTCTTAGTTGAAGTTATTCCGGGAAGACAAATGTCATGACCGCAGAGAAAATCAGTGTCTTAACTCTTGGCTTTTGGTGTATTATTCCAACTACGTGGGGGAAGAGATGTAAGAAACAGTTTCCGATGATAAAAGAGGTTCACAATGGCAATTTCCTGAAGGGATAAAAGGGGATTTTTGAGTCTTAATTGATCTTGATGTTACGTTTTCGTCTTCATTTAATGGATTGAGTGTGTGCTTCGGGTTTTTGGGCTTCATACAATGAGACTGATTGCATCACTTCAACTAATTGGGGGAAGTGGTCTCTGGATACTTTTGGTATGCATTACTTCAGACTTTAGCGGGAAGAAATGTGAGAAGAATTATTCAAGTGTGAGATGATACACTGCTGATCTATTTGATGATCCCCCGAATGGTGAATCACGATGATTATTCTTAAAAAGAGCAGCAATATTTGATGTGGTTTGCTACGGTTTCCGCTGTACACTTACCTTATGTAAGCTTGAAAGAGGGCTTTGAAACTGCTCAAAAGAAGATTGTCGATTTGGGGGGAAGCTATCAAAGCTTCACAATTGAGAAGGCTCAAGTTCTGACGATTATTCAGGAGCCTCGAAAGCTTTGGTGGTGAAAGTTTAAGAGATGTTGACTACTGACTTCTACAACGTACAGAACGATATCCTTATTTCGGTATTCATGTCAACATTTTCTTAAATTGAATAATATACTTTGTACATATCTTATACCAAAATGTAAATAGAAAATATAAAACCAAAATGTAAATAGAAAAATATAAAACCAAGAAAAACCATAAAAATCAGAAAAATAGAAAATACCAAAAATAGTTTTTATCAAGGCATGTCTTCTGGTATCGATAACATTTACGGTCCTAGAAATGTCATTCAATAATGACACGGGTCTTTAAATGAAGTTCGAGCAGAAGTTCAAAAAGTTTTCAAAACATGCCTAAATGGCTTGCTATTATTTCAGATATGCAACCCGGTTTTTTAAAATGAGGAAAGCACGTCGGAAAAAAGACGGCTGTTCCTAACAACGGGTGAAGTTCACCCGGGCATGGATTACTTCATATCCGTGCATCCCCGATTTGATGTACGTTTCAGTGCATCATTTCTTGTAAAGGAAGAGAAATCTTCTTTGTATGCAAATAATTTTCCTTCTATGATTCTTCTGAAAATTATTTGTGAGACACATGGTGGTAGCATGTTGGTTGAAATCATTTTAGACTTGGATTGTGCATAAAATTTGTCTCTCAATCAATGACTACAACTCTTTAACTAGAATACGGGTCATTAATTGAGGGGGATAGTGTTTTCAAATTTTATATCATCAAACGGGTTTCTTGGTTATCTCATAATTGTTAGAAAAGGTTTTGTAGTTAATGGGGTATTAGTTGAAGTGGATCTTACTAAGCTTTATCTCAAATGGCCAAAAGTGTTAGTTGTTAGAAAGATTAGGGCATTATGTGCAATTTGCTTATAATATCCTAGCTTTATGAAACTATAAGGTCCATTTGTGTCACTCTGGAATCCTCGTTTAATCCCCTAAATACTTTAAAAACCAAAATCTAAAAGGAGTTAGAAAACCCATTGTGTTTGATGTTCTTTAATACTCCAATGGCATTAGTATGATCTGATTGAATGAGTTTCAAATGTTGATTGACTTTTGTTAGTCGATAGCTGCTTAATTGTTGTTGATTTAGTGCATGTGCACTCAGGATATGCTTAGGTATATAGCTATCATGTTAGAATCTTGTCCCTAAGATCCTGAGTTGAATGTTGAAATATGAATGAATTGCCATGTTCATGATTGCTGATTGCTCTTCATGCTAGATAGCGGTTTGATGTATTTCCTGACTGTGGTTTGATTATGAGATGAATATGGTATTATGAGTTGGCAAGCTACTACGTGGTAGCGAGTAATGAAGAGTGAATCTGTGTGTATGTATCTCTGTGTTGATATTCTTAAGCAGATTCCATGGCCAATATGAATGTTGTTGGGAATTAAATATTCTGAAGATTAAGTATCGGGAAATTCTCTTAAGTCATTAAGTCTGGTTGGTACCTGGTTAAGTCTGCTGGTTAAGTCTGGTCTTTGAATGTTAAGTCTAGTGATTAATTCTGGTGAGTACCAAAATTAAGTCTGCTCTTCGAAGGTTAAGTCTGCTTGCTGGATGGATAAGTATACGAAGATATTTTGTACTAAAGTCAAGTATATACGGTGGATAATATCTTAGACTTTGTGGTTAGTCATCAACTAGTTGGTAAACATAGATACATGTTGTATCTTAATGACTGACACAATGCAAGTGTATCCATGCATGTGCTCGACAAGACTTAACATAGATTGTAATGATCTCCTTTGTTTTCATATAAAAGGGAGATCATAGTCTAGATATTGTGTGTCTTTTGAATGTGCTTAATTCATATGCTTAGAACAACTAGCTAGAACATATATCTCAAGTCATATAAACATTAAGATTCAAGGTTTTGTAACCCTAGTGATAGTGAAGATCACTCGTATTATTTTGAATAATATTGAATCGTTTGGTGATAAGCTTTCATTGTTCATTGTTAAATAACAAACATAACTGTTCCATTTCCATAACCAAAATAACCTTCTAAGTGTGATTAAGTAGATTCCGCATACTTAATCATATTAAATCAATATATCATATACACAAAGTCACAAAGGTTTAACCACCTTATAGTGTATCGATTCCTCTCAGTTGGTATCAGAGAAAGGCTGATGTAGTTGATTTAGAAGAAGAAGAAGAAATGGACGTTCAAGATACTCAGGCTACAAATATTGCTGCAAAGTTGCCCATGATCAAACAGAATGAGTTTGAGTTGTGGAGGTTAAGGATTGAGCAATACTTTATGGTTCAGGATTATGCTCTTTGGGATATCATTATGAATGGTGATTCTTTTACACTAGGTTATACATATGTCATTCTTGAAGGCAAAACAGATAGGAGAAGAAATATTGGACCAGTTACTGGTGAAGAAAAGATGCAGAAAAGAAATGATCAAAAAGCAAGAAACTTGTTGCTTATGACCATTCCTGGTGAGCAGATGCTATCCTGTAGCAAGTATCCTGATGCAAAAACTCTTTTTGAAGAGATCTGTGCATGGTTTGGTGGTAATGAAACTACCAAGAAAACACAGAAGACATTGCTGAAACAACAATTTGAAAACTTTAATTCAAATAGCAATGAATCACTTGATAAGCTGTTTTCTAGATTACATATGCTTGTCAGTTAGTTAGCTGTGTTGGGGGTTGAGATAGCCAAGGAAGATCTCAACATGAAGTTTTTGAGAAGCCTACCTGATGAGTTCTATACTCATGTGGTTGTCTGGATGAACAAACCAGACATTGAAACCATGAAACTCAATGATTTGTACAACAACTTCAAAATTGTTGAACAAAGTCTAAAGAAGTCTGGAAACTATAGTACTAGTTCTGGGAATGTGGCACTTCTGTCATCTCCTAGTATTAGTAAGTCAGATGAGGTAGATGAAGATGAAGGTGTTTCTACTGCTAACTATGGTGGTCCTACTACTAGTTCACAGAAGAATGTTTATGGACTTGGAGATCCATCATTCTATGTATTCATGTCTAGTCAAACTAGTGGTTCTCCTCTAACTCATGAAGATCTTGATCAGTTGGATGATAATGATTTGGAAGAGATGGACATCAAATGGCAGGTTGCTTTACTTAGCATGAGGGCTAAGAAGTTCTGGCAGAGAACTGGTAAGCAGATTACCATCAATGGTAATGAAACTGCTGGGTTTGATAAGAAGAAAGTAGAGTGTTTCAACTGTCACAGGTTAGGACAC
The DNA here is from genome assembly GCA_021014915.2 of Artemisia tridentata subsp. tridentata. NCBI lineage: Eukaryota > Viridiplantae > Streptophyta > Magnoliopsida > Asterales > Asteraceae > Artemisia > Artemisia tridentata. The sequence goes on along the minus strand of CP139503.1, from coordinate 311,007,115 downwards.
TTTGCTAAAGAATGTAGAAACCCAAGGAAGCAGGATAATAGAAGCACATGGTATAGGAAAGAGAAAAAGAAGGAAGTCATAGTGGAAGAACCAAGGGCTATGCTAGCCATAGATGGTGTTAACTATGATTGGAGCTTCTTGGCTGATGAAGAGGAAGCACCAACGAATGCTGCTCTTGTGGCCACTGAGACTGCTCTAATGGCCTTTTCTGATTCAGAGGTAAAGTCTGTTATAAAATGTACTGAATCATGCTCTGCTCTTAAAGCTTATGAAGATCTTAAAAAGAGATTTGATGATCAACTAGAACAGTTATATGATGCATTAGCTAATTTAGCTAATCATAAAAGAGGTCTAGCTGTTCTTGAAAAACAAATCTTGCATTTTCAAGGAAATGAATCTAAGTTTACTGAAGACATGAATGCTTTAAAAAGAAACATAGAATTCAAAGATGAGTGTATTATTGTGCTGAATGATTCACTAGCAAAGCACAAAAATAAAACTTGATTGCGTGGTTTTGTAACCTTACAACAGGTTTTACCTCTCGAGGGATCTCAAGAGGCTTACAACCCCACCAGGCAGTGTACCTGACCGATGTAGTATAGTGTAGTGGTAAGTACGGGGGATTGATCGTTCTCCACAGGGAATAGTGTTCGTTAGGTATGAAAGGCTACTCTAATTAGGTCTAAGGGTTGAGGAAGATTCTTTTTATGTTTTTATAATTTTATGAAAGCAAGTAAAATCTCGGGTTTGAAGGAGTGGGCGGAATTAGTTGCTAGTCAACTAACCCAAATGACTACGAATGCAAATAAAATAAAATAACAAAAATGAAAAGTGGTGAGAAACTTATGTGTAGAGAAATGTGTTTACTTAGATTTCCTTACTCCCTAACTATCTTTTACCGGTTAATTAGTGTGTATTAGTCGCGTGGATGACGGGTGTATTCCTTAATACCATTCGTGGGGTGGCGTACTTACTTCCCCAAACTCTACAAGCTCCTACTTCACTCCTATGTCGAGCCGGCTAGGAAGCTCCTAACATGGGATCACTAGAATTCGCTTGTGCATTAAATACAACCATAAAAACCTTTAGTACGCGTTTGGTTCATGTTTCTTAAGACGTTCAAGCAAGTTACCGAATAGGAAGTTAGCCAGTTTTCTTAAGCCTAACATAGATAAACAATCATCCAATACAACTAACAACACACTAACAACCAATAATCAATAGCTAGGTTTCATTAGATCTAAGCAAACACAAGATAAAATTAGCCTAACATGTTAAACAAAAGACAAGCATAAGATAGAATCAAACAACACATAGACATATTGAATGATTAATTGATAACTTATCTTTCAATGAAACATGGAAGATCTCAAGGCAAGAAGCCCTGAAAAAGTAGCTAAAATCGTCTTAGGGTTTTATCCCAAAATTCCACACACTAAGCTCTCCTTTAATGACAAAAGATTAGAAAACTATATATAGATTTTTGGATCTGACGGCGTCACCTTATGCATTGTGACGCCGTCACCTCGCCGCTTTTAGGGTTCCCGGGTGACCTTCTTGACGCCGTCCCTCTTTAGCTCTTCAAAAATCCATTCTGGCTTATCAAGGCTTGACGCCGTCTAACCCTGAACGTGACGCCGTCCCCTTATGATTTAAGCCGTGACGCCCTTGATTTAGTTAAAGCGTGACGCCGTCAGAATTCACATGCTAACTCACTGGCCCGTCATGAGTAAATTTCACATCCAACTTTTCTTGCCAAGGCATGACGCCGTCCCATGTTAATTGTGACGCCGTCAAGAGTAACTTTTAGCCGATTCTTGAGACTTTGTCGTTTTCTTCACTTTAATGCTCCAAAAACGTCCAAAATGCCTCCTTTTCCAGATTTCTCCTCAAAAGTACCTAAAATGACAAAAGGAACGATTTAGGGCAATATTTGATCAAATAAATACGATTTCGGGCTTAAATGACCCCTTAAAAGCGGTACACTTTTCGCCTCATCAAATACCCTTACACTTGAGATTTGCTTGTCCTCAAGCAAATGCGCTTTTATTCTAATCAAAATACAAGTTAGGGGTCATTTAATGCTAACATAAAAGTAATTACAACAAATAATCGTTCCACTTCAATCATAATAAGCACGGAGATTATAAACTAGCACCTCACAAGTAGTGTTTAGATACTCACATCTCTCAAGTGTCATCAAAATAAATCTCATAAATGAAAACGGATAATATCTCTCACTACCTGTCATAGCAAATAGATTACCATAGGCTTGGGAAAGGATCGAAAACCTCCTCCACTAGGCGTAAGCACCTAAGATAAACTATCAAAGAGGGCTTTTAAATGGGTTATAACGTTAGGTGTAGGGAAAAGGAAAACACGGTTTTGTTGGATACGGGATATTTTACTGGTGGCTAGTTAAAGATCTTGATCAATTACATGTACTATACAATGTTGCTAAGCCAAGACTAGACTCGATCTTAAGCTAAAAACGAAATAACAAAATAACAAAAATATAAAACAAACATAAAATGAAACGGGATGGTAGTCCGTATGTTTTTTCTACTTTTCTTTTTCTCATTTTTTTTTGTATTTTTCTATATATATTTTTTTTTTTTTTTTTTTTTTTTTTTTTTTTTTTTTTTTTTGCATACACTTTTGCCCTACCATCCAAAATAATACATCATAGGGGCATTGCATTCCCCTTACACTTGAACTTTTACATAACTTTACAATTAACTATTCTAATGACTCGAATTAAGATAATTGAAAAACTTGGAGTACTTTTAAAACATTTAGCACATATGGGGGTAATAAATGATGTTCTTCCCCATTACTCCATTATACTAGTACTTTACCCATGAGTCCCAATCGTCCCAAAACAATATGTACAAGGATATGACTCAACTTAGCAACCATGTAATCAACTAGATAATTAACTTGGGTTTAAACAAATGTTGTAACAATAATGCACTAAAGATGAGTGCATACAAGGTAGGCTAAGGCGATTTGGGTGTACATTTTAGTGGGGTGTAACAAATTCTTCCTTTAAGTAAAATGCTTAAAGGTCGAAACGAAAAGATAGGCTCTGAGGGTGTACTAGGGGTATCGTGTACTAAAAATGAGTACAACGCAAAGGGTGTGGGAGAATTACTTGACCAATGTAGCCAACGTAATTATAACAAAAACACAGGTGTAAAACAATGGGTTAATCCTAATGCCTCTTATCATGTAGTAAATCTAACTACACGAATGTAGTCTCACTTGTGGCCTTGGAATGGTCCTAACGCAAGTTCTAGAATCTAAGTGCTACCGGTACACACATCATAGCATAAATGCTTTTCCTACCAATTCTAGGGGCGAACCTCACATATTTGGGGGTGGAAAATTTTTTAGTGGTACGGTTTTTGTGCTAGTCATATAACTCCTATCCGTGAGACGCTCATTAAGATCAAAGTTTCACTCCTATATGTTGTAAAAAATTTTAAATTTGGCACTAAAATTGCCCTAACAAGTATTTATCTCAGTTTTATTACACATCTACTATTAAACAAACAAAAATCAAGCGCAATTGTATTCTCTAAAATCGTACTTTTACCCTCCCCTTACACTTAAGATGAACATTGTCCCCAATGTTCAAATAACAAGATGTAAAAGCATAAAGTAAAAGTATGAAATCAAATACTCCCCTGATTCGCTCGTTGGATAGTGAAATCACACGGTTAAATCTTCCTCCAAAGAGAATGTTGAAGCTCCATGACTAATGCATCGCCATAAGCTTGATCCAAAAACATTTCCTTGTCTAAAATAACCTGTTAAACCTGAGAAAACAAACACGAAAACCTGCATAACATCGGCGGGATAAAATCTATATATAAGGATATAATGCTTGTGGAATGATAATTTTGCAGATTCCTGGAGATTATAAGTTGGAGATTTTAATAAAAACTTTTTATGAAAACAAAACTTTCAAAAATTTCTGGAAATTAAATCTGACGCCGTCAGGTTATAACCCCTGACGCCGTCAGAAATGACCTGACAAAAATTTTCATTTTAAGTTTCCGGAAAATTTCTGGAAAAACCTTTACCTTACTTCCTGGAAATCCTGCAAAACATCATTATGACTCGATACAAGCATTTGACTCAAACAAACACTAATATGTATGCTAATTTATTATTATTACGATTCATGTTCATTTGTGTTCTAATAAACCGATTTAGATTTCCCTTACACTTATCTTTTGCAAAATACCTTTATATGTAGTTAAGACGAAGTTAAAAACAAAATAAAGCATTTTCACAATTTAGTTTTTAACATGAATCAATAATGATAAAAATTAAACACACATACGGAAACAAATAAAATCAAACAAACAAATAAATAAACACACAAAGCAAATAAAACAAATAAAGCTTGGGTTGCCTCCCAAGAAGCGCTTTTCTTTATTAACGAGTCTTGTAGCTAGACTCAAAGTCACGGGTCTACGTGACTTCTTCATCGAAAGTTATGTCTTCCTCATTGATCATTTCATTACCATTCTCATGATAATGCTTGACTCGTTGAATATTCACAGTGAATTCTCTATCCTCGTCGTCAATTAATACAACGGCTCCGGTTTTAGAGGAGCTCCTGACGGTAAAAGGTCCATACCATCTAGATTTAAGTTTCCCAGGAAATAGCCTTACGCGAGAATTATATAATAAGACCTTGTCTCCTTCTGAAAACTCCTTGGGTCTCTTAATCCGTTGGTCATGCCATCTTTTCGCCCTCTCTTTGTATGTGATGGAAGATTCATAAGCCTCTAATCTCAACTCATCAAGCTCTTGGAGCTGTAAGAATCTATTTGTTCCCGCAACTGTATAATCCAAATTACAAGCCTTAAGTGCCCAATATGCTTTGTGTTCCAGTTCTACTGGAAGGTGGCATGCCTTGCCATATACCATACGGAACGGGGTTGTCCCGATTGGTGTCTTATAGGCGGTTCGAAATGCCCACAAAGCCTCGTCGAGCTTAAAAGACCAATCTTTTCTGTTTTGATTAACCGTTTTCTCTAAAATTCTCTTTATGGCTCTATTAGTGTTCTCGACTTGACCGTTTGTTTGAGGATGGTAAGCGGTGGAGAATCGGTGAGAGACTCCATATCTTTTCATGACTTTCTCCATTTGTGAATTGCAAAAATGGGTTCCCCTGTCACTAATAAGAGCCTTCGGAATTCCGAACCTAGCGAACAATTTCTTTAAGAAATGAATGACTACCCTAGCGTCGTTAGTCCTAAGGGCTTGTGCTTCCACCCATTTCGAAACATAATCAATGGCCACCAAGATGTATTCATTCCCTCCAGAAGATGGGAATGGTCCCATGAAATCAATTCCCCAGACATCAAAAACCTCACAAACTTGTATATAATTCTGTGGGGCTTCATCCCTCCTAGAGATATTCCCAGCTCTTTGACATGCGTCACAAGTTTGTATCATTCCCTTCACATCACGAAATATTGTAGGCCAATAGAATCCCGCGTCGAAGACCTTTCGTGCAGTAGTGCTTATTCCGTGATGTCCTCCAGATGGACCTGCGTGACACTCTTTCATAATTCTGACAGCCTCTCTTTCCGAAACACAACGCCTGATTACCTGATCTGGACATCTTCGAAATAAGAAGGGTTCATCCCAAAAGTAGTACTTTAATTGATTAAAGAACCTCCTTTTTTCATGCCTGCTCATATGCTCAGGGATGACTCTACTTGCCAGGTAGTTAGCATAATCCGCATACCAAGGTTCAGAATCATTTATTAACATGAGCTGCTCTTCAGGAAATGTTTCCCGAATCTCACTCTTGTCAGATTCAGCGAGGCTGGGGTTTTCGAGACGAGAGAGATGATCAGCCGCAAGATTCTCTGCTCCTTTCTTATCACGAATTTCAACATCGAACTCTTGCAGTAGTAGGATCCAACGAAGTAACCGTGGTTTAGCATCCTGTTTAGCGAAAAGATATCGAATAGCTGAATGATCCGTAAAAACAACCGTTTTAGAAAGGACAAGATACTGACGGAATTTATCAAAAGCGAATACCACGGCTAGTAATTCCTTTTCAGTGGTAGTGTAGTTTTCTTGAGCAGGATTCATGGTTTTGCTAGCGTAGTATATTGGCTGAAAGTGTTTGTTAAGCCTTTGGCCTAATACTGCTCCAACAGCATAATCACTAGCATCGCACATGATTTCAAAGGGTAACTCCCAGTTAGGGGTAACCATAATTGGAGCTTGGGTAAGTTCCTGCTTCAATAGATCGAATGCGTCCTTGCACTCTTGAGAGAAGTCGAACGGGGCATCCTTCATGAGTAACTGAGTCATTGGTTTGGCTACCTTTGAGAAATCCTTAATGAATCTCCTATAGAAGCCAGCATGACCCAAAAAACTACGGATTGCCTTGACAGTTGTTGGATAGGGAAGTTTGGATATAGCTTCAATTTTTGCCCGGTCTACTTCGATTCCACTTCCTGAAATTTTGTGCCCCAGCACAATCCCTTCCTTTACCATAAAGTGGCACTTTTCCCAGTTTAGTACCAAGTTGGTCTCCTCACAACGTTTGAGCATTTTCTCAAGGTTAGCAAGACAGCGATCAAAAGAGTTCCCAAAGACTGAAAAATCATCCATAAAGACCTCCATGCTGTCTTCCATTAACTCATGGAAGATTGCCGTCATGCAGCGCTGGAAAGTGGCGGGGGCGTTACATAGTCCAAAGGGCATTCGCTTGTAGGCGAAGGTGCCATAAGGGCATGTAAACGTGGTCTTTTCTTGGTCCTCAGGAGCGATAGGGATTTGGAAATACCCTGAGAACCCATCTAGGAAGCAGTAGTACTCATGCCCTGCTAACCTTTCCAACATCTGGTCGATAAATGGGAGAGGGAAATGATCTTTTCGGGTTGCATCATTCAACTTCCTATAATCGATGCACACACGCCATCCAGTTACTGTTCGTTGAGGTACTAACTCATCCTTATCGTTCTTCACCACCGTCATTCCTCCCTTTTTTGGTACAACCTGTACAGGACTTACCCATGGACTGTCCGAAATCGGGTAAATTAGTCCTGCATCTAGGAGCTTAATGACTTCCTTCTTTACGACTTCCTTTATGTTGGGATTTACTCGCCTTTGAGGTTGCACGCTGGGTTTATAATCCTCCTCCATGAGGATTTTATGTGTACAAAAGGTAGAGTCAATACCCTTGATATCGGCTACACTCCATGCTATAACTCCTTTATATTTTTTTAAAACTCCTAAGAGTTGATCCTTTTGTTCACTTTTCAAAGAAGAGCTTATGATTACCGGAAGTTGATCTTCCCCTTGGAGGAAAGCATATTCAAGGTTGGTTGGGAGTTCCTTGAGTTCTACCGCAGGTGGCTCGATGATGGAAGGTTTAAGTTTATTCTCGGGTTTACGAAGCTCAAGCTGTTCGATTTCTTGTCTGGGATAGAAGGAGACTGCATTCACATCCATAGCCTTCTCCTCCTCTAAGATGGGTAAGAAAGCTTCATCTCGCAACCAACCGGCTTCCACCTGTTCATCTACACAATTATCAATCTCGTCGGATAGTTCATCGATTTCTTCGATGAAATACAGTTGATTATCTGCTTCGAGAGAAAGATTCATTGTGTCCTTGATGTCGAAGGTTAAGCTATCGGCCCCCACTCGTAAGGTTAGTTTGCCGTCATGAACATCAATAACAGCACGAGAAGTTGCAAGGAAGGGTCTTCCTAGAATGATGGGCACAAGATCGTCTTCTTCCATTTCTAGGATGACGAAGTCAACTGGAAATTTAAACTTCCCAACCTTAACCAGCACATTCTCGCATATTCCTAAGGGGTATTTGACTAATCTATCGGCCAGTTGGATGCTCATACGGGTTGGTTTCAACCCAGAATACCCTAGCTTGAGGAACAGGGAGTGCGGCATAAGATTGATGCTTGCTCCTAAGTCGGCTAAAGCATTTTTGACTGAAAGAGATCCAATTGAACAGGGCAAGGTGAAACTGCCCGGGTCGTCCACCTTCTTTGGTAGCCCTCGTTGGGTCACCACAGAACATTCTTCTCCTAAGGTTACAAGACCCTCGAGCCCTTTCCTGTTGGTGAGCAGCCTCTTGAAGTATGCACTATATTTGGGCATATGATAACACGCATCAAGAAGGGGTATGGTGACGACCGAATTCTTCAAATATGACAGGAATCTTTTATTATCACTTTCGACCTTTTGATTCTTGAGGCGAGATGGGTATGGGACTTTAAGGGGCTGTTTAGCAGGAGCATGTGGGGATGGAGTTACCGGAGGGGTTTGCTCGGGGTTTTCGTCGTTCACATTATCATTCTCCTCATGAGGGGTGTTGGGTTTCATGGCGTTAGATGGTTGAGCTGGGTAGGGTGGATCCTTAGTAGTTGTTCCAGCACGAGTGGTGATGGCGAGTAAAGGATCTCTTTGTGGTTCGCCAAGGCCGTCGAGAGTGGCGTTGAGTTCTGCGAATTTGGCCTTCACGTTGGTTTGTTGGCTATTGATAAAGTCGTCAAGACCATTTAGTTGCAGATTCTTTTCAAACGTGAAATGCCCGAGACCATCCTCAAGAGTGCTCCTAACCTGATAGTCAGGATATTCTCCTCCTCCCTCTTCTCTCACAAGATTTCCCCAAGGGGTGAAATCATTGTTTTGGTAGAAAGTTAAGAGCGAAGGATCATCGAAGATGTCGTGGCTTGACAAGCATGCTTGTTCGGTGGTGGTATCATCCTCGCATTCCTCTACTTCATGCGGGCCACCACATTGATCACAGATCAAGTATGGGTTTGATAACCGCTTAGTGGGTTGCGACTTGTCTAGATAAGATACCTGATCATTCAATCTACTCACCCGGCTAGCAAAAGGAGGCTCTTTCATGATCTTGGAAACGCTCTTGATCGAATCGGGTTCATCCCAGGTATCGTCTTGATCATTCGCGTATTCCTCAATTCTATTCCATCCTTCCTCAACGCTTAGTTTGGCTATTTTTCCTTTTGATGAATTATTAATGCCCAATTGGTCGTTTTTGGAGACACTGTCATAAAAGATTTGGACAAGAAGCCAGAGTTCAATGCCATGATGAGGGACCTGTCTAATTAGATCCTTAAATCTAGCCCAAGATTTGTGAATAGGTTCTGCTGGTCCAACATGGAAGCGGAGGATTTCGTCTCTCAACCTTGAAGTTCTTCCTATGGGAAAGAATTTCTCATAGAATTTTGAGATAAGCTGTTCCCATGTGAAGATGGATTCAGAAGGAAGTTGGTTATACCAGTCTCCGGCTCTTTCATGAAGGGTAAGGGGAAAGAATCGCAACCGGGAGGTATCTCTAGTGGCTCCGTCCGTGTGGAGGGTATCCACTATTTTCAGGAAGTCCTTGATGTGTTGGATTGGATCTTCAGTTTTCAATCCGTGAAACTTGCATACACTTTGGACCAGCCAAATATCAGTTGCACGCAAGACCCCATCCGTGTGTTCATTTGGAAAAACGATAGCATTGGAGAAACCACGAGGGGTGGGAGAAGAGTAGTCCTTGAGACATTTGGGGATTGGGATTTCGGGAACTTCCATATCGTGATTGGGTTGAGGGCTAGGAGGTGTAGAATGATGATTGGATTCTTCCTCGGAGAGGGCATCATCAAAATTGATCGTGGATGGTTCAGCCGCTTGGTGGAGTCGCCTTAATTTATGCATTTCCCTTTCGGGTTCAGCATAGGGTATGGCAAGAGTCTTTATCGAGCTTCGGCTCCTAGTGATTCTAAGATTAGGGGGGTCATCATCCAGAATTAGGGAATATCCTCCTAAAGTGCGAGCTCTGGGAGGTGGTTGTGGTTGTTGTGGTGGTGGGTCGTGTGGGTTAAGGATATTACCATCTTCCATGATGTCGGATGGTATGGTTACGAACAAAGACACGAAGAAAATAGATAGACTAAAGAAAACCTAGAAAAATAAAATAAAAATCTCACTAGAAAGGAATCTAGTGAGTAGACCTAATAGAAATAAAAATTCAACCTAAACAATAACTATTCCCCGGCAACGGCGCCAAAAACTTGATTGCGTGGTTTTGTAACCTTACAACAGGTTTTACCTCTCGAGGGATCTCAAGAGGCTTACAACCCCACCAGGCAGTGTACCTGACCGATGTAGTATAGTGTAGTGGTAAGTACGGGGGATTGATCGTTCTCCACAGGGAATAGTGTTCGTTAGGTATGAAAGGCTACTCTAATTAGGTCTAAGGGTTGAGGAAGATTCTTTTTATGTTTTTATAATTTTATGAAAGCAAGTAAAATCTCGGGTTTGAAGGAGTGGGCGGAATTAGTTGCTAGTCAACTAACCCAAATGACTACGAATGCAAATAAAATAAAATAACAAAAATGAAAAGTGGTGAGAAACTTATGTGTAGAGAAATGTGTTTACTTAGATTTCCTTACTCCCTAACTATCTTTTACCGGTTAATTAGTGTGTATTAGTCGCGTGGATGACGGGTGTATTCCTTAATACCATTCGTGGGGTGGCGTACTTACTTCCCCAAACTCTACAAGCTCCTACTTCACTCCTATGTCGAGCCGGCTAGGAAGCTCCTAACATGGGATCACTAGAATTCGCTTGTGCATTAAATACAACCATAAAAACCTTTAGTACGCGTTTGGTTCATGTTTCTTAAGACGTTCAAGCAAGTTACCGAATAGGAAGTTAGCCAGTTTTCTTAAGCCTAACATAGATAAACAATCATCCAATACAACTAACAACACACTAACAACCAATAATCAATAGCTAGGTTTCATTAGATCTAAGCAAACACAAGATAAAATTAGCCTAACATGTTAAACAAAAGACAAGCATAAGATAGAATCAAACAACACATAGACATATTGAATGATTAATTGATAACTTATCTTTCAATGAAACATGGAAGATCTCAAGGCAAGAAGCCCTGAAAAAGTAGCTAAAATCGTCTTAGGGTTTTATCCCAAAATTCCACACACTAAGCTCTCCTTTAATGACAAAAGATTAGAAAACTATATATAGATTTTTGGATCTGACGGCGTCACCTTATGCATTGTGACGCCGTCACCTCGCCGCTTTTAGGGTTCCCGGGTGACCTTCTTGACGCCGTCCCTCTTTAGCTCTTCAAAAATCCATTCTGGCTTATCAAGGCTTGACGCCGTCTAACCCTGAACGTGACGCCGTCCCCTTATGATTTAAGCCGTGACGCCCTTGATTTAGTTAAAGCGTGACGCCGTCAGAATTCACATGCTAACTCACTGGCCCGTCATGAGTAAATTTCACATCCAACTTTTCTTGCCAAGGCATGACGCCGTCCCATGTTAATTGTGACGCCGTCAAGAGTAACTTTTAGCCGATTCTTGAGACTTTGTCGTTTTCTTCACTTTAATGCTCCAAAAACGTCCAAAATGCCTCCTTTTCCAGATTTCTCCTCAAAAGTACCTAAAATGACAAAAGGAACGATTTAGGGCAATATTTGATCAAATAAATACGATTTCGGGCTTAAATGACCCCTTAAAAGCGGTACACTTTTCGCCTCATCAAAACTGAAAATGTTAAGATAACAGTAGATGCTTTAGCTCATGCCTCAGAGGGAATTAATAAAATTTGGGAAGCTCAAGTAATCAATAAAGCTAAGTCTGGTTTAGGATACAAATTTGTTCCTCCACCATACAGAGGTGTTCCTTCACCTCCAGGTATTGACCTAGCACACACAGGATTTGCTGAGTTTCAAGAACCAATAATGGAATATGGTTCTAAGTCTACTATGAGTCCTAAGGTAGAGAAAGTAAGTGAGAGTTATCTAAAACTTCACTTTCTGAGGACAAGGTGTCCTCTGATAGGAAAGCAGATGCTATAGTTGTTGAGGAATGTACAACTGATAGTGATGATGATCAGGTTATGTCTAAACCTGAAGTAGTTAAGAAAGCAGGAACAAGGGTTCTAAAAGTGATAAAAAAGGATATTGTTAAGCCTAGAACAAACATTAAACATGTTAGGCAACCAGTTAAATATTGTGAACAATATAGATCCACTAGCAAGCCCAGAGGTAACCAAAGAAATTGGAATGGCCTCAAGTCTAACCAATTAGGTGATGACTTTTTCTTTTATAATAAAGCTTGTTACACATGTGGTAGTTTTGATCATCTTGCAGCTTTCTGTAACAAATGGGTATCTGGGTATGAAAACAATAGGGTGAATTTCAAAAGGCAAACTCCTCAAACTCACTTTCACTCTAGTTCTAATTTTAATAGAATAAAACCCAGAGCAGTTTCAAAAGCAGTTCCTTCTGCTAGACCATTCATGACTGTTAACCCAATACCAACAGTTAAAAATGCAAAATTAACTTCAAAACATGCATCAACAACTGTTAAAAGGCCCATTCAATCAAAAGCAGTGGTCCAAAAACAAGTTTGGAAAATTAAGGGTACAACTGCAAAGCCAGCAGTTAATACTGCTGCTTGGGAAAACAGGGCAAATGCTGTTAAGGCCTCAGCATGTTGGATTCTTAAATCCAATGTTGCATCAACTGTTCTCAAAAGATTAAATTTCATTGATGCAAGAGGCAGATCCAAGTCAGTAATGGCTTGGGTCCCCAAAGGAAACTAATACTCCTTATTACTGTGCAGGAACATTCAACTGATAAACAAGAGGATCAAGGATACTCAGATAGTGGATGTTCAAGGCACATGACAGGCAACAAGTCTTATCTCTCAGTCTTTCAATCAATTGATGGAGGACATGTTACCTTTGGAGGAGGAATTGGTGGAAAGATTACTGGTAAAGGTACTATCAAAACCAGTAAATTAGATTTTGAATTGTGTTATTCATACAGTTAGTCATATGTTTATTCTAATATAAGACAAGTACTTTGTACATTGTTCTTTTGGTTTTAGACTAACAATTTCAGGTATGAACATGTGAACACAAAGGATGTTTCAAGTGAAATGTGTGAGCAGCAGAATGATAATACAGTTGCTGACATAATAGGTTCATGATAGAAAGAGTTTGGGAATTTATACCTCCTTAAAACTTCTTTCTTGAAACCTGATTACGAAATTTCACATTGAATTGATGACTTAGTTGATCAGAAAGTAACTGATACAACTCACTTTCTATCATTTTATACTTTTAAGTATAATGAGCAAGTCTAAGAACATCTGATAGAAAGAACAGCTAGCAACAGTGAATCTAACACTTGTGTTAGAGGTAACAATTGCTATGAGCTGGAAACCCTGTCAAGAAAGCCTTTTGAATAGGTTTATCTTTACACAGGCAGTTATTTATAACTGAAAACATTGGTTCTCACACAACCAGAGGTTACTTTAAACCGAAATTTTGATTAAGTGTCTGTTATACACTTAATCCCTTCAAAATGGTTGGAAGCAGTATGATTTTTCATAATAAAATCATGTGCATACTGCTAATGGCAAAAGTTTCTTAAAAAGGATTTTCAAAGAGACTCACAAAAACCATCAAATGATGGACCATGAGTCAAATGTCCCATGAATCACCTCTCATAGGAGTTAACACCTAGAAGTGATGAGGGCAGCAAACTAACTTTTAAGGAATTGATGGCTTCATGTACAACATTGTCTGACAACAAGTTCTAATTGATAGATCAGATGATAGTGAGAGATCTTCCAAACAGGGGAGGAAGGAAAGGTTCTTTGCCCCAAGGGATGATATATTTTGGTACATGGTGAGAAATCTTCAAAGCTCAGAGGAGATAATAAAATCAGGGGAGGAAGATTAACCAATAAAGGAAGGAAGTATGCTTAGAATTCATGGAGGTTGAAAAATGACAAGAACAGAGCTGGAGTATTTTATATATTCAGAAGGGATGAAGCATTCAAAAGGAGAAAGTTCTATCTAGGAGCTTTCAGTTTCAATTTCAGTTCACTACGTTTGTTCATCACTTGCAAAGGCATGCTGGAAGATGATTTCACTTGTTGAAACAAGCATCCAAGATACAAATCATCATTGCCTCTTATAATTCCTCCATCTAAGGAAAGTACTGATATTGCTGAAGTCAAAGAACAGAAAGCAGATGAGTTACTGAGAAAGATATTCAATCTCACAGAACAGAAGAAAGCTCAGATCAAGGGTCTGACTATGAAGTGTTTGCAAGATCCTCACAATCAGAAATTCAATTCAGAAGAAACATGTTGAAAAGGGTTCACATGTTTAGGGGAGGATTGTTGGGAATTAAATATTCTGAAGATTAAGTATCGGGAAATTCTCTTAAGTGATTAAGTCTGGTTGGTACCTAGTTAAGTCTGCTGGTTAAGTCTGGTCTTTGAATGTTAAGTCTAGTGATTAATTCTGGTGAGTACCAAAATTAAGTCTGCTCTTCGAATGTTAAGTCTGCTTGCTGGATGGATAAGTATACGAAGATATTTTGTACTAAAGTCAAGTATATACGGTAGATAATATCTTAGACTTTGTGGTTAGTCATCAACTAGTTGGTAAACATAGATACATGTTGTATCTTAATGACTGACACAATGCAAGTGTATCCATGCATGTGCTCGACAAGACTTAACATAGATTGTAATGATCTCCTTTGTTTTCATATAAAAGGGAGATCATAGTCTAGATATTGTGTGTCTTTTGAATGTGCTTAATTCATATGCTTAGAACAACTAGCTAGAACATATATCTCAAGTCATATAAACATTAAGATTCAAGGTTTTGTAACCCTAGTGATAGTGAAGATCACTCGTATTATTTTGAATAATATTGAATCATTTGGTGATAAGCTTTCATTGTTCATTGTTAAATAACAAACATAACTGTTCCATTTCCATAACCAAAATAACCTTCTAAGTGTGATTAAGTAGATTCCGCATACTTAATCATATTAACTCAATATATCATATACACAAAGTCACAAAGGTTTTACCACCTTATAGTGTATCGATTCCTCTCAAATGTGCCAGTTCCCGCTCTAACCATTTGATCAGATGTTCAAACTCTATTGACTGGCTCTGAATTCACCACAACAACAACATCAGCAACAACAACAACAACAATGTCTTCACCATACCACCACCTTTATTTCAACAAAGCAGTACTTATTCTGGTCTCGCTAAGTGGGGATCTACAACATTTGGTAAATTTTTGTTGGTAGATGGATAATTGATGTTGACTACTGACTCCCTCAGAAAAGCGGATGATCACATCGTCTGCGCAAAAAGGTCAATATCATTTGTGTCATAATGATTATCTTTGTACACGATAAGTAGTGAATCTCCCTCATAAATTGAGGGGGAGTAGTTGCATGTTCCATTATCAACACATATTAAACCAGACCACATTTTTCTCCCATAATTTCTAACTTATTTAAATCAATTGGGATCACAAATCTCAATTGGTTTGAAATTTTTGATCAGGGGAGAGAATGTGATTTAAATATGAAACCTGATGAAAATGTAATGTTGATACAAAAGTTGGGTGTTCCTTGTTTCCGTACCAATTAGATCGTAATGCTTGAGACCTGCGCACTAAGAAAACAAAAAGACACCGTTAGGCTTATCGTGGGATTGTCTCCCACGATTATCCTCCGGCGTGAGAGTAAGTAATCGGTTTTAGGGTTTAGTTGAAGAGTTAGGGTTGAAGATCGTACCTTTAATGAGAGACGAGATGTTCTATATATACACACGAAATCCTTGTTGGTTTCGTGTTCCTTACCCTTCGGCGTATCCGCCTAAGTCGGTCGTGTGATATATATCCCATAAATAAGAGATATCCTATATCAAGACCATAAATAACTTCGGGTTTGGGCCATCGTGAGCCCAAACCGTCATCGTAATAGCCCATTCGTGATGGGCTTAAGTGTTAGTAGCGTCCATTGGTCGGGCTCATGACCCGAATGCGGACTATACGTCATCATGTCCCCCCAGTCTAGTATGCGTAGTGTAACGACTGCGGATGCTAGACTAACAAATGTAGCGAAAATATTCCTCGATGCGTAGCGGGGAAGTTTCAAGTGTTTCCCGCCTAAAGAAGCTATATAATAAACTAGTCCAAGTACATCCGTATCTCCTTCGTAAATCGTGAGGGGTGGGTGAAAAAGTGCTTTACCTTTTGGCCTCCCAGCCACACGATTAGAGCAAGTGGGGTACATGTGTCATCCATCCACGAATATGTGTAACCCTATATAAAGGTTAGCCGTCATTTCACTGTGGCTACCATAGTAAAAATCATCATTTTCCACCATTGTTAAACCTTCAAACAGCAATTAAAAAAACAGCAATTAAAAATCAACGAAAGCTAAGGTAATAGCGCGTGCGCTTCAGAATCGTTTAAATTCTAACCATGGTGCTTCAGTTATCCGATTTTAATTCCGATATATCTGAGGACGAACTTCGTCAGTTCACCTCAGATTATTACATCCCTATCGAATTGCACCCGGTAGTTCCGGTGGCGACTGCATCGATTGCGAACTTCCCGCAAGGGAAAGTGGGGGTTTACACACGCTTCTTCGAATTTGCGAACCAACGTGTGCCCATTTCCCTATTTTTGTGCGATATTTTGAACCATTATCGTCTACATATTTCACAGCTGCACTGTATAGGTGCAGCAAAAATAACTAATTTTGAAGTGAATTGTCGCTTGTATAGCGATAGAACCCACAATCCATCTATTCCGCGCGTTTTACCACACGTTGTGGTCAAACGGGTGGGTGTCCTTTTCCAAGCGTGCAGGGCCACTGCAGTGCTATACGGAGAAGTTAGACGCACTGAGGGTTTGGAGGGAAAAGTTCTTTTGGGTTGATAGTGCATTTTTCCCATGGATTTTTGAGTTCTATACTCAAGAATCATTGCCGAGAGATGAGCGCCCCATCCCCGGAATGTATAGCGCAGAGGATGCGGAGACGATTAATGCCAATCGCATACCGATCAAGGCGTATCCAGAGGAGTTTTTGGTGCACATGGGCATCAGTCGCAATTACTTCGGTAGTCCGGAGGAGGTGCCAACTTTTTTGGACGAGAATAGCCGGGGTGGGTGCTTGTCTCTCCCTTCTTCTTCGCTTATTAGTTGTAAGCGTTCTTCCCTTTGTAGCTTATCTAACTCATTTTGTGTTTGTTTGTTGTTTGTTGCGCAGAGATGGATCTATTTAGTGTTGTTCGCTTGGAGAGGCCAAAACAAGTGACTGTAGGGGTGCGCCCTTTGAGAGATGGCGAGGAGCCAGTTCTACAGGCTACCGCGGGGCGCACGATGGAAATCGTGCAGGAGGAGTCAGAGGATACGCCCCCAATTGTTTTAGAAGCGACTCCTCTGCGCAGTTTTCCCACTCCTGAGGTACAAATCCATGTAGAAGAGCTATCGCAGACTGATTCATCGGAAAGTGGGGAGTTTGCCATGTCTGAAGGTGGGCAAGAAGGCGCTGGCGCGTGGTAAGGCAGAGGCTGTAGAGGAGCTGTGTGCGAACAAGATCTTGACTGTGCCCGCCGCCCAAGTACCGGGTTACAACGAGAACGCTTATGATGATCTTGTTGCTGCGATGGAGAAGTTGAAGCTTTTGGAGCTTCCTCATATTGCTCAACTGGAGCGCGACCAGGATTATCCCATAGGTGTGATTATGGAGGGGCTGACTTTGGCTAGGCACACAGCAGATGACGCTGAGGCACAGCTTGATTATTTTTTGAAGCCCGATGTGTCGCAGCTGCATGTACCCATCTTTGCTTGTCCGCGTGATATCCTGAATCCTTTTGCTCTTGAGAAGGAAATTCCTCTAAAGAAGTCCCTAGAGGCCCATGAGATGAGACTTGAAAAGAAGAAGGGTGTGAAGGGTAAAGCCATCCTTTGTGGTCTTGGTGCGGCCCATATTCCGAGGTCTGATGGAGTGCCCGTTAGCGTGCCAACGGTGTTACCCAAGGATGTTGACCTGTTGAAGAAGCTTGAAGAGGCTGGTAGTGTGGCGCGCCAAGTGGGCAGTTCAAGGCTTAAGCGCACACGTAGTATATAGGCTACTTAGATGTAGTGATGTTTTGTAACAGGTTCACTTTTTGTTGCACATGTGCATGTTGAATCTATATTGTATATGGACTCGTAGTCTACAATAAAATGTTGAAAAGTACGATTGTACGTATATTATATCAAATGTGATTGTGGTTATAATGCTTGTACTTAGTTATTTTGTCTTTGCGTAAAAGACGTCTATGTTGTGTCTAACATAGCAACTTGTTGTGTATATACTTAAGAAAATTTATAAAAAATCCATAATCGTGTATGAAGTTCATAAAATTTACAAGTTTATTGATTTATATGCAGCGTACTGCAAATAACATATCAAGGAGTTAAGTGTCTTAGCTCCTAAGTTGTTAAACGCGCACAGTGTGCATTGTTGTGTATCCGTCGTGGGATACACATTGAACTTACTCCAACGTCTTGAGAGTAAGGTGTTTAACAAGGATGCGTGATCCGATGTTGATGGGTTTGCAACCCTCTTACTCAACGAGTTTTTTAGTAGGTTTACTCATCCTTTTACCATCGTGGGTTTTAATAAGTGCATGCACGCCATGTAGGCAGAAAATAAAATAACAACAATATTGAGACAAATAACATGTAAACAATAAAGTGAAATGTGTCGCGGAATTAGCTAGAAACCGCGACATTGAATTAATACTTGCAAGTTTTTGTGAAAAAAGAAAAACATTTGCCTAAATGAAACAAAATGTAAATACACGGATATTTATTAAGCACTTACTAAAGTGCGGAGGTGTCCGTGTGTGAGGTCGTAACCTTTCCTAAAGATAGCATCTCTTAAGATTGCAAACATTCCATGTGCGTTGTAGCTCGCGGCCATCCATGTCACGCAGCTTGTATGCGCCTTTACCTAGTGCTTCAACGACCTCATAGGGTCCTTCCCACTTCGGTCCAAGTTTACCTGTATCTTCTGCGTGGCTTGCATCGTTAGCGCGATATACAAAGTCGCCTGGTCTGAATGAGGTGCTTCGAACTTTAGCGTCGTAATATCCCTTCATTTTTGACTTGGCTTTTGCTTCATGTATAGCTGCGCGTTCACGCCTTTCTTCCAATAGATCCAAGTCGATACGTCGTTCGTCGTCATTGGTTGCGACATTAACTTCCGCGGTTCGAATAGTTGGCATCCCAATTTCAGCTGGTATGACAGCTTCTGTCCCATAGACAAGAGAAAAAGGAGTGTCTCCATTGCTAACTTTGATTGTCGTGCGGTGCGCCCATAAGACATGCGACAATTCATCCACCCATCTTCCTTTGTGCTTGTCAGGCGCGCTTTAATTCCTTCGCCTAAACTACGATTTGCGCGCTCAACTAAACCATTGTTTGTGGGTGTTTAACTGACGCGAAGTGTTGTGTGATATTTAGTCTGCGCACCAGTCTTTGAACGGATTATCGCGGAATTGTTTTCCGTTGTCCGAAACAATCTCCCCCGGTAATCCAAAGCGGCATACAATATTTTCCCAAACGAATCGTTTTACTTGATTACCTGTGATTGTCGCCACTGCTTTTGCTTCAATCCACTTAGTGAAGTAGTCTATTGCCACAATAAGAAATTTCAGTCCCCCCGCTGCAACAGGGAAGGGACCCGCAATGTCGATACCCCACTTATAGAATGGCCATGGAGAAGTGATAGGCGTTAGCTCTTGTTGTGGTCTGCGCGGGATGGGTCTATGAACTTGGCAGTCGTTACACTTCTTTATCACCTCACGCGCATCACGATGCATAGTGGGCCAGTAGTATCCTGACCGCAAGGCTCGCGCTACGACTGATCGTGGTCCTGAATGCATACTGCATGAACCAGCGTGGATCTCTCGGAGTACGTAATCTGCCTGAAGAGGTCCAATGCACCGAAGCCATGGTTGTAGGAATGAGCGCCGATATAGGATACCATCTCGAAGTTCGAACCTCTGCGCTGTGCGCCGTATCCGTCGAGCATCCTTCTGCTCCTGGGGCAATATACCTTTGCTTATAAACTCCACAATAGGGGTCATCCACGTAGGATTCTCCTCCTCTATTACCGTGGATATTTCCATCTCCGAGATGGATTTATTTTTTAGAATCTCCACCAGCACTTGTTTTGACAGGTGCGCAAAGCTTGTAGATGCGATCTTGCTTAGCGCATCCGCTTTCTTGTTTTCACCTCTAGGAACTTGTTTAATGGTAAACCTGTCAAAACCTTGGATTAGTGATTTGGTCTTGTCGAGGTATTGACCATGTTATCCTCTTTAGCCACATATTCGCCTAACACATGGTTGGCTACTAATCGGGAGTCCACATTTGCTTCTAGGTTGCGTACACCCATTCGAGTTGCAATGCGTAACCCGGCGATTAGGGCTTCATATTCTGCCTCGTTGTTCGTGGCTGTGAATTCAAAGCGCAGTGCATAAGTGAATTCCATTCCTTCTGGATTAGTGAGGATAAGGCCAGCGCCCGACCCATCCACGCATGAAGATCCATCCGTGAACAGGACCCATGGTTCTTGTAGTTCTACCTTTCTCAGTGGAGGTGCGGCATCGGTGTCTGGTTTTTCGATGATGAAGTCTGCTAGTATTTGCCCTTTAACCGCAGTGCGTGGTCTATAAGAGATGTTATACTCGCCTAGCAGCACACTCCATTTTTGTAATCGCCCCGATGCGTCAGGTTTAGAGATAACTTGCTTGATAGGTTGGTTGGTGATCACCACTATTGGGTGTGCTTGGAAGTATCTACGCAGTCTTTTGGCGGCAAATACTAACGCCAAAACCAACTTCTCCATTGAGCTGTAGTTAATCTCTGTCTTCTTGAGTGCTTTGCTTACAAAATATACTGGTGTTTGTACGGAGTTCCTATCTGTCAGTAGCACTGCGCTGACCGCTCCATGAGTCGCAGATAAGTAGACAATTAATACCTCCCCTGGTCGGGGTGCGACTAGCTTAGGAAGCGCTGCTATATGTTGCTTAAACTGTGTGAAAGCTTCTTTCACTTCCGTAGTCCAACGAAAGTCTCCCTTTTTTGTACACTTCTTGAGTGTTTTAAATAGAGGAAGTGACCTATCCACTGATTTGGATAGGAATCTGTTCAAACCGGCTAGCTTTCCATTCTGAGACTGAACTTCTTTCAACGTGCGCGGTGAAGGGAGTTGGATGACAGCCTCTGTTTTTTCTGGGCATGGCTTAATGCCATCTGGTTCTATCAAGTATCCCAGGAACATGCCTTCTGTAGCGCCAAAAGTGCATTTCTTAGGATTCAACTTCATGTTGATCTTTCGTAGTGTTCTAAATGTTTCTTCAATGTCGCGCACCACTTCGTATTTAGTATGGATTTTTATGACAAGGTCGTCCACATAGACCTCTAGGTTGCGGCCCACTTGCTTTTCAAATGCATTATCTACCAATCACTGGTAGGTGGCGCCCGCATTCTTCAGGCCAAAAGGCATCTTTGTATAACAAAAGACACCTTGGCTTGTATGGAAGGCTGTTTTTTCCTCGTCTTCCTTGGCCATTTGGATTTGGTGGTACCCTTTGTATGCATCTAAGAAACATTTAAAGGGATATCCGCACAGAGATTCTACCTTCCAGTCTATCTTTGGTAGTGGGTAGCAGTCCTGTGGACATGCTTTGTTGAGGTCAGTAAAATCCACACACATCCGCCAACTACCATCACCCTTCTTGACCATTACTGGATTGGAGAGCCAGTCATGGTAATAGACTTCTCGCATGATGCCTGCGTCCACAAGTTTGTGTACTTCTTCCAGAATGGCTTTTGCGCGCTCTGGAGCCTGGCCGCGCTTTTTCTGCCGTACTGGGGAATATCCTTGTCGAATTTTCAGCTTGTGTTCTGCAATCGATCGTGGCACACCAGTCATGTGCTTTGGTTCCCATGCGAAGATATCCAGATTCTTTTGCAAGAGTGCGCACACGGCCGCTCTGCCTTTATCAGACAACGATCCCCCGATGGATACTTCTTGTTCCGGATAATCAGGATGAATTGCGACCTTCAGATTTGGTACTTTAGCTGCGCTCTGTTCTGGGGTGTGCGTCGTCTCGCATGTAATCGTGTTACACTCTCCTGGTGGTGCAGCGCTATTGTAGATGGTGACAATGCCGCCTTCTACCTGGAATTTGAGCATCCCATGTGCTGTGGACGGTACTGCGCGTATTGCCGAAATTCCCGGTCTTCCAATAATGCCTTTGTATGGTGAAGGAGATCTGATCACCATAAAATTCATCCAGGCTGTCGTGGAGTGTTCCTTATTACCGACAGCGACTAGTAGTTGCAGTTGCCCTATGGGCCATATCTTTTCTCCTGTGAAGCCAGTCAACGAAGTCGTGGCTGGGTTTAACTGTCTTTGTATCTCAGGGCGCAATCTCTTGAAACAATGCTCATACATTATATCCGCTGATGCCCCTCCATCAACATACATGTGGTGGATATCGTGACCCCCCGCATTTATCTCAATGGTGAGTGGTTCCGCCACTGCGTTGTCCGCAGCCAAGGTCGGGAAAGAGATTTCGCTTCCATGAGAAAATTTCTGGCTGATCTTTTGCCTAGTCTTTCGCTGCCATGATTGTATCATGTAGATCGTGTCAGCCTTATCCTTAGGTGCTTCTTTTTTGCCCCCGGTCTTCTGTTTGTCTTTTCCATCCTTGATGTTCTTAACTAGATGGTCCAATCTGCCTTCTTTTACTAGCTTATCTATTAGTTGGCGCAATTGGACACATTCATTAGTTGTGTGGCCCTTCTGTCCATGATACTCGCAGTATCCATTCCCTACGCGCCGATCTTCTGGGGTGCGCATTGGTGGGGGTCTCGGAAAGTTCGCGCCTTCCGTCGCGAATATCTCCTTTGGAGTCTTTGTTAGTGGGGTATACTTGTCGTTTCCCCGTCTGCCTCCTTGACTGCGGTAGCTTTTGTTACGACTGCTACTCTGGTCATTGGATTGTCTCCTTGGCTCTTCTTGTGACCTATAGTTTGAGTAGCCTTTCTTGCTATCCGCAGCGGCGGCTTCTCCTTGGATGAAGGACCTTGTGCGCTTCATTAGTTCGTCAAAGGTTTGGGGAACCCTATCATTTAACTTTTTGATAAGCTCGGGGTTATTGATCCCGTTCATAAACCCTGAGATCTTTAGTATTTCGGGACATGCCTTGACATGTATGCATTCATCTTTAAAGCGCTCCATAAAAGCGCTTGTGGATTCCCCTTGGCGCTGTTTTACCCTAGCGAGCTCGACAGGGTTCTTGGCGCACTTCTTCCTCTGAGTAAAGTTCAAACGAAACGCCTTCCGCAACTCTTCAAACCCATCGATGCTTCTACGTGGAAGCTTACTGAACCAGTTTCGCGCATTCCCCACTAATGTAGAGTTAAACATATGGCACCACACAGGTTGTGGCCAATTTTCGATGGTTGCTGCTGATTCGAAAATTTTTAGGTGGTTATCAGGATCACCTGTCCCATCATAAGTTTTAACATTGGCGGGCATGCGCCTTCTCTTATCTTCTGAAAAATCACTGATGTGCGGAGTGAATGCGTCAAACTTTTGGCGGCGCCAGGGACGAGACATATCTTCATCCTCCTGGTCGCGGTATCTTCTCCTAGACTTCCAGTGTCCTGTTTCTTTGTCCTCGTTGTCCGAGGAGTCACTTGAGGATGAGCTTACCCTTTTGCGGCGCTTGCGCCGACTATCCTCGGAATCCGAGCTTGAAGGGATTTCGCTTGGGGAGCATCGTCGCCCAAGTCTATCGTGGATCCTGCGACTGCCAAGTCTAGCATGGACATTGGTGCACCTTCCATCATCTTCATGCTCCTCCAGAGACTGTAAGTCGGCTGCTTCATCGTCCACAACTTTCCTTCCGATCCTAGTAAACACAGGATGTCGGCGGCCATCCTTCTCACGCCTTTCCTTTCGGTAACGCGGTGGGGATGCCTCATGCTCAGGATCAAAGTTGAGCCTGGCTTGCAGGCTCTGACTTGACCTCTTTTTTGCTTCCTCTCGCATCAGCACAGCCAAGGTTTCGTAGTTTTGGGATACGAAATCACTTGGCGCTAGTTCAGGCGCGACTCCTTCTAGCGCGAGGATGTCTGTTTCCAAATCAGGACCCTTGTTTCGGGTGGGCGCATTTGGCGGCTCAGTGAAGTTTAATTCTGGCATGGTGAGAGGAGTGCGCAGTAGATCTACCGCGCTAGCGGTTGTTGTAGTAGCATGGGTAGTCCTTGTGATCGGTTCTACTGGGGTAAAAGCCAGATCTGAGTATGATCCTAGGCTTTTGGGCGCACTGGTTGTTCCAGAGGCCTGCTTAGCAGCTGAATCAGTTTGCTGCTTCTTCCCCAGTAGGTCGTCATGCGTTTTCTTTGTCTGCGGAGTCCGCTGATTTGGGTTTCCATGCTTCGTCATTCTAGTTCTTAGTGTATGGTCCCACGGATGGCGCCACTTGTTGATACAAAAGTTGGGCGTTCCTTGTTTCCGTACCAATTAGATCGTAATGCTTGAGACCTGCGCACTAAGAAAACAAAAAGACACCGTTAGGCTTATCGTGGGATTGTCTCCCACGATTATCCTCCGGCGTGAGAGTAAGTAATCGGTTTTAGGGTTTAGTTGAAGAGTTAGGGTTGAAGATCGTACCTTTAATGAGAGACGAGATGTTCTATATATACACACGAAATCCTTGTTGGTTTCGTGTTCCTTACCCTCTGGCGTATCCGCCTAAGTCGGTCGTGTGATATATATCCCGTAAATAAGAGATATCCTATATCAAGACCATAAATAACTTCGGGTTTGGGCCATCGTGAGCCCAAACCGTCATCGTAATAGCCCATTCGTGATGGGCTTGAGCCCATTCATGATGGGCTTAAGTGTTAGTAGCGTCCATTGGTCGGGCTCATGACCCGAATGCGGACTATACGTCATCATGTAATCTTTTGGACTTAAGTGTAAGCTCTCTTATATGTGCTAAACTCTTTCGTATATCGATGCACATATTGAGAGGGAGCAAATGGTTTATGATGGCAATTATGGAAGAATACCAAAGACCGACCAATCTTATTTCAATGTACTGGAGTTATAAGGATGGTGAGGTTAGGTATTAGTTCCCATGATCCAGCCAGAACTGGAGGGATCTTCCCAGGGACAATCCTCTAGTTAGAATAGAAGTCCTTAGGAATGATTAAAAAGGAGAAAAGTGAATAAGGGAAGAGTGCCGACTGAGATGGAGCTAGTAATGGAACAAACCCAACAAGGTGCTAGTGATGAAGTCTCGGTAAGCACTGAAGGGGTTGAAGAATGAAAAAGAAATGTAAAGATAAAGGGTGAAAAGAAAGAAGCCCTCCTTACACTTTAGGCAGAAACCGGGTCAAAACATATGCTGTCAGAATCACTAAGTTGATTGCTGACATTGAAGACAAAGTATCATGGACCCAGTGATATGCTGCACAACCCTCCCTAGCCACTCAAGGTCTCTCAAAAGACTCTTGTTTCATTTACACGGAGATTCACTCATTACTATTGACTCTCTCACTCCGAGTTAGTTGATATTGAAAAGGTGGCAGTCTGCTCCAGCCTTCGATCACTAAATCAAAACGCACTATTGAGTCTAGAGCCAAGAGATCATCCATAAATCTCATTAGGACACATTTTCAATATGCTTGCTGTTTCATACACCGTGAAAAGTAAGAAAATATATGTTTAAGAGTCCTACGCATTATCCTTGTGGTATTGCCAGAACATCCGAGTGATACGTAAGTATTCACCATGAAGATGGAAATCCTTCTAGAGCCAACATCAAACAAGCTCTTGGTGGGTGACATGTGAGATCCTTCATGGATCAAACTAGTGACAACTGGAAAGAAACGATGGGGCGATTCTCATTTGAATCAACCTTGTTCCAGGAAATGGATTGGCGGATGCTTTTGGAAAACCTTTCAATGTGCTCACCAACTGAGTTTCGAGCACATTGATTGTGAAAATTTTGAAACAAAAGTGTTTATGACAGAAATGTGATTCAATGTATAAAACCTTCGTCGTGTTGCATAAAATGTTTATCCAGTGACACGCGAGTGATTTTTATAATCAATTTCTCATCAATCAGTGGGTATTCAATTCACTGATTCACTCTACCGTGCTGTCTGCTTTGAGACGTTCCGGTATGAGAACATGCTTTGTAGGGTGATTCCTATGGTAACTCTTAGGATGATTCCCTACAACAAGCTGGAAATTCCTGTCAAGGAGAATCTTCTTTAAAGGGGATTCTACCTGATCACAGGTCGGTCTTCACAGAACCGAAGGTTAATCCAACCACATCGAACGAATGAAAAATCCATATTCGTTCTCCAACTTTATTGCTAACTGTTTTATTTTAGATTCATATAAAGATGGCCATGGTGGTTCTTGATTCCAGTAGAGACGGGTCAATCCACACTCCATGCTCACACTTACAAAACATTATCAAAGACATCATGATAGTTGAAAGACCTACAACTCAGCTTCCGCAACTCTGATGATAGTTATCATGATCCAGAAAAGTGTGAGCATGCGAGTCCAACGGTCACAACAAATCACATGGAGGCAATATTACAACGGATGAGCTTGGAGATTTATAGTGACTGATGATCTCAATGAAAGCTCCAAGATCACAACTTCACATGGGAACAATACTGCAACTAGATGACTTGAAGAAGTATATTGGATGATAATCTCAAAGAATCCTCAAAGATCATCCAAGATAAAAGATCAGTCATCAAATGTTCACTACTGAATGCACAAAGATTAATGATTTTGAAGAATTAAGAACTATGAGCTAGGAAGTTATATTCTTATGATAGAATGCTAGAATTCAAAATATAATTTTCGGGGTGACCTCCCTTAGGGGGAGATTGTTAGGAATATAAATATTCATATGAAGACTCGGTCACCCTGAGTATCTGTTAGCATTAACTAGCTCGTAGGATTATTAATATATATTAGTATTAGTTAGTTATATTAGTATTTGTGGAGTTAGGTCGGGTCTTTACCCACTGTCAGCTCACTCCACAGCTCACTAGGAGCACTTATGTAAGAAGTATAAATACCCCTTCCCATGTGTGGGAAGGGTTGGACCTTTCATTTAATCTAACACCTTCTACTTCTCTTTCTACAAAGGCTCCCAACTTTCTTTCTCTCTCTCTCTAGAATCCTTCACTAGCCGGCCTATAATCCAAACCATACGTGTGCTACTTATTGTGAACATCTTACATACTCGATGCAATCTACTGTATAGAAAGCCGTAACCATATAAAAAA
Organism: Artemisia tridentata subsp. tridentata; assembly: GCA_021014915.2. Taxonomy (NCBI): domain Eukaryota; kingdom Viridiplantae; phylum Streptophyta; class Magnoliopsida; order Asterales; family Asteraceae; genus Artemisia; species Artemisia tridentata. The sequence goes on along the minus strand of CP139503.1, from coordinate 310,979,833 downwards.
GTGAACCGTAACTTACTTCATCCAACTAACTAACACTCGCAACCTTAATTAAATCAAACTTTCAGCAGGTCAATATCACTTTACAAAAACTACCCATAACTCATAGCATATTCCAAATATAATAAAATCTGAAACATCTTTCATATTAACAATCAGTAAATGTAGCATTTACATCACAAAATCCCAAAAGGCAACCTATTGAGCTTCTTAATTCTATACCTCTTTAAATATTTGTCTGATCTTTAATACACTATACAATGCAAACAAACAGCCATTTTTATGAAACTATGGATCATGGTAAGTTTAAATTTAATAGCTTTTCATATATATTTAAATTGTTCATGCAATTAGAATTATCGATTTATTTATTTTACAGATTCACTTATGAAGCACACCGAGATTACATCCCTGTCAAACATAATCCACAACTCTATAATGATTCATTCACATACAAATATCAGATCAGATGGCAAAATCGAGAGTTACTGTGGTCTGAAAATAAGAGAAGTAAGCACGCAGGAAGCAGGTAAACACAAACACATATATATTTTTATACAGTGAATCATCAATTCACCTATGCTAAAAATTCAAAAAATTGGTCCAGAAACATCCACAATTCCAAGAAAGAACATGGAAAATATTAAACAAAAAGCAGTAGTTCCTGTTTCCAACATGTCTAAAAAAACCCGCAAAAGATATAAAGATAAATTTTCAGTACATGTGTGGTATAATTTTTTAACAAGTCTGCTAAATGTAAAACATAAATCTTCAGGTTCTACTTCCAATTACCAGTTACCAACATCAGATATTATATTGGAACAAGTGAAGCGGCGTATACCTAAAAAAAGCCATAAAAGAATAGGGTTCACATCTAGAGGTAACTTTTCCACGAATTTTACTCAATTTCATTTAAACTACACAAATTCAAAAGTAACTAACGAAATCATTTATCATTATTACTGTAATTTAAACAAAGGGTTCCTGTTTCTTACCATAATCTTGGGCCACCATCGTATACATGTTGTAACTGTGAAGCAACTATGTGGTATGAAGAAAGAACTATTAAGACATTCAAGTCTTTAAATCCAACATTCTCCCTTTGTTGTCAAAGTGGTAAAGTCCTGCTCTCCAAATTCAATGAAGCACCGATGCCGTTAAACAACCTTTTTGATTATAGTGATTCTTCTGCAACAAAATTTAGAGATCAAATTAGAATATACAATAGTATATTTTGCTTTACATCTTTTGGAGCAAAAATAGATAACTCAATTAATTCAGGACGGGGGCCATATACATTTAGAATAAATGGTCATGATGGATGCGTGATGTGTCGTTGCAGTTTAGCAGTATTAATGCCTACTCAAGTTTTAAATTTATATTTAGCCGACTTATCAATAACACACACACTTTAACGAGAAGTGTACCCGGTCAGTATGTATATAATGGTAAGTAGAGTGTCGATCACTAAGAGTGGAACGTATTATCTAGTCATTCTAATCAGTATTTTAATATTCTGAGTTAACTATACAACCTAATCTAATGCAAGGGGGTTCAGCCTGAGAGACTGGCACGTTTTGGTTGCAATTAAATAATAAACTAAACTAATGAGCACAAATCAGCGATAGGCATGCACGTACACAGATAAATACTCGAGACAATAAGAAGACCTGTCCTGAAGATTAAGTAGATTGTCACTTGTTTTATTGATAGTTTTATATGAAGTGTATGTAATTAACCCTTTATCGTTGGCCCTAATCTTATCGGCGAGAAATCCCTTAATGATTACTTATGTCTAAAAGTTATTCCTAAGTGATCAATTTAGTAACAATCGTGGGAGCCACATTCTCTTCCGTAGTCAAATGCGCAGGCCACTAATAAACACAGAGGTTATCAATGCACTAATAAGTAGTAACCAAAGACATCAACATATAAACTTTAATTAATGGGAAAGCAGTTTTAAGGGAGTGCAATCTTTCTTGTCACATTACACAAGCCACCAATCCTGATGAATTAAAGTTTACTAACACAATAAAACAAAACTACTTAATGAATTAAATACATGCAGGACCTTCTTACAGCTCTTGTATCTTCGTTTTGGTGTGTCTTGTGCTGCCTAATCGTCTGAATTCGGCCTTAGGTTTCTGTGGTCTTCGTACTTAGTATATATTATATGTCTCGAAATTCGTCTGGTCTTGGGGTATTTATAGTTTCTGTCTGAGGGTAAGATGCGGCGCATCTAATAAGTAGATGCGGCGAATTGACTTAACTTCGCGTGGGGTCCAAGATTAATATATTCAGGAATATTCGTACACCGCCAGAAGATGCGGCGTAACTCCATTCTCAGATGCGGCGCATGTCCTTGCTGTCTTGGATCGTATCTTGTGAAATCTTGATAGTGATGCGCCGTATGTAATAAGCAAGATGCGGCGTATCTGGAGCAGAATGTCTTGATCTTGTACATTTCAGTAGACTCTTATCTTCTTGCTTGTTTTGCTCCATAATTAGTCCAAAATCGCCAAGTTTCACCAAATACTTGTTTTTAACTGAGAATTACAAAAGTAAACGATTAAGTATCAATTCTCACAGATAATGTAATAAAACAAGTCAAATAAATAGGATAAATGATGGTAATAAAATGTACTTATTTGAGTTCATCAAATATCCCCCCACTTGAACTTTACTTGTCCCCAAGTAAACCTTAGAATTAATCTTATGAAAATGTATCCTAAAAGATATTAGGATTTATTTTTATATTTAAGCATGTATTCATTTTAGTCATAATCACACAACCAAACACTTAACGAATTAGAAGTAAAATAAAATAATTTGATAAAAGCAAATCTAATCGTTTAATTGTCCAGTCGTGACGAATATTCTATCATAAGCTTGGCAAGTATACACATCTCCCCCACTAAAGCCAAGGAATAACAAGTCTAAAGCGGTAAAAAGGGTTTTGAGGTTTAAGGGTTAATCATTCTCCTTAATCTCTATCGATCTCAAATTCCAGAAAAGGCGACAAAATCACAAATACATGATCGAATCCACGAACACGATACTTGCAATTGCTCAAATCCTTAACTCGAATAGGCTAAAGATAGGACCAAGTAATCTTCACCAATAATATTATATCAAAAAGGGCGACAAAATAATAAATACATAGCCGAATCCACGACTACGATACTTAAGATTGCTCAAATCCCTAATCTCAATAAATCAAAGGTTTGGATAAAGAATAATATAGGGTATGGATAATATTTGGGATATAAATTGGTGTAAAATGAAAAATAAACAAAACAGATAAATTAAAATCCTAAGTGTGGTTAATTACTTTCCCAACCATCCCATGAATAAGACTCATATCATAGAATAACTCACGCTTTAACACTTGAAACACACACGCTTTAGGTAGACACGAATTATACTCAACAAGATCTCAATCAAAGAATAAACCTTAGTTGGTGTTCCCATAACGGCCAACTCCCATTCAATCCATAGATATAATATACAACAAATAGTGGTGATATCGACCACTTAACACAAAACTTTACATAAGTTGGTCAAATCAAACATCCAACTCTTCTTTTTTCTTTTTCTTTTCTATTTTTTCCATTTTTTTTTTTTTTTTTTTTTTTTTTTTTTTTTTTTGAAACATAAACAAAGATGTGTAAAATTTCACCACATCACTATAATGATAATTATGGATAATTTTTCCATACTTTTCATGACTTCAGAAATAACGGTAATAGTGAAAGTAGTAAACACACGAAAAATAAACTCAAAGATATACAATATTTACTTTCACTCCAATTGCATTTTGCAATTTCCCGACCTAACCAAAGATAATGAATTACGCACGTGAACACAGGTAATGTAAGGAAACACACTTTGCCTAAAGCAATTAACCAACCACGGATTTTAATCTACAGGGTAGGCTAAGGTGTAAGGGTGTAACGAAACATTATAACGAAGGTGTAAGAAACGAAAGGAATGGCTCTGAGTGTTTTTCTAGGGGTATCTTACTCTAAAAGTGAGAGTAACAAAAGGGTTTATACTGGGGTTAACTAACCAGTGTAGTTAGCTAATAACATATAACATATAAAGGCTATTTGGGTGTAATCCTAGAAATTTACCAATTTAGACAAGTCATTCCAATTATATAAATAATACTTATTATGGTGGTCTCGAATAGTATACAAGCCAAGTTCTAAAGTTTACAAGTCACCGGCACACTCATAGATTTGTGAATTTTGAAAAAAAAATCACAATTTTTGAAAATAACGTCATGTGTGCAGCTATGCAACTTAGACTTTAAACAAAAACATGCTAAATTTTTTTTAATTTTGATATATTAAGCACATTTTAAGCATATTTTGAAAAGTTTAGGACAAGTAAGTGTTCTAATTCTCCAATCCCCCCACTTAAGTTAAACAACGTCCTCGTTGTTTGTATAAAAGGTTAAAAACTGGAAAATAAAAGAATTAGAACAGAAAAACTCCCCTGAGATTTGCTCGGTATGATCCTCCATTATTAGTATAAGAGCAAAAATCATCTTTCTTGTGGATGAGAACGTTTAAGCTTCATATTTGATGTATCCACAGGAAATGCAGGAATCTAAAATACCACCAAGACTTTAAACACACCTAAGTTAAGAAAGGTTCAAACTTGCATAATACATTAGTAGTTAGTAAAAATAAAACATAAAAATTAAAATGAAAATCATCAGGTCAGTCGATGCGCCGTATCTTATGGAAGAAGATACGCCGTATCGAGCCTGGAATAAATACGGATCAGAATAGAAGATGCGTCGCATCCTTAACCAGGGATGCGCCGCATTAAAATAAACTGATAAAAAGTTTTAAAGTCGAAAATAAAAAATGCAGAAAAATAAAGTAAGATATGACCAGTGCAGGAGATGCGTCGCATCTCAGAATTGAGATGCGCCGTATCTGCTGCGGGCCTGACTGACTCGACACAGAACAGAATAATAAAAATTTTCCGGGTTGTCTCCCGGTCAGCACTTGTCTTTATTCCAGAGTCTTCAAGTTAGACTCACGTTCAGCTCCTCATTTAGTCCTTGTCACGGTCCATCCTTCTTCTTTCATCCGAAAGATGTTCCCGTATAGCTCCGCAACATTTTCTTCATTTCGACTTAATCTAGTATAACTCTTGGTTTTCGTCGCAACATATTCCTCATCTGGTCCCAAAGAGTATTTAATGACTTTAAATTTTTCAGAAATAATCATGGGTGGCTTATTATAAGGGATCCCAAGTAGTTGACACTTTCTTTTGATGAATTCTTCTTCGTCTTTATCAACAAACTTAAAATAAGGATCCTTAATCAAATAGTCATCAAGTTCATCAATTAATGACTCATTGTTATCATCATCTTGAATTGCCTCCCACTCTCTTTCCAATTCCCATTGTAACCGTCGACTAAGCTTCGTGTAATCATCAAATTGTTCATGCACCAATTCCCAGAAAGTAGTATTCGATGTTCCCTTTAGCCCTTTCAAGTATTCAATTCTACCCTTTTCATGCAAAGCCTCCGCTTTTTGTGGGCAGTCTTCAACATTATCATACCACTCATAGTCTTCAAAGGTTACATCGTTTCCAACCCGTTTCATCCCAATTATACTTCCCCCATTACAGGTTCCATCACTCTTATAATCACAGGTCGGCCAAACACTACCCCCATCCTTGAAAACGAAAGGTGTACAGGTGTGATTAATGTGCTCAAATTCCCATGGTTTATCCCAAACCCATGGTATTTGGTCATTCCATTCGTAGTACCAGGTGTTTTTAAAATCATCATAAGTTTTGAATCCTGGTAGATCTCCAGTTAGCACATCATCGTCCACTTGAAGAAGGTAATTAAATTCTATGAATTGTTTGCACAAGGGTGTCTCATAATCGAACACGTCAATGTCTATTCTGAATAATTCTTCAATGCCCTCATTGATTGTTGAATCATGAAGTGACGACCCATAGTCGCTTTCTACTTCTTCGTCTTCTCCTCTCATCCAATATACCCATAACGCATCTTTAGTAGCTCGATCCTTGCTCTTATGGTTATTGAACTTACTAGCCAACCAATCTGAAAAATCAATATTGTTAGGATCGTGGTCAACGTCAAAGCAAGCTTTACCAATCATTTTCCTCCTTATCTCCATGAACTTGTTAAATTGCTCCCTAAAACTCCGTGTCAACCATGAGGTCACAATGTGTAACACCCCGTGACCAAAAACGACCAAAAACGTGAAAATTTTTCGCAAAAACACACCCAGAACCTGACATCCGGTTACTCTTTTACAAACTGACAAAATTTGGTACACATTCAGCCATTGAGGCTATTTTTAGATGAAAGTAGACTCGATTAGCTTCGAAACGATAGGTCACACGACCCGTTTCGACTTACGGATCAAAAGATACGATTTTTCGAAAACTGCCAAAAATCTGCACAGTCGGCTCTGACAGCGTCAAGCCTTGATAGGCCAGACGAATTTTTTGAGTTTAAAGGGTGACGGCGTCAAGAAGGCCATCAAGAACAAAACTGCAGTTTCACCAGGACCGCTCAGAAACCCGACCTCCCGGACTCGAAACTTGACCAAACTTTCCAGAATTCTTTAGTATATCGATAAGATCATTTTCATACAAAAACATTACCCGTTTGACCACCCAAAATAGTACCTTAAAATTTGACGGGTTATGCATAAAACTCATTTCGACCCATTGACACCCAAAACCACTTAGACCACTTCATTTACCCACCATATCCAACCCAAACCTATAACTTATCATACTCAACCTGTCTCAAGTGTCCATGACCCGATCAATAACCAAAATGGGTAAGAACTAGCTTATACCAAACATCCCCTTAAACAATCTTTCAAAAACACATTTTATACATAAATGCACAAACTATAGATATCCAATTTGACTTCTTCACAACATAACATTCCTAACATATTAAAAGAGTGTTGGTACATTGACATGACCCATAACTTCCCAAAATGGGTGAGATTGGCTAAATGCCAATCACCCTCTTTACTACCATTATAACCATGTAGCATATGGACTTCTTGACATGTACATAACTTGACTCTTGAACTAACATAGAAAATGACCGTTGACTACCAAAATGACCATATGAAAGGAAATATACCCAAAACACGAAAAGACACGTCGGGGCTTCCAACTTCAACACGCTTGGTCCAAAAGAAAACGGTCTTCTACTACATAATCACTTACACCTTTTCCTTACCTTTGCTCGGTCCTTCAACACCTATCAAGAAAAACATCACAACTAAACACGTAAGCAAAACGCTTAGTAAGTACATGGCATAACAAGCTAAACATCATATATAACCATAACTAGTCTAACCACTAGTTAAGCTAGCGATATAGGGGCACTTACCTCGCATCGACATAGTCGACCTAAACACGATCAACCCGTAAGGTTGAACCTCATCCATAGTTAGCCCAACGATTAACTAAGCTACATCTAGAACGGATCCATACTAGCTAACGCACCCTATACCCTATACTTCACCATTATCATGTAAACAAACATGATAAAGCTAACACAATAAACATTATCATACCAAAATATGATAAAGCTAAACAAGACATGTTATAACCAATGTACTTACCTTGATTCTTAAGCTCAATCACACTAACAATAGCTTCCCCACTTATTACTTGCTTCCTATAACACAACCATCTCAAATTAGAGACTAATTAACTAGCTAATCATGATTTATCAACACTTGATCATTATGATCAAACATGAACCCTAATTTTACAATTTCGGGAAGAACACTTACTTGATGGGAAATGCAAATTAAAGCTTCCTAAAGTATTGGAATTACTTGACAATGATCAATATAGCTTGAATGATAACAAATGAGCTTCCCTCCTCTTTTCTCTTATGAGCCGATCTTCACAATGGCCAAAAGAAAGTCCTGGACATTTCTAAAATAATCTAGACTAGTATATTTAATTAATGGACTTTGCCCAATTGGCAATCTTAACCCTTCTAGTTTCATTCTTTCTAACTTACCACTCACCTTTATTTATTTAGCTAACATATATCACAAAACTAATAATATACAATACATATTATTTACATAACTAGTACCTTATCGGGATACGGGTGTAACAATTCTCCCCTCCTTAAAATAAGATTTCGTCCTCGAAATCTACGCTTGGAATAAATGAGGATACTCATTCCTCATCTTCTCCTCTAGCTCCCATCTAATGCTTGTACCTTTACGATGTCTCCATTGCACTTTCACTAATGGAATTTCTTTGTTTCGAAGTTGCCTCACTTTCCTTCCTAAAATCGCTTCCGGCTCATCCTTTTGTGAAATCAATTCCGGATCAATTTCGATATCATCTAAAGTGACCACACTAGCCTCATCCGCTAAACATTTCCTCAAGTACGACACATGGAAGGTATTATGAATACCTCTCATTTCTTCGGGCAATTCTAACACATAGGCTACCTCACCAACACGTTTCAAGATTTTAAATGGCCCTATAAACCGTGGACTTAATTTCCCTTTGTTTTTAAACCTAAAAACGCCCTTCCACGGAGAAACTTTTAGCATAACCATATCACCTACCTCGAATTCTATTGGCCTTCTTCGATTATCGGCATAACTTTTCCACCTATCTTGTGCCGCCTTAAGTCTTGCTCGAATCATCTCAACCTTTTCCGTCGTTGCCAACACTATATCCGTGCTAGCCAATTCTCTCCTTCCCACTTCTTCCCAACATACGGGCGTCCTACACTTTCTTCCATATAGCATCTCATAGGGTGGCATACCTATACTAGCATGATAACTATTATTGTAGGCGAATTCAACTAGGGTAAATGGTCGTCCCAATTTCCTCCGAAATCAATCATTGTTAGGATCTCTGGGAAATACGAGTTTCATTGTTGCTGACGATAGTGTTAAGCTGGTTCCTGCCGATAGCTTTGGTTCCTGCTGCAAGCTCATTCCTGCCGACAGTGTTATCTCGTTCCTACTGATAGTGTTGTTGCTGCGGATAGTATTGTTAGTTATCCGTATATTTAGAATGTTTGTTAAGATTTATTTTTAGAAGAGATCTCGTTTATCTCTTCACACGTTTTCTTGTAGAACGGGTTAGGGTTAGGTCATCTTGTTAGTATAAAAGATAAACCCGTCTATGAGTTTAGGTACGCCTTTAACGTTTTCAATATTCAATATCACAATTCTTAGTTCATAGTCTGATCCATAGAGGATCATTGTCCTTTAGAGTTTTCTTCTTTATTATACTTGCTGTTTAGTTTCCGCATAAATGCTTGTATAGCATACAGAGGTTCTCGTTTTAACCAAGCTCAATCAAGCTCGAAGTACTCGATCCTACAAGTGGTATCAGAGCCTGGTAAGGATCTCTGATAAAGAAGGAAACATTGTTAAGTTGTATTTCTTGAATCTTTTCACAATGTCGCTGCTGTCAGGTGATAGATTTGAAATGTGTGCAATGAAGATTAGGAGTTTGTTCCAAAATAAGTCTATGGAAAAGCTGACTGATAAAGGTGAATCCTATAAAACAAAAGATAATGTGGAAGAATATGCTCTGTTGGGATTCCCGTCTCAGGTTCAAAGATGTAATCCTGCCTGTCAAGAATTTTACTCAACTCTTAATAATGAATATGATGACATGAAGTCTAAGTATAATGAATACTTTATTAAGGTACAAGCTTATGATAAGGCAGTTAAAACATTAGAAAAGCAAAAAGTTTGGTTTCAAAAGAATCAGTTAGCTTATGAGGAAAAGATAAGAGTTTTAGAGAGGGACTTGAAAAACACCACTAATGAGCTTAAACATAATGAGTCTCAAAAAGCTAAGGTGGTGTTAGAGAAACAGGATTTGCAATCTAAACTAGATAATGCCTTGGCTAGGTTTGATAAATGGAAAGATTCATCTAAAAACCTAAACAAGCTAGTCGATAGTTCTATGTCTACAAAAACTAAAAGAGGTTTAGGTTATGGTAACCTGATAGGGCCAAATCAATTTTATGATCCTAATGAGTACAGTGTTTTTAATCCTGAACCTGTAGACTACCAAATACCTGTTAAGTATGTGAAAGAAGGAGGAATGAATGTTGTTCCTCCACCTATCAGAGGAGTCTTTAAGCCTGCCCCTGTCCACTCTCTCTCTGACATTGACTCCAATGAGTCACAAATGGTTTATGGTAAAAAGTCAAAAGATTTACCTGAACCTAATGATTGTGTCTCTTGTCCCACTAGTGACAAGTCCTCAGAAGCAGAGTCTAAAGACTTTGTTTCATGTGACTCAAGTGAAAAGTCAACCACACCCAAATATCATAAGTCCTCAAGTTCAACTAATGGTAAATCTGCTCCTAAATAAGCCTTTTCAGATAACAGCTCAATTAATTCTTTTAAAAACAACTGGGTCTCTAGTTCCACTAGTGATAATGGTGTCCATATTAAGAAAAGTTGTAGTAAAAACAAGGCTGCTAGGAAGAAGACATGTTTTGTGTGTGGTAGTCAATATCATCTCATTAAAGACTGTGATTATCATGGGAAAAGAATGAATGGTGGGAAGCAACAGGCCAGATTATTGTGGAAAAATGTTAAACACATACCACCATATGTTCCACAAGCAGCAGGAATGAACCTTTATAGGACTCCCTTTCCTGCTGATAGACCTGTTCCTGCTGTTACCTCTGTTTCTGCTGATACTCAGGGAACCATTCCTGCTGGTACCTCTTCATATTTTCAGAGGGATTTCAGGCATGCCTATTCTAATCAAATCTTTGGAGGGGGAATGGCTTATTCTCCATAGTATCCTTGGTAATTGTCCTGTTTGGATAATCATGTTGTTGTAATTATGTTTGCTGGTTTGAAGGGTGTCATTAGCCTAAGGGGAGGCTAATGCTTGTATTTTTGTCTTGTTTTTCATTCATGATTATGCTTGTGTTTCTCTAATTTTGTTTTGCAGGTTTTTCAGTGTCTTTTGTTAGTTAACTTTGTTTTGCAGCTCTCCATATCTCAATGCTTGGAATTTAATCTTAAGACAGTGATTTTGATTCATCATGAGAAAGATAAGTACATTCAGTTACAAGGTTCAAAAGCTACTTATCAACATCATTCAAAACATCATACCAACCTTCTAACATCAATCTACCTAATCCCTACCACCTATTCCATCTTCTCTTTACCCTTACCCATATTATCTGGCATGAACCTCCTTCCTCTCTGGCGACAGATCTCTTCATAAACATGGGGGACTGGAAGTGCCAATATCACTGGAAGTGGCTGTCTTGGTTCAGGGGATGGAATTGAAGAGCTTGAGGTAGTTGGCATTTGATGTGTTCTGGAGCGTGTCCTTGCAGTTGGATGACTTGGTTGTGGAATAGGGTTGCTTGATTGTGGAGCTGGCTGGGTTGGTTTGGGAGTTGGTCTGATGGGATTCTTCCTTTGTCTTGGATCTTGGCCTTTACGTTGTCGATTGTTTCGACTTTGAGGGTTTGGTTTCTCTCGGCTAGAGCCTTCTTGAAGATTAGCCTTGCCTTTTGGTACCGGTACTTTATAGAAGGCAGCAGTTGTTCTCTCCATCTCTTCAGTAAGCAGAGCCACTGTTCTCTTCATCTGTTCTCTATCCTCATCAGTAAGGGGAAAATTGGGAGGGAATGTCTCCCATTCACCCTGACAATAAACCAAGGACTTCAACTCTGATGAATTTTCATCATCAGAGCTAAAGTACTCAAATGAAGAAGGGGTAGATGGAAGAGGATCAGATGAATCCTCCTCAACCTTGGCCTTACCTTTGTTTTTAGAGGATGATGCTGTTTTGGGGAAGTAGTTGGTCCACCTTGAATCACTGGATGAGGAAGAATCTGATGAGATTTCTATAACTGGCTGTTTAGATGAACTCATGATTTTGAAGATTTTTTTGTTTGATTTGTGATGATAAAGTTATGTGATTTGAAGGTTATATAATGATATGGAGATTAGTGCGAATTTATTGGTGGTTGGTATTGTGATTTAATTCGGGTAAGTTGTTCTTAATGACTAAGTTCGGAAGGTTGACTGCGGTCAAACCAACTCATTGCTGCCGAATGGTCAAAGATCTTATTGCTGCCGATTGACCAAATATTGCTGCCGATTGGTCAAACCTTCTTAAGTTAATTGGTCAATGTTACGTGCAAAGAATTGCAGCAATTTAAAGTGATATTTTTGGCAACACAACGTATAATTGCACTTCTCTCATCTCAAATTCTCAAAAACCTATCGAACCCTAATTTTCCCATTTCAAACCCTAAATCATTCCTTCAACGCAATGACAACTCTTCGTTACAAGGATGATCATAACAAGGTTGCTTATTTGGAGTCTTCTTCAAGAAGTGTTGGTTATGATGAGGTTCTAGCATTTCTTCGTGGGTCATCTATTCGTTATGCCCTCACTTATTGCCCAGTGACGGTGTATGATTCATTGGTCAAACAGTTTTGGGGAACAGCTAAGGTAAGACACATTGTGGGAAGGGAAGATGATATTGTTGCTACCATTGATAATCAAGAAGTGATTATTACTGAGGAGTTGATTCGGGTACAACTTCAATTTCCTGAGGAGCAAGGGGAATATGATCTTTCAAGGCAAGATATTACTGATGGTATCGCAGCTATAGGTTATCCTGTTACTGGTAGTTGTACTTTCTTGAAAAGTAAGTTGTCTCCTCAATGGAGATTTCTGATTCATACTTTACTTCAGTGTCTTAGTGTTAAGACAGGTGGTTGGGATCAATGTCCAAGTCCTATTGCATCTGGTCTGGTTTGTTTATCTTACGGTAGGATCTTTAATTGGGCAAAATATATTTTTGAGGGAATGATTGAGAATATCAGTAATGGTAAAAACAGCTTTTTGATGTACCCTAGATTTCTTCAAATCATCTTAGGTGTACAGACCATTAATACATCCCCTAAGATTGTAAATCGGTTGACTGCCAAAATGTTTGCCTTGATGAAGATGAACTTTACTGGCCAACATTTGCCTTTGTTGCCTCCTATGTTACACAACCCTGATCCTGCTGACAACCCAGATCTTGCTGATAATGTCAGTATCCCACCATCACCCAATGCAGCTGATGAAGGGCCTTCAGTTGCTGCTGATGCATCTGCATCAGTTGCTGCTGATGATCCGTTACCACCATCACCTAGACCAGTGACACCTACTCCTGAATCTAATGATCCTGATGAGCTCAATGAACAGACCATCACAGTTGAAACACCCAGTGTTCAGCCAACAGCTTTTGTGGATTTACCTTCTTCTTCAAGGCTTTCATCTCCTAGTCCTACTAGGCAGCCATTTAGTTATGACACCAATGCAGGGGAAGGATTTAATGTTTCTCCACCCAGAGCCAATGAAGCTCCTAATACCTCAGGTATTCCTGCTGGTGGAGCTGAGGATGCTATTGATCTCACCTCTATGTCCCAGTTACTTGACAGATCTGTGAAGAAAATTGAGGCATTGGAGTCAGAACTTAATGAGACAAAAAGGATTTTTAGTGAGAAAGTGGAGAATTTGGAAAAGGAGAGGATTTTTAGTGAGAAAGTGGAGAATTTGGAAAAGGAGCTCAGGGATTCTAATGAAGCTTTTAGTAGAACTGTCCAAGAACTAAATGAAAGGATCAGCATATTGGAGGCTAGTCATGTGCAAAAGAAAAGAAGGGTTATTCTTTCTGAGTCTGAGGAAGATCAGGATGATATGATATTTGATGGGCTTAATGTGCTAGCATCTGTTTCTCTTGATGGTGCAAATACTGAAGTACCTACCACTTCTGAGCACACCATCACTACTCAAGCTCAGGTCTCCACTGAAACAAGGACCATTGCTGCTGATGACTCTGCTGTTCCTGCTGATGTTGATAGTATTTCTTCTGAGTCTAAGGTTCCTGTTACTACTGTTGGTAGTTCATCTGTTGCTGCTGATAGTAATATCATTCCTTCTGAAGCAACTGAAAATGATGAAGAGATAGCTGAAAAGGTGCATGAACAGGAAATTGCTGCTGAAGAAGCTAGATTAGCTCAGGTTGCTCAAGATGAGGAGCTTGCAAGGAAATTATCTGTAGATGAGAGGGATATAGCTGAGACTACTTCAGAAGAGTTCAGTGAGCAAGTTGAATACTTGTTGAATACTGACATGATTATTCGAGCTCATGGCTTTATGGTTCTTCAACATTCAGAGTTGGATTCAGATGTAAGGTCAGATCTGCTCAAGGCTTTTATCTTAAAGAAACATAATGTAGCCACTTGGAATGACTTGATGCAGAGGATCAGTGAAAGACAAAGGTCAAGATTTAAAATGCCTACAAACAAAGATAACATCCATTTTATGAAGGTATATCTGAAGAATGAAGCTAACTATAAGTTGAATGAGTTCAAAGGGTGGACTGATGCTGCGATCCAAAAGTTGTTCCTTGATACCTATGCAAGGATAAATTCTTCATTACTGACAGACATTCCACAAAAGAAGAAAAGAGCTTCTTCACCTTTAGAATCTGATAGTGCAAAGAAAATGAAGACTGGAGAGACATTGTCTGGTACATCAAGTCTTAATGTAGATGCATCTGAGGCATCACAAGAAGTTCCTGTTTCTGCTGGTATTCCTGCTGATCATGTCTCTGTTTCTGCTGCACCATCTCACTCAGTTCCTATCCTGCAATATGGGTTAAGAACAAGGCATAAGAGTCTCTCTCATCATTCTTCTTCTATGGATATTTCTGAAGTGGATGATCAAGATTTGATTAGGATTGACTCAGATAGTGATTCAGAAGGTGATTCCATTCACTCTTGGGGTCATATTGCTCACTGGGAGATTAGGTCTACTTCTGATGGTGAAGTCAATGTTTGGTTTTCTCTTAATGGGACAGTCAAATTCTTTACTTTTCTGAGGGAGATCTTGAATAAAGTTGAAAGGAAAGATTTGGAGCATCTTTACAAGATAGTGGATAATCACTATCAAACTCATACTCCTACTGGAATTGGCCTACTGCTTTGGGGAGATTTACAAGTCTTGATGAATACATTGGAAGGAGACAAGCTTAAATTGGTGTGGGGTAATCAATCATCCTGGAGAGTCTTTTCTTGGAGATTATATCCTTCTTCCAATGTTCATGTTGTGGAACTCATCTCTGGCAAGTTCCTGACTATGTTTGTGGATATCTCTTATCCTTTATCTGAGGGTGTGTTGAAGAGAATGCTAACACAGAAGGTCAGAGTTCCCAAGCATACAATTGGAAATGATTTAACCACTGCTGAACAATTGGTTAAATTCATCAAGGATCAACTTGCAGCTAAGGGATCATCAGCTTAAGGGGAGGATTGCAGATTAAGGGGAGGATTGAAGCTCAAGGGGAGGATTGTTCTTGTTGTTGTTGTATATTTTTCTATCTTTCTTTCTTTTGGTTTCTTTTCTTATTTTCTTTTAGTGTGTTTCTGATTTGTTTTTCTTAGTTAAAAAAAATATTATATATATATCTTGTATATTTTGTGTGCTAATAAGATGGTTTTGAGCAACACCATGCAGGTACAGTGTTGGTGTTTACACCTGCACAATAAATGGTACTCAACTCACCATGTCTTGCAGACAAGAAAGAGTTGGCTCACCATGAGGGTACGGCTCTGGTGTGATTATCAAATCCGTTGATAGCTGTAATAGCTTGCTCAAAGCTATAGGGTACTTCAACTCACCCATGGTTCATTCCTGAGAGTTGAAAATGGTTCTCAATTCACCATGGATGTAACCCTTATAGGATCCAAAGGATTGGCTAGTCCACAAAAGTATGGTTTGTGGTAAAGACACTTGGTATCCATATTTGGTATTCAATTCACCAAGGTTCAGTTGAAACCAAAGAATTGGCTAGTCCTGAGCAAACGGCTACAGGTAAAGACAAGTCAAATCCGTTTATAGTTGCTAATTTGCTACTAAATCAGATGGTTATCAATGTACCATGGTCTAACACACCTAAACATTGGCAACTCCAGTAGTGATGGCTATTGGTAAAGAGACATCAAATCCATTAATTTTCAATGATTCACCTCTCACAGGAGTTAACACACCTGGATGTGATGAGAATAGTATGAAACTTAAGTGATTTGATGTACATATTGTCATAAGTAGCAGCCAAGTTCAAGTGAATGTTATGATGACCAGTATACATGTTTTGAAGAAGATTTCCTATTCCTGCTGAACTATTGAAGTTGCTGCTGGATGCTATAGAAGTTGGAATCTTGCAAGTTATGGATGTTGCTGCTGGTTACTACTTATTGCTGCTGCTAAGTCGCAGTCCTCAAGCCTGAGAAGTTCAAAGCTTTATCATATTGGAATCTTGCAGGTTAACCTAGTCAACCTCAAGATTAGGGGAGGATTGTTAGGATCTCTGGGAAATAAGAGTTTCATTGTTGCTGCCGATAGTGTTAAGCTGGTTCCTGCCGATTGCTTTGGTTCCTGCTGCAAGCTCATTCCTGCCGACAGTGTTATCTCGTTCCTACTGATAGTGTTGTTGCTGCGGATAGTATTGTTAGTTATCCGTATATTTAGAATGTTTGTTAAGATTTATTTTTAGAAGAGATCTCGTTTATCTCTTCACACGTTTTCTTGTAGAACGGGTTAGGGTTAGGTCATCTTGTTAGTATAAAAGATAAACCCGTCTATGAGTTTAGGTACGCCTTTAACGTTTTCAATATTCAATATCACAATTCTTAGTTCATAGTCTGATCCATAGAGGATCATTGTCCTTTAGAGTTTTCTTCTTTATTATACTTGCTGTTTAGTTTTCGCATAAACGCTTGTATAACATACAGAGGTTCTCGTTTTAACCAAGCTCAATCAAGCTGGAAGTACTCGATCCTACAATCATGCAAGCTCGAAGCATATCTTCTAAAGTTTGAATCGTCCTCTCGCTCTGCCCATCGGTTTGAGGATGAAAAGCCGTGCTCATATGAAGTTTCGTACCTAACTCTTCTTGGAAATCTTGCCAAAAATTTGAAGTGAACTGCCCATCTCTATCAGAAACTATGGAAATAGGTACCCCATGACGCGCGACTATCTCATTAACATAGACCTTCGCTAACTTATGAACAGGCATATTCTCTCTAATTGGAATAAAATGCGCACTCTTAGTCAAACGATCGACTACTACCCAAATGGTATCGTTCTTCTTTTTCGTCTTTGGCAATTTCGTGATAAAATCCATAGTAATCTTCTCCCACTTCCAAACTGGAATGTCTAAAGGTTGGACTTTTCCGTAAGGCTTTTGGTGTTCGGCTTTCACTTTCAAACAAGTTAAACATCTTTCCACATACTTCACGCAATCTCTTTTCATACCCGGCCACCAATAGTTTCTTTTCAAATCAAGGTACATTTTCGTAGCTCCTGGATGAATAGAATACTTCGACTTATGGGCTTCTTCCATGAGTAATTCTTTAACGTTGCTTCAAAAAGGAATGTAAACTCTTCCATACCGTGTCTTAATCCCACGACTGTCTTCATCGAGATGAGGAATGTGAGAAGTGATTCGTTCTTTCTCTTGATTCTCTTCTTTTAACACTTCCTCCTGAGCTAACTTAATTCTTTCGAAAAGGTCAGATGTAATAATCATTCTCAAGGAGTGAATCCGTGTAACATCACTTCGGCCCTGACGACTTAGTGCATCCGCTACAACATTCGCCTTACCCGGATGGTAGCGAATTTCACAATCATAATCTTTCAGCAAGTCTAACCACCTACGTTGTCTCATATTCGGATCTTTCTTATCAAGGAAATACTGAAGACTTCTATGGTCGGTGTAAATTATGAACTTCACACCGTATAGATAATGCCTCCAAATCTTCAAGGCAAAGACTACAGCCGCAAATTCCAGATCATGAGTCGGATATTTCTCTTCGTGCTTCTTTAGTTGTCTTGAAGCGTAAGCGATCACTTTACCCCTTTGCATAAGAACACATCCAAGACCGGAATAAGATGCATCACTATAGACCACCATGTCTTCGGTTCCCTCTGGTAACACTAAAATCGGTGCTTCACACAACCTCTTTCGTAAAGTACGGAAGGCTTCTTCTTGCTTCTCGCCCCACACAAAAGGAACATTCTTCTTGGTGAGTTCGGTTAACGAAGATGAAATTTTGGAGAAGTCTTGAATAAACCGTCGGTAATAACCCGCGAGTCCTAGAAAACTTCGAATTTCACCAACGTTCTTCGGCGCTTGCCAATTCATCACGGCTTCGACTTTAGACGGATCAACTTTAATACCATCGGGATTAATAACATGACCAAGGAACTGAACTTCTTGCAACCAAAATTCGCATTTCGAGAATTTAGCATACAATCTTTCTTTTCTCAACGTTTCAAGAATTTCTCGAAGATGTAGTTCATGTTCTTCCTTACTCTTAGAATAGATAAGGATATCATCGATGAACACTATAACGAATTTATCCAACATCGGTCTACATACACGGTTCATGAGATCCATGAAAACCGCAGGAGCGTTCGTGAGACCAAAAGGCATAGCCGTAAACTCGTAATGTCCATATCGGGTCCTAAAGGCTGTCTTAGGAATATCTTCCTCTCGAACCTTCAGTTGATGATAACCCGAACGGAGATCAATCTTTGAAAACCACTTCGCACCTTGAAGCTGATCAAATAGATCATCTATTCTTGGCAACGGGTATACATTTTTCACCGTGACTTTGTTCAATTCACGGTAATCAATGCACATCCGCATACTACCGTCTTTCTTTTTAACGAACAAAATCGGAGCTCCCCAGGGTGAGCTACTTGGGCGAATAAAACCCTTGTCAAGTAACTCTTGGAGTTGACTCATTAACTCCTTCATTTCGGATGGAGCAAGACGATAAGGAGTTTTGGCAATAGGAGTAGCACCCGGAACAAGATCAATACGGAACTCAACTTGTCTATCGGGAGGAATACCCGGCAAATCTTCCGGGAATACATCACGGAATTCATTTACAATCGGAACATCGTCGATATTTTTCTTTTCAAAACTCGTATCTACCACGTGTGCCATAAAGGCTGGACAACCACGTGATAGATATTTTCTAGCTTTCATCACGGAACAAAGTTCTAACTCGCCTTTCCTTTTATCACCGTAAATCATCATTTCTCGACCACTATGGTTCACAACTCTAACGATCTTTTGTTTGCATAGAATGGCGGCATTGAGTTTGCTAAGCCAATCCATGCCAACAATAATATCAAACTCTCCAAGCATTATGGGGATTAAGTCGATCCTAAAAACATTCTCATCGATCTCTATTTCTACATCACGATACACATTTGACACTACCACAACTTTAGTATCAGCGATTTCAACTTCTATAGGTATTGGAAGTTTATCTAACGGGGTTGACAATTCTTTACTGAAGTTATAAGATACAAAGGACACGCTTGCACCAGAGTCGTACAAAACATGAGCGGGTTTGGAATTAACGAGAATTATACCTGTGACAACATCTGAACTCGACTTCGCCTCTTCGGTACTCATCTGATAAACACGAGCTGTAGGCCTTGAAACCTCAACCTTTTCTCCTTTAATCGGCTTGAACGGCTTCGCTTGCTTAGGATTAGATTTAGGACATTCACTTACCTTATGTCCTTCTTCATTGCACCCGTAACATATTACCAAAGGCTTGGTGCAATCCTTGCTAATATGACCAGTATCCCCACACTTATAACATCCCTTCATCCCGGATTTACATTCTCCCACATGATTCTTACCGCACCTATTACACTTAGGAGGTAGCTTTCCCGTGTTGTCCTTTCTTGTAAAATCGAACCTGCCTCGCTTACTAAATGTTGATGGATGATCATGCTTCCTTTTTAAGTCCTTCTTCTCTTTGCTTTTCATTCTATCCAAGTCCGCTTCACGAGTACGTGCCCTACTTAGAAGATCCTCCATGTCGGCGCACTTGAACGGTGACACTATCGTACGAATTTCATCCTTGAGCATTCTTTGAAATTTGTCGACTTTAAGCCTTTCATTGTTAAGATATTCCGGGCAATATTGTACCATGTCACAAAACTTTCCCCACAACTCATTCACCGTTTCATCAGTTTGCACAAGAGAATGGAAAGCTTCTCTTATTTTATCAATTTCCTCCGCAGGAGCATACTCTTTCATAAATACTTCCTTAAATTGATCCCACGTGTACGATTCTCTCCAAGCACTACCTTTCTCGTTTGCCTTGCCTTCCCACCATACTTTAGCCCGTTCACGAAGGTAATTAGTAGCAAAGTTCACCTTATCCTCTTCTACACAACGACTCGTACGAAAAGCCCCTTCTATATCGGTAATCCATCGAGAACTCTTTAACGGATCAAGAGTCCCCGTAAATGTGGGTGGAGCACAAGCAGTGAAATCACGATAAGTAGACTTCTCTTTCCCTACCCCGGGTCTAGCATTCGGATCATTCAATAACTCCCCACTCTTCTTAAGCTTTTCTATCTCCTCTTTAAACATCTTTTGCACATTCTCGGTTGTTTGTTTAACATAATAGGGCATGGCCTTCTCAATAGCCCTCCCCACTCTATCAGTCACCAAGACATCCAATTCTTTCAACTCAGCTTTCGTAAAACTTTTAGGGACAAAATTCTCCGGTAATGATATTGACCTGACACTACTAGAATCTCCTTCATCATTTGAATCATCATCATCATTATGGCGAGAGGAGGTCGTTCTCAACACCTCCTTATTTCGGATATTCGCCATCTTTCTACTAACTGAAATTTAGCAATTCACACTATTAAGCAAAATCATGTACATAATTGATGCATGAATAACATATTTATCCTTACACTAAACACCCTAGCGTTTATCATCCATGTATAGCCTAAATGATTTCGATCTCACATATGTGTCATATTTTTATCACTACGGTGGCCAGGCGTAGTCATAAAAATACTTAACATATGTGTTCCCGAAATCACCCAAACAATACACAAATAACAAACACCGATACTAACCGCGTCTACACAAGGCCTAAGTCTAGAAAATCCTAAGGGGAAATCCTAAATCTCTTAGACCGAAGCTCTGATACCAAGTTGTAACACCCCGTGACCAAAAACGACCAAAAACGTGAAAATTTTTCGCAAAAACACACCCAGAAACTGACATCCGGTTACTCTTTTACAAACTGACAAAATTTGGTACACATTCAGCCATTTAGGCTATTTTTAGATGAAATTAGACTCGATTAGCTTCGAAACGATAGGTCACACGACCCGTTTCGACTTACGGATCAAAAGATACGATTTTTCGAAAACTGCCAAAAATCTGCACAGTCGGCTCTGACAGCGTCAAGACCAAGCCTGACAGCGTCAAGCCTTGATAGGCCAGACAAATTTTTTGAGTTTAAAGGGTGACGGCGTCAAGAAGGCCATCAAGAACAAAACTGCAGTTTCACCAGGCCCGCTCAGAAACCCGACCTCCCGGACTCGAAACTTGACCAAACTTTCCAGAATTCTTTAGTATATCGATAAGATCATTTTCATACAAAAACATTACCCGTTTGACCATCCAAAATAGTACCTTAAAATTTGACGGGTTATGCATAAAACTCATTTCGACCCATTGACACCCAAAACCACTTAGACCACTTCATTTATCCACCATATCCAACCCAAACCTATAACTTATCATACTCAACCTGTCTCAAGTGTCCATGACCCGATCAATAACCAAAATGGGTAAGAACTAGCTTATACCAAACATCCCCTTAAACAATCTTTCAAAAACACATTTTATACATAAATGCACAAACTATAGATATCCAATTTGACTTCTTCACAACATAACATTCCTAACATATTAAAAGAGTGTTGGTACATTGACATGACCCATAACTTCCCAAAATGGGTGAGATTGGCTAAATGCCAATCACCCTCTTTACTACCATTATAACCATGTAGCATATGGACTTCTTGACATGTACATAACTTGACTCTTGAACTAACATAGAAAATGACCGTTGACTACCAAAATGACCATATGAAAGGAAATATACCCAAAACACGAAAAGACACGTCGGGGGCTTCCAACTTCAACATGCTTGGTCCAAAAGAAAACGGTCTTCTACTACATAATCACTTACACCTTTTCCTTACCTTTGCTCGGTCCTTCAACACCTATCAAGAAAAACATCACAACTAAACACGTAAGCAAAACGCTTAGTAAGTACATGGCATAACAAGCTAAACATCACATATAACCATAACTAGTCTAAGCACTAGTTAAGCTAGCGATATAGGGGCACTTACCTCCCATCGACATAGTCGACCTAAACACGATCAACCCGTAAGGTTGAACCTCATCCATAGTTAGCCTAACGACTAACTAAGCTACATCTAGAATGGATCCATACTAGCTAACGCACCCTATACCCTATACTTCACCATTATCATGTAAACAAACATGATAAAGCTAACACAATAAACATTATCATACCAAAATATGATAAAGCTAAACAAGACATGTTATCACCAATGTACTTACCTTGATTCTTAAGCTCAATCACACTAACAATAGCTTCCCCACTTATTACTTGCTTCCTATAACACAACCATCTCAAATTAGAGACTAATTAACTAGCTAATCATGATTTATCAACACTTGATCATTATGATCAAACATGAACCCTAATTTTACAATTTGGGGAAGAACACTTACTTGATGGGAAATGCAAATTAAAGCTTCCTAAAGTATTGGAATTACTTGACAATGATCAATATAGCTTGAATGATAACAAATGAGCTTCCCTCCTCTTTTCTCTTATGAGCCGATCTTCACAATGGCCAAAAGAAAGTCCTGGACATTTCTAAAATAATCTAGACTAGTATATTTAATTAATGGACTTTGCCCAATTGGCAATCTTAACCCTTCTAGTTTCATTCTTTCTAACTTACCACTCACCTTTATTTATTTTGTTAACATATATCACAAAACTAATAATATACAATACATATTATTTACATAACTAGTACCTTATCGGGATACGGGTGTAACACAATGCGTTTGATTTCACTCACAGGAGCAAATTTAGGATTACCGTATTTAAGTTCAAGCCATTCTTTGAGGGAGATGTCCATCAACCTTACCAACCTGCCATGAAATAGTAACTCCGCCACAGCATAAATTCTTTCATCGTCCAGATAGTTCTCATTTAATCCCCAGTACTGTTCGGAATAAGGCATGTAAGAGATTTGCATAGGTTGGGTATTGCCTCCACCACAACTTTTATTGCTTGAGTTCATGAATTCAATTTGGAATTTCCCATCATTCTCTTCGATAGTAGTCCAAGATAATCCTTTAGATTCAATGATGGGCCATAAGAGTAGCAATTCGTCTTCAGTGTAGCTCATTAGTAAATTATAAGAGAATATCCCATCTTCAATATTGCATAAGCGTTTAAATTCCTTATAAGTAGCTTCAAGAGGGGTTTCCCAAGAAAATAAATCGGCATCAATCATGAGCACATTGAAGTTGACATCATCAAAAACTTTCACTTCGAATGAATCCGAAAGCAAGAGTTCCTTAGCAAGATATCCGTTCACTGACATGTCTTCCATAGCAAAGCCTGTCATCATAGGTAAAATATTCAGTAGGATTTTTTCGCTAGAAGAGAAATTAATGAATTTAGAAACGGATATAAGAATAAAAATAACTGATATCTGCAGACGATGCGCCGTATCCAAAAAGTTGGATACGCCGTATCTTATAATCGTTAAAATTTAATCAGACTTTATTCAGAAAATAGATACGCCGCTTATAAAGTAGAATGCGCCGTATCAGTTTTAATTATCAAAAATCGATATTTATTTAAAATTAAATGCGTCGTATTAACAAAAGTTAATGCGCCGTATTTTTGTTACGTTTCAAAATACAAGATTTTTGATTCAGAAGATACGCCGTATCGACAGAGATCGATGCGTCGTATCTGTTTAATAATTCGAAAACTGTTTTTAATTAAAATAATAGATACGCCGTATCTGCTAAAACAGATGCGTCGTATCGCGTTATCGCTTGAAAAAAATTTCTTATTAAAAACAGATACGCCGTATCTTGGGGAAAGATGCGTCGTATCGAATTAATTAAACGCGTTGTATTTTATAAAAATTAAACGCAATACGCCGTATCTGAGAAATCAGATGCGCCGTATCGTTTGAATAAGCTCAGTACAACGATAGCAGTATGCAGAAAATACGAAAAATAAAAACAAATAAAAACAAACCAAAATAAACACAAATAAAAACACACAAAAACAGAAAATATGCAAAATAATACAATGAATGCAGTTTACCCTAACATACAACAGAGTTAGCGGTTAGATAATTAAAAAGAAAAACCTAATTAAAATACTAATCAAATTAACAGATAATAACAATTCACTCCCCGGCAACGGCGCCAAAAACTTGATGGATGCGTGATGTGTCGTTGCGGTTTAGCAGTATTAATGCCTACTCAAGTTTTAAATTTATATTTAGCCGACTTATCAATAACACACACACTTTAACGAGCAGTGTACCCGGTCAGTATGTATATAATGGTAAGTAGAGTGTCGATCACTAAGAGTGGAACGTATTATCTAGTCATTCTAATCAGTATTTTAATATTCTGAGTTAACTATACAACCTAATCTAATGCAAGGGGATTCAGCCTGAGAGACTGGCACGTTTTGGTTGCAATTAAATAATAAACTAAACTAATGAGCACGAATCAGCGATAGGCATGCACGTACACAGATAAATACTCGAGACAATAAGAAGACCTGTCCTGAAGATTAAGTAGATTGTCACTTGTTTTATTGATAGTTTTATATGAAGTGTATGTAATTAACCCTTTATCGTTGGCCCTAATCTTATCGGCGAGAAATCCCTTAATGATTACTTATGTCTAAAAGTTATTCCTAAGTGATCAATTTAGTAACAATCGTGGGAGCCACATTCTCTTCCGTAGTCAAATGCGCAGGCCACTAATAAACACAGAGGTTATCAATGCACTAATAAGTAGTAACCAAAGACATCAACATATAAACTTTAATTAATGGGAAAGCAGTTTTAAGGGAGTGCAATCTTTCTCGTCACATTACACAAGCCACCAATCCTGATGAATTAAAGTTTACTAACACAATAAAACAAAACTACTTAATGAATTAAATACATGCAGGACCTTCTTACAGCTCTTGTATCTTCGTTTTGGTGTGTCTTGTGCTGCCTAATCGTCTGAATTCGGCCTTAGGTTTCTGTGGTCTTCGTACTTCGTATATATTATATGTCTCGAAACTCGTCTGGTCTTGGGGTATTTATAGTTTCTGTCTGAGGGTAAGATGCGGCGCATCTAATAAGTAGATGCGGCGCATTGACTTAACTTCGCGTGGGGTCCAAGATTAATATATTCAGGAATATTCGTACACCGCCAGAAGATGCGGCGTAACTCCATTCTCAGATGCGGCGCATGTCCTTGCTGTCTTGGATCGTATCTTGTGAAATCTTGATAGTGATGCGCCGTATGTAATAAGCAAGATGCGGCGTATCTGGAGCAGAATGTCTTGATCTTGTACATTTCAGTAGACTCTTATCTTCTTGCTTGTTTTGCTCCATAATTAGTCCAAAATCGCCAAGTTTCACCAAATGCTTGTTTTTAACTGAGAATTACAAAAGTAAACGATTAAGTATCAATTCTCACAGATAATGTAATAAAACAAGTCAAATAAATAGGATAAATGATGGTAATAAAATGTACTTATTTGAGTTCATCAGGTCAAAACTATCATCTAATTGGGTCCCTGCTTCCAACAGAAGGAGAACAACCGAAGTTTGCTCAGCTTTACTTCTTTGACACACAGAATGAAGCTAACAATCGCATGTTTGCTTTTATTGATAAAGACACAGAACACCAGATTGATGAAACAACAGTCATGAGCCTCATTGCAATGCTAAATCAGTCAAGCGCAGTTGCCAAGGCATTTCGCATGGCAAGTGATTGGTGTGCTTCACATGATACGCCTAACTTACAGCTGCGGCTTATTAGCAATAGAACAAGTGCACGATAGTACAACACCCCAAATGTGTCCGAAGTAGCTGCTCTAATTACAAATGATTTTGGTCAGGGCATCCTTTCACGAGATATCATTGTCAGCTGTAAAGACACGGGCAAGCAAAGAATATCATAATTGAATCCATCTTACATGGCACTGCAATATCCTTTACTATTTTCGTATGGAGAGGATGGATTCTAGGATAGAATACCTTATCATAACAATACAGGTGTATGGAAAACTATACGTGGATTCGTTACAATGAAGGAGTATTACACGTACATAATTCAACAACGAAATAACTAGGGTACTACTTTGCTAAGAGGAGGGCGGCTATTTCAGCAATTTTTTTCCGATGCATACACAACTATTGAAGAACAACGGCTTAAATGGACGAGACATAATCAAGACAACCTACGTGTGGAACTTTATCATAATGTGTTTGATGCTGTTACAAGAGGAGATACAAACACGGCCGCAATTGGAAAAAGAATAGTTTTACCCTCAAGCTTTACAGGCAGCCCAAGGTATATGATCTAGAATTACCAAGATGCCATGGCTCTATGTAGGGCGTTTGGGAATCCAGATCTGTTCATCACTTTTACTTCCAATCCAAAATGGCCCGAAATTGGTGACATGCTTGCCCATATTCCTGGCCAGAAAGCACATGATCGTCCGGAAGTTGGAACGCGGGTTTTTAAAATTAAATTAACTGAGTTATTGGATGATCTTACAAAAAAACAGATTTTTGGCGACTGTTGTGCAGGTAATAAAGGTCACATCTTAGAGTCAATGAGACTTTTCCTTTAAATCATTCTGATTTGTACCTAATACTTTTCAAATATTTCGTTTCAGTTGTGTATGTTATCGTGTTGATGCAAATAATGTTCTAAAAACGTTATTTCTATCTTTCGATGACTTCACGTTTTGAGGATGACAAAATGTGAAAACACGTTACGTTAAAATTAACGTAAACAAGTTTTTAATCAAAAGTTCCCGTTTCTACGCAAATCACTCTAGAACAAATTTACAACTTGACAAAGGATCTGACTGGATCTACACACACTCCTTGTGTTAGATGTGATACTAAGAATTATACGTAGTCTAGCACGCGGAATTTACTAGCTAGCACTTAGAAGACTTTATGTGTTTTGTATGATTTGAATAAAATAAAGAACACAGAATAATAACCTTCAACGATTCAATATTATTAGAATAATAATACGAGTGATCTCCTATCACTAGGGTTTACAACCTTGAATCTCTATAATACGTATGAACTCTTATCGTTTCGTATTGTGTGTCTAAACCTTAACCTAGGCAATCCTTTTATAGACCAAGGATTCCTTTACAAGATAACTATCATTCTATTCTTATACGATATACACAATATATTTTCCATAATTATCTACTTACACAAATCATAAACCGTACTAACTTCTATACTCAGCAGTCTTAACTGCTCACGTCTTCAAAACTCTTCAGTAGTCTTAACTTCCATCTTCAACAGTCCTAACTGTTACCTCCAACAGTCTTAACTGCTTAAGCTTAATTTCCTAACAATCCTCCCCTAAACTTATGATTTCTATCCAAATCACTAAGTTTCTTCAAATTAAGCTTCTTCTTCTTAATGCTGAAAATTCTTTCAAACACCTATCAAGCAAATCTCTTAGATCTAGCTTTCACTTCTTGTGCAAGGTTGAACATCTTTGTTACTAGCATATCAGCCATCTCAGACTCTTCATTAGCTTCTAGTTTTGCATATGTCAGCATTGTCAAAACACCTGGTCTGAGTGGATAATGTTTTTCAACCAGCATATATATCTCTATTCCATCCTTGGTAGACACCCTGTGTACTCCACACATTCCAAATAACTTCCAAGTGATGTCCTTGACTTGTGCTTGAAATCTCCATATCGACTCTCCACCATCTGGTTCATAAATTCTCTTCAATTGAACCCATAGTTCTTTATCTTTATCTTCAATAGGATCAATATCTCTGAATTTCTCTTTCACTAAGCTCCAAAGTTGATTTAGATCTTCTCTGTCAAAGCCTTTGAGTAAATCTTCAAACAACTTATATCTTTCAGAAATATCTCCAAGTCTGATAATCTTCCATCCCTTCATTCTTCCATCAGTAAACACTTCCCAGTCAATGATTGGATGTTTTACCTGCAAAGGTTTAATATAAGAAGACTCTGGAATAATCACCATCATACTTCTGATCTTCTCATTAGTTAACCCTTCTTCATCAGACTTTTGTTTCTTAGCAACTTCTGATTCCATAGTTTCTGCTTCCCTCTTCTTACCTGTTTTGAAACTTCTTCTTGGAGAATTCAAAATAGCATAAGTTTCATAGAATTCTTTTTCAATTATAGCATAAGACTTTCCCTTGAAATCATTCATGGAGTAATTTGCTGAGTTCTTCAAATAATGCTTCATATCCTCAACAAGTTCCTTCTTTGTTGGCAATCTTGTCTGGTACCCTGACTTTTGTCTTTCTCTTATTCTATGAATCAGATCTTCCCACGTTGCAACTCCATTCTTCTTGAGTATGAATTCTTTAAGCTCCTCTGTCTTTTCTTCTTCATTCAACTCTTTATCTTTAAGAACCATTGAAGCTTGTGCTCTTAAAATCACATCAGAATCCAGAAAATATTGTAATTGTTCATTGAACTCTTCTTGATTTACTTCATTTGATCTTTTTCTTTCCATGAATTCAGCTATATTTCTTATATCATCAGCAGCCATTTTCCTTGCAAATTCTTCATCATGAGCAATCTGAGCTTGTTTAGCTTCCTCACTAGCCAAATCTTCTTCTACCAATTGCCTTGCAACTTCTGCATCATGATCTATCTGTTCTTGAGTTTTTGGTTTCAACCTTTTAAGCCTTTCAAGTTCTTGAGCAGCAGCCACTTCTTCAGATGTCATAGGCTTTTTCCCTTTATCTGCTCTTCTCCTTTTATAAACTTGTTCAGCAGAAGTTTCAACAGTTGGAACTGCTTAATGTTCTGTCTCAGTAGTTTGAACTGTTACTTGCTCTGTTTCAGCAGTCTGAACTGCTTCTTCATTTGGAACTGCTTGATGTGTCTCAGCTGTTTCTTCATGAACATAACCAGAACCTGAACCAATATCAAAACCTTCATCTTGTTCAGAACCTTCTTCATACCTCCCCTGAGATGCTGATCTATCCTTATCTTTACTAAATTTCCTCCCCTGTTTGGAAGAATTTTCATCATCCCCGTCTGAACCATCTGAATCATCATCATCAGAATCATCCAATATCACTCTTGCCCTTTTCTTCTTCAACTGTTCTTCAAGCTGCTTCACCCTTTTTGTTAACTTGGTATAAACTTTGGCAAAATTCTCCTTGTGAGCTTTGAATTCCTCCTTGGTTTGCTTTAGCTCCTTTTCCAAAGTGTCAACCTTGGCTACTAACTTGGTACATAAAGCCGTCAATTCAGTTTGTGAAGAACTACCCTCATCACTTCTAGCTGTATTACCTGCTATGAGAGGTGAATCTTTGGGCAAGGATCTAGTCACAACCCTAGTTAGACTAGGTTTAGACCTTCTCCTATAAGTGATGGGTGGTTGTTGAGTTGTTTCAAATTCTTGAGTGGATGTGTGATGGGGATCAGTTGGAACTGCTGAACCTTCACCCAACTCAGTTTGAATCATTTGAGGAAACAATGGAACTGGTTCCCCTTCAAAAAGCCTACTAGCCATAGCCATATTTTGAAAAACCTTTGATTGTAGGCTAGGCGTAGCATAAGTTTCAGTTGGTTTTGTAAGCAGGTTTTTCTTTTTATTTAAAATTGTTTGAACAAACCTGGGATACATTAAAAACTTTGTTTTACTGTCAACATTTGATGCCATACCCTCAAAAATATATTTTGAAAAGTTAAAAACTCTGTTTGTAGACAAGCAAATGAGAGCAATAGCAATATTGCTACTGAACTGTTCCCAAGCAGTCTTTTTATTACTTAAATAGCATAGAAGAGTATGTATCAAAAATCTCCATTGAGGTGAAAAACATCCTTTTTGAAAAGTCAATTTATGTTCAGATGTATTATACCCCATTTTTGTAAGTTCTTCCCAAATTTCAGTATTTAGCATAGTGTAGATACCATCTGAGTCATTTAATTTAAGATGTCTCCTAAGTATAGACTCGGTAACAACAAATTTAATGCCATCTACTTCAGTATGAATTTCTAAGTCTCCGTCATCACTTGTCAAGACAGATGAATTCTGCCAGAACTGTGTGATGTGCGAAACATAAAGAGTAGGAGAAACAGTTAGAGCATACCTTATGTGAGAGTGATTGAGAAAATCCACAATCTCATAAAATTTCGGCCCATCTCCTTGCTCTGTTTTCTCTAAAAATGCAACCTGGTTGTGACGCTTAACAAATTTCAAATCATCCATTCTTAATGATGAAAAATGAAAGATTTTAGCAATACAATGATCTTGTAGATTTGAATTAAAGTTTATGCAGTCGCTTGGGGTTTATTGGTACTATTTAGGGTTTTGCGAATTTTGCGTATGAGATAAATTATCTTTTAGAAAGAGAATAAATGAAATTATGGTAAAAAGATAATTATCGTATATAAAAATCCCTATAAGTATCTTGAGAATAACGGTTTTACCCCAACGGCTAGAAAAATTAATTACTGACAGATTTTTACAACGGCTAGTTGAGCCGTCCCAACTTTGTACTAACCGTACCAACTGTTGCAAAAAATTTGTTGAGCCGTACGAATTGTTTGAAATAAAATTTTAAAATACCATGGCTCAAACATAGTTTTTAGCAAACTATCAGCTATCAACGGATTTGATATGTCTTTACCAATAGCCGTTTGCTTTGGACTAGCCAACTCTTCACACTTAGATATGGTGAGCTGATAACCATACAATTTTTGGTAAATTGTCAACCATCAACGGATTTGATTAGTCTTTACCAGAAACCGTTTGCTCTGGACTAGTTGGTTCTTATGTGGATAAGACATGGTGAACCAATTACCATTTGTTGTATGCAAAGATCACATACTAATCTCCAGAACACCATTTAGTCCAAAACATCAAGCATTCTTAATCCCTTGGTGTTTTCTCTCCAATCCTGCAATTGTTAGTCCAAAAACAAAGAAACAAGATACAAGCATATGACTAACAATGCATATAACAAGAAAAATTAATTTCCTTGTGGAACCCAAGCCAAAACAGACTTAGGCTTTCCTCTAGCATAAACATAATTCATTCTTTTCAAAACAGTCTTAGCACCTGATGAACTCAAATAAGTACATTTTATTACTATCATTTATCCTATTAATTTGACTTGTTTTACTATATTATGTATGAGGATTGATACTTAATCGTTTACTTTTGTAATTCTCAGGTAAAAACAAGCATTTGGTGAAACTTAGCGATTTTGGACTAATAATGGAGCAAAACGTGCATAAAGTGAAAGTCTACTGACATGGACAAGATCAAGTCAATTCTGCTCCAGATGCGCCGCATCTCACTCTCGACATGCGCCGCATCTAATAAAGGGTTACGCCGCATCTTCTGGCGGTGTACGAATATTCCTGAATATTATAATCTTGGACCCCACGCGAAGTTAAGTACATGCGCCGCATCTACTTAAGTAGATGCGCCGCATCTTCCCTCAGACAGAAACTATAAATACCCCGTAGACCAGACGAATTAAAGATTCGAGTTCGAAACCCTAAAACCGAAGTTCGGACAGCAGAGCAAAAGGACGAATTCAGTCAAGGAGGCAGCACAAGACACACCCAAATCGAAGATACAAGAGCTGTAAGAAGGTGCTGCATGTATTTAATTCATTAAGTAGTTTTGTTTTATTGTGTTAGCAAACTTTAATTCATCAGGATTGGTGGCTTGTGTAATGTGACAACGAAAGATTGCACTCCCTTTAATACTTGCTTTCCCATCAATTAAAGTTTATATGTTGATGTCTTTGGTTACTACTTATTAGTGCATTGATAACCTCTGTGTTTATTAGTGGCTTGCGGGCATTTGACTGCGGGACAAGATGTGGCTCCCACGGTTGTTTCTAAATTGATCACTTAGGAATAACTTTTAGACATAAGTAATCATTAAGGGTTTACTCGCCGATGAGAATAGGACCAACGAGAAAGGGTTAATTACATACACTTCATATAAAGCTATCAATAAAACAAGTGACAATCTACTTAATCATAAGGACAGCCCTCTTATTGTCTCGAGTATCTATCTGTGTACGTGTGTGCTACTTGCTGATTCGTGCCTATTTGTTTATTTTATTATTTAATTGCAAACAAAACTGTGCCAGTCTCTCAGGCTGAAACCTCCTTGCGTTAGGATATTAAAATACTGATTAGAATAACTAGATAATACGTTCCACTCTTAGTGATCGACACTCTACTTACCATTATCTTCATACTGACCGGGTACACTGCTCGTTAAGTGTGTGTGTTATTGATAAGTCGGCTAAATATAAATTTAAAACTTGAGTAGGCATTAAAACTGCTAAACCGCAACGACACATCACGCGCATCAAGTTTTTGGCGCCGTTGCCGGGGAGTGAATTGTTATTATCTGTTAATTTGATTAGTATTTTAATTAGGTTTTTTCTTTTTTATTAGATTAATTGCATCATTGTACTATTTTGCATATTTGTTGTATTGTGTGTTATTTGTTTTGTGTTATTTGTTTGCTTTATTTGTTTTTATTTTTGTTTCGTGTGTTTAATTTTTGTTTTAATTTTTTCGTATTTTCTGTTCTGCTATCGTTGTACTGTGCTAAATCGAACGATACGGCGCATCTGATCTCTCAGATACGGCGTATTGCGTTCAATTTTTTTAAATACAACGCGTTTAATTAATTCGATACGACGCATCTTTTCCCCAAGATACGGCGTATCTGTTTTTAATAAGAAAATTTTTCTAAGCGATAAAGTAATACGACGCATCTTCTTTTGAAGATACGGCGTATCTGATTTTGATAAAATTTTTTTTTTTCTAAAACATTAACGCCATACGACGCATCTTCTTTTGAAGATACGGCGTATCTATTATTTTAATTAAAAACAGTTTGCGAATTATTAAACAAGATACGGCATATCGATCTCTGTCGATACGGCGCATCTTACTGAATCAAAAATCTTTTATCATTAAACGTAACGAAAATACGGCGCATTAACTTTTGTTAATACGACGAATATAATTTGATAAATATAGTTGATTTTTGATATTTACTTTGATCGGTCAGCTACTCTCGTGTGCTAGTTGTTTATTTTCAGGATAAATGATGACTCGAGCATCACCAAGAAAGATTACATTCTGAACCAAACCAAGAGAGGTTAGCTGGAGTTACCGAACATAAGACGACAAGAGTGGAGGAAAGCTCAGTACTGGTAACATTGAACTTCTTAAATTCTTGAAATAGAATCCCAGGTAAACTCTACGATAATTCAACTGCCCAAAGGAAAGTTCTCTACATTATCATCTCAGTTTTATTATCCATGTTATACATCTGATTCAAATCGTAATCTTAATTTTGCACGCTTAAAAACGATATTTGTTCCTAGCCTCGGAATAAATCCTTATCCACTAAACAATAAGATTACAATTATTAATGAAACATTTATGCCTATTACTCTTATTTTGAATTCATCTATATGGTGTGCCGTTTTTACCCAAATTTGATGTATAAGGAACTGTGTTGCGGAGGCCAAGGTACGTTCTTTATTTAAATTTCGTTAACTAACATAGAGATACGGCGGATCTAAATATCTAAAGCGCCGTATCCCTGACCAACTAGAACTTATTGACTAGTCAACGAAATTAAATAAATACGGCGCATCCCAATTTTCTAATACGGCGCATCGTGTCGCCCTATAAATACGACGGGAATGCGCCGCATAAACACACACAGTTAAGAACACGCACTAAAAATTATACTAGAATTCCGATCGTTCTTCTTTAATCCGCCTTTAATCCGAGCATTAACCCTTCTCCTAATCACAAATACTAAGGTAATTGTTACATTTCGATTTAATTTTGATTAATACGAAAATTAGGGTTTATAGGATTGAATCGATTCGCGCTTAAACGATATAGGGATATGATTAGAACTTGGCATTGATTATTTCCCCTAAGTTAATTTTAGAATAAGACATCGAATTTGACACTAATTGAATCGAACGAAAATTTAGGTTTTGGGTTTGATTTTGAATATCTAGCGGGAAGGCGAATTAGTAGTGGTGAAATGCGATATTTGAACTGATATAAAGAGTATATAATACTGTGATATTTAGTGGTAGTTTACGTCACGGATACGGATTCTCGATAAACGTGCCTGCCCCTTTATTTTATACTGATATGCTTTTAGATGCGGCGCATCTGGGTTGATTAATGCGGCGTAACGACCTATTTCAAAATTGATAAAATTTTAGATACGCCGTATTGATTAATCTAGATACGACGCATCTCAATACGCCGTATCTGTTGTCTTGCACCGCATCTCTTATACTTTATACAGATACGCCGCATTGATTTAATTCAATGCGCCGTATCTACCTATGTTGCAGACTGCTTACTTACTGTGAATATTTATTTCAGATGGCGTTACCTGAGCCTGCACGTAGACACCCGTGGCTTCGTTTTGAAACAATGGGACTAGCACAGGGTGCTGTTGATGATTACATGACTAGGCTTAGAAAGTTTTATCAGAGGAAGATATTCAGTGTTCCAGTTTTGGATTTTGACAGCATCGAGAATATTGACGAGGGTAACGCTGCTGAGGGGTTAAGAACTAGGTTTGAGATGATACACAAAGATCAGGAGGGGCAGGTTTTATTCAGGTCTTACACCTGGGAAAGGCTGTTTAGGATTGAAGAACCGTTGATTAAGGTTTTGATGCTGGAGTTTTTCTGCACTATACACTATAGGGAGACTGATCTCGGTCTCGACACATTCGACACTCTGGTATTTAGACTGGGTGGTTTTGAGAGAAGGATGTCTATGGGGCAGTTTATACTAGCTTTTGGGTTGCATACTACAGCAGAGATGGCATCTCCAGGTTTTACAGATTATTGGGCTAACAGTTTGAGAGCTGTTTCAGATCGTGGGGAGTTGGGAGATTATTGGACTGAGATCTCATCTGGAGGTGACTCTACCACCACCACTCCCTCATACACACTGATTAGAGAGCCGATGAGGAGGCTCTGTCATCGTCTGATTGCCCTGACTATTGCCGGAAGGGGACAATCCCCTGAGAAGGTGACTACTTTAGATCTTTTTCTCTTACGGAGCATGGACGGGGGAGCTGTGGTGAACATCCCTCACTTCTTAGCACATTATTTACACAGAGTTGCTCCAGGGAGAGATGGTAGGAGCCAAATGACTGGGGGTCACTTTGTCTCTCGTCTTGCTAGGCACTTTGGGGTATTAGGTGATGAGATTCCCGATGATCTTCCGGTTGATGTTGCTAGATTACCTGCTATGGATGCGGACTACCTTGCGACTAGGCTTGGGATATGTGCAGAGATGATAGATGGGTACTTCTGGGCACCACTAGGACCACCTAGGCCTGCTGAACCAGAGCAGGGGGATGCTCAGGCAGCCCCGGCTGCTGCTCCAGCTCAGGAGGAGATACACGCTCCAGCACCAGCTCCCCGCACTATTGGACAGAGAGTCGAGAGAGTGGAGCTAGAGGT
Source organism: Artemisia tridentata subsp. tridentata (assembly GCA_021014915.2). NCBI lineage: Eukaryota > Viridiplantae > Streptophyta > Magnoliopsida > Asterales > Asteraceae > Artemisia > Artemisia tridentata. The sequence goes on along the minus strand of CP139503.1, from coordinate 310,944,016 downwards.
TAGGTCATTAAGAGAGGCTCTCGAGGCACAGAGAGTTGAGCTCGCTGGAGTGAGGAGAGATACGAGTTGGTTGGTCGACGGTGTCAGTAGGTTGATGGCTCTTAATGGGGTCAGCCACAACCTCCCAGACGGTGCTTATGTCAGAGGGATTATCAGATACGAGCGCAGGGTTCGCCGCAGGACTGACGAAGCTAGTACTTCTGGGGCCCAATCAGATGACGTGACTCCCGACCAGCCCACAGCTTGACCACTCTTTGCATTTTCATTATGGACACGTTTCTTCGCACATAACTTATATTCATTTTGGATTGTACTAATCACTGTTTTTATGTTTAATGTTTTAGTTTATATTTCTTGTTATGTTTGATGAAGACTGGCATTAAGTTCAGCATGAGAGTACGAGAGGACGTATGAGATTAGACCGTGGAACAAGTCATTTTACAACAGACTGTTAACAGTCTGTTTGGTTACTACATGCGCCGTATCTGCCTAATCAGATCCGACGCATCCTATCCTTTACTTTGTTTTATTTTCAGTCCAGGCCGCACGAGGATACGGCGCATCTCAGTCCTGAGATGCGACGCATCCTCTGCAATGGTCATATCTTATTTTATTTTTCTGCATTTTTATTTTTTCGACTTTAAAACTATCTATCAGTTTATTTTTAATGCGGCGCATCCCTGGTTAAGGATGCGGCGCATCTTTATTCTGATCCGTATTTATTCCAGGCTCGATACGGCGTATCTTCTTCAATAAGATACGGCGCATCGACTGACCTGATGATTTTCAGTTTTAAATTTTTTTTAAGTTTTATTTTTCCTAACTACTAATGTGTTATGCAAGTTGAACCTTTCTTATCTTAGGTGTGTTTTAAAGTGTTGGTGGTATTATAGTTTCCTGGATTTCCTGTGGATACATCAAGTATGAAGCTTTAACGTTCTAATCCATAAGAAGTTGATTTTTGCTCATATACAAATGGAGGATCATACCGAGCAAATCTCAGGGGAGTTTTTCCGTTCTAATTCTTTTATTTCCAGTTTTTAACCTTTTATACAAACAACGAGGACGTTGTTTAACTTAAGTGGGGGGATAGGAGAATTAGAACACTTAACACTTACTTGTCCTAAACTTTTTCAAAAATTATGCTTAAAATGTGCTTAATATATCAAACTTAAAAAAATTTTAGCATGTTTTTGTTTAAGATCTAAGTTACATAACTGCACACATGACATTATTTTCAAAAATTGTGATTTTTCAAAATTCACAAATCTATGAGTGTGCCGGTGACTTGTAAACTTTAGAACTTGGCTTGTATACTATTCGAGACCACCATAATGAGTATTATTTATATAATTGGAATGACTTGTCTAACTTGGTAAAATTCTAGGATTACACCAAATAGCCTTTATATGTTATGTGTTATTGACTAACTACACTGGTTAGTTAACCCCCGTATAAAACCTTTTGTTACTCTCATTTTTAGAGTAAGATACCCCTAGAAAAACACTCAGAGCCATTCCTTTCGTTTCTTACACCTATGTTTAAAATGTTTCGTTACACCTTAAACCTTAGCCTACCCTGTAGATTAGAATCCGTGGTTGGTTAATTGCTATAGGCAGAGTGTGTTTCCTTACATTACCTGTGTTCGCGTGCGTAATTCATTATCTTTGGTTAGGTCGGGAAATTGCACAATGCAAATTGGAGTGAAAGTAAATATTGTATATTTTTGGAGTTTATTTTTCGTGTGTTTACTACTTTCACTATTACCGTTATTTCTGAAAGTATGAAAAGTATGAAAAAAATTATCCGGAAAGAAAGTTGTAGTGATGTGGTGAAATTTTACACATCTATGTTTATGTTTCAAGTCAAAAAAAAAAAAAAAAAAAAAAAAAAAAAAAAAAAAAAATCGAAAAAATGAGAAAAGGAAAAGAAAGAAAAAAGAGTTGGATGTTTATTTTAAGCCAACAATGTAGAGTTATGTAAGTGGTCGATATCACCACTATTTGTTGTATTATATCTATGGATTGAATGGGAATTGGCAGTTATGGGAACGCCAATTAAGGTTTATTCTTTGATTAAGATTTTGTTGAGTATAATTCGTGTCTACCTAAAGCGTGTGTTTCAAGTGTTAAAGCGTGAGTTATTCAATGATATGAGTCTTATTCATGGGATGGTTGGGATAGTGATTAACCACACTTAGGATTTTAATTTATTTGTTTTGTTTTGTTTATTTTTATTTTTACACCAATTTATATCCCAAATGTTATCCATACCCTGTATTGTTCTTTATCCAACCGAACCTTTGATTTATTGAGATTAGGGATTTGAGCAATCTTAAGTATCGTAGTCGTGAATTCGGCTATGTATTTATGATTTTGTCGCCCTTTTTGATATATTATTATTGGTGAAGTTTGGACCTATCTTTAGCCTATTCGAGTTAAGGATTTGAGCAATTGCAAGTATCGTGTTCGTGGATTCGATCATGTATTTGTGATTTTGTCGCCTTTTCTGGAATTTGAGATCGATAGTGTAAATAAGAATAATTAACCCTTTAGCCTAAAAACCCTTTTTTACCGCTTTAGACTTGTTATTCCTTAGCTTTAGTGGTGGAGATGTGTATACTTGCCAAGCTTATGATAGAATATTCGTCGCGACTGGACAGTTAAACGATTAGATTTGCTTTTATCGACTTATTTTATTTTACTTCTAATTCGTTAAGTGTTTAGTTGTGTGATTATGAATTAAACGAATACATGCTTAAATATAAAAATAAATCCTAACATCTTTTAGGATACATTTTCATAAATGAAATTCTAAGGTTTACTTGGGGACAAGTAAAGTTCAAGTGGGGGGATATTTGATGAACTCAAATAAGTACATTTTATTACTATCATTTATCCTAATAATTTGACTTGTTTTACTATATTATGTATGAGGATTGATACTTAATTGTTTACTTTTGTAATTCTCAGGTAAAAACAAGCATTTGGTGAAACTTAGCTATTTTGGACTAATAATGGAGCAAAACGTGCATAAAGTGAAAGTCTACTGACATGGACAAGATCAAGTCAATTCTGCTCCAGATGCGCCGCATCTCACTCTCAACATGCGCCGCATCTCTATCAAGATATCACCAGATACGATCCAAGATACAAGAGGACATGCGCCGCATCTAATAAAGGGTTACGCCGCATCTTCTGGCGGTGTACGAATATTCCTGAATATTATAATCTTGGACCCCACGCGAAGTTAAGTACATGCGCCGCATCTACTTAAGTAGATGCGCCGCATCTTCCCTCAGACAGAAACTATAAATACCCCGTAGACCAGACGAATTAAGAGGTTCGAAACCCTAAAACCGAAGTTCGGACAGCAGAGCAAGAGGACGAATTCAGTCAAGGAGGCAGCACAAGACACACCCAAATCAAAGATACAAGAGCTGTAAGAAGGTGCTGCATGTATTTAATTCATTAAGTAGTTTTGTTTTATTGTGTTAGCAAACTTTAATTCATCAGGATTGGTGGCTTGTGTAATGTGACAACGAAAGATTGCACTCCCTTTAATACTTGCTTTCCCATCAATTAAAGTTTATATGTTGATGTCTTTGGTTACTACTTATTAGTGCATTGATAACCTCTGTGTTTATTAGTGGCTTGCGGGCATTTGACTGCGGGACAAGATGTGGCTCCCACGGTTGTTTCTAAATTGATCACTTAGGAATAACTTTTAGACATAAGTAATCATTAAGGGTTTACTCGCCGATGAGAATAGGACCAACGAGAAAGGGTTAATTACATACACTTCATATAAAGCTATCAATAAAACAAGTGACAATCTACTTAATCATAAGGACAGCCCTCTTATTGTCTCGAGTATCTATCTGTGTACGTGTGTGCTACTTGCTGATTCGTGCCTATTTGTTTATTTTATTATTTAATTGCAAACAAAACTGTGCCAGTCTCTCAGGCTGAAACCCCCTTGCGTTAGGATATTAAAATACTGATTAGAATAACTAGATAATACGTTCCACTCTTAGTGATCGACACTCTACTTACCATTATCTTCATACTGACCGGGTACACTGCTCGTTAAGTGTGTGTGTTATTGATAAGTCGGCTAAATATAAATTTAAAACTTGAGTAGGCATTAAAACTGCTAAACCGCAACGACACATCACGCGCATCAGCACCATTGGGTTTAATTGGTCTCCAAACCCAACATGCTGAAGCATTCACTCCATTACCCATGTTTCCCTTAGCAGTGTTTTTATTCACACCAGTACCAATTACCCTGCTAGCAGTTGGAACTGCTGGCTTGGCAGTTGTTACCTTAGGTTTCCAAACTTGGTTTTTCACCACTGCTTTCTCATAAAAAGTTCTTTTACCAGTTTTGTATGATGGTTTAAAAACAGTTATTGGATTTTGAACTGGTGGCCTTGGGTGAATTGGTCTCATAGGTCTGACAGTCTGAACTGCTGGTCTAGCAGTTTGAACTACTTTAGGTCCAGACCTTAAAAGAACTGATCTGGGTATCATCTTGTCATTCCTAGGAAGAGTTTTAGGTCTTTCTAGACACATGCTTTTGTTTGAATACCCTCTAACATACTTATCACAAAAAGCTGCAAGATGATCAAAGCTACCACAAGAGTAACAAGCTTTCCTATAGCAAACAAAATCCTTTCCTAATTGGTGGGATTTGAGGTCATTCCAATTCCTCTGGTTACCTCTTGGCTTGTTTGTGGTTCTATACATCTCTGCATACCTAACTGTTGGTCTAAAAGGTTTGGCATTTGATCTAGGCCTAACAGTCTCAGGTTTAACCATCTTTGGAACTTTTGGTTCCTTCACTTTAGCACTAACAGGCTTAACCACAGCCTGATCATCCTCATCATCAGAAGTCCATTCCTCAATTGTTGGAGCATCTGAGTCCTTAGGTGAGGACCTATCAGAAGACACCTTGTCCTCAGATAGTGATTTATCACTTGCACTTTCAAACACAGGTTTATCAACTACATCCTTCTTAGGTTGAGGACCATAGTTAAGCACAGGTAATTGAAATTCAGGGAGTCCTATGTATTCTAAGTCTACACCTTTGGGTGATGGAATTCCTCTGTAAGGAGGTGGAACTGACTTATATCCTAGGCCTGACTTAGCTTTATTTTGGATCTGACTCTCAATTATCTTTTGAACACCTTTTGATGTGTATTCTAGTGTGTCTACACTCATCTGTATGTTCTCCTTAGCTTTCTTAACCTGTTCTAGCTCATGTTTTAAAACAGTAATTTCATTCTCTCTAAACATTAAGTCTCTCTTAACAATAACCATATCATCAGAAAACTTAGACTCATTGTTTTGATAATGAACAATTTTTTCTTCTAACACAGCTAAAGCTCTCTTATGATTTGCTAAGCTAAAAGCAGTTTCAACTAATTCTTTTCTCTGATTCTCATATCTTGTTTTAAGTGTTTCTAGATCTTTTAAAGCTTCACAAGATTTAGAACATTTTGAAACTTGTACCTCAGAATCTGAGAATGCCATGAGAGCAACCTCTGTAGATGCTTCTGCTTCCTCCTCTGCAATATAGCTCCAGTCAAATCCTAAGCCATCAATGGCAACCATGGCTTTTGAGCTTGAATCAGTAACCTCCACAACTCTTGACTTGTTTCCATATGCTCTACTCTTTCCATCTTGTTGGCTTAGCAATCTACACTCCCTTGAGTAATGACCTTTCTTGTGGCAGTTGAAGCATTCAATCTTGGACTTGTCATACCCTGCAACATCATTACTATTTATGACAATCTTCTTGCCAGTCTTCTTCAAGAATCTCCTAGCTCTCAAACTGAGAAGAGAGAGCTGCCACTTAATATCCAATCCTTCAATATCATCTTCATCAATCTCTTGAAGATCTGAATGAGTCAACATACTTCCATTGTGCTGAGTAGTCAAAAGGCACAATAAGTATCATCATTCAAAAGTCCACTAGTACTGCTTGAGGTGCTAGCAGTACCAAGATTTGCACTAGCAGTACCAACTGCTCCACCAACTTGCACTTCTTCATCTGGACTTGAGGAACTGGGAGTTGATACAAAGGCCAAATTCCATGAGCTTGAGCTTGAACTTGATCCAGCAGACTTCTTAATCTCATGTTCAACTATATTGAAGTTGCTATATAGATCCATTAAGCTCATGGAATCTATATCAGGCTTGTTTTTCCATACTACCACATGCATAGCCCATTCAACTGGTAGACTCCTCAGAAACTTAGAGTTGAGATCTTCCTGAGGCATCTCAATTCCTAAAACAGCCAATTGACTCACCAGTTTTTGAAGCCTATTGAACATATGATCCAACGACTCATTGCTTGTTGCAGTAAAATTCTCAAACTGATGCTTGAGAAGGGTCTTCTGTGTTTTCTTGGTGGCTTCATTCCCACCATATCTTGCAACAATAGCTTCAAAAAGAGATTTAGCACACTTGAACTTACTAAATTTCAGCAACTGATCATTGGGAATAGTCATCAGAAGCAAACTTCTAGCCTTAACATCATTCTTGTAACTTGCCTTCTCTTCATTAGTGGTTGGCTTTGTCTGCACTGTACTCTCAGATTTACCATCAACAACAGTTGTTGTTGTTACAGGTGTAAAGGAGTTTCCATCTTCAATTATCTCCCGCAGTGCATAGTCTTGCACTTGGAAAAACTGCTCAATACGAAGTCTCCACATGTCGAACTCATTAGGTTTAAGCATAGGAAGCTTAGCAGCAATATTGGTTGTGGATGGTGTTGTTTCCATGTCCATCTTTGTTCTTCTCGGATCTTCTAAATCTATGTATCAGCAAACCTGGCTCTGATACCACTTGACTGGATCTACACACACTCCTTGTGTTAGATGTGATACTAAGAATTATACGTAGTCTAGCATGCGGAATTTACTAGCTAGCACTTAGAAGACTTTATGTGTTTTGTATGATTTGAATAAAACAAAGAACACAGAATAATAACCTTCAACGATTCAATATTATTAGAATAATAATACGAGTGATCTCCTATCACTAGGGTTTACAACCTTGAATCTCTATAATATGTATGAACTCTTATCGTTTCGTATTGTGTGTCTAAAACTTAACCTAGGCAATCCTTTTATAGACCAAGGATTCCTTTACAAGATAACTATCATTCTATTCTTATACGATATACACAATATATTTTCCATAATTATCTACTTACACAAATCATAAACCGTACTAACTTCTATACTCAGCAGTCTTAACTGCTCACGTCTTCAAAACTCTTCAGCAGTCTTAACTTCCATCTTCAACAGTCCTGACTGTTACCTCCAACAGTCTTAACTGCTTAAGTTTAATTTCCTAACAGGATCAAAGAAGTGAATTTGTGTTTTAGAAATCACATTTTTATGTGACAAAACATTTCTTTCAAAAATATACTTTACAAATTATTTTTGAATAATTAAAAAATGTTTTAATGGAAAAATAAGTTCAAAATACATAACAGCTATTTTCCCCCCCAAAATCAGCTCCAAACTTCCCCAAATAAGTTTTCACCAGAAAAGACAAAATGAGGAGCGTTTTTGTTTGGCACGGTACCACGGTACCACTAAATTTAGTGGTACCGTGTCCTTGTAACGGCCAGATTTTCTTTGCCTATAAATACCAGCCCTATTCACAGTTCTTGGGCATCCTTTTTCACACAGAACTTTCTGAGTTCAATACCCTTATCACATTTTCTCTTCTTGATCATTTAGTTTAGTTTTTCGTTTGTTCAAGAGTGATCCAATCATCCATTCAAGTGATCCTCTTCATTCCTCTTCAAGTGCAAGAGAAGAACACAAGATATCCAAGGGGATACAAAGTGTTATAGTTGTAGGTAGAAGCACTTGTAACATTTGTTACACACTTGATTGTATCATAGTATACATCAAGATCATTTTTCTTTTGAGAGTTTGTGAGGAAAGATCATTGTGATCTTATAGAGATATTGAAGATATCTTGAAGCCATTGGGCTTGTGTGATTGATCAAGTTGATCAAGGGTAGATAGGATAGGTTGAGTCAAGTGAGTGTTGATCATTGTGATCTTGTGAGATCTTGGGGATCTCTTGAGTCTTGTGTGTTGAGTGTGTGAAGTTGAAAGGATCGGGTAGATCGTGGTAGATTGGTGCTAGCTAAGATTAGCACTCGACATCTAGCTTAGTGTCGGAAATAGGATAAGCGACGTGTACGGTTTTCTCCGCCTAAAGGGAGGTTGTTGACATAGTGCTTGAAACTCTCGAGTGTGGTACTCGGGGAGTGGAGTAGGGCGAAGAAGAGCTTCGTAGCCGAACCACTATAAATTCCATCTCTTCTCTTTACTTTCATTACTTATTATTAGTTAGTTTAGTGTGTTGTTTATATTGGTGTTGATTGATTGCACATAAGACTCGAATCAAAGTTTTTCAATAGTAAAAGTTTTTGAGACAACTTAAAAACCGGTAAAACTATTCAACCCCCCCTTCTAGTTTTCCACAATTGGTATCAGAAGCCACGTCAGTCAAGATTTTAAAGTAAATTGTATTTTAAAACTTGAATCGATCAATGGATTCCGACAAATATCTAGAAGGGCAATCTATGCAAAGACCACCACTTTTCGAAACCGATTGTTTTATATATTGGAAAACAAGATTCGAAACGTATGTGAAATCAAAAGACATTGATCTTTGGCATGTTATTACCGAGGGTGACTTTCAACCGATTCAAAAGAATCCGGAAACTAGAAAGGATGAAATAGTTCCTTATGACAAATAAAGTGATGAACTTAAAAGAAAACTAGCCAAAAATAATGAGGCTAAAATGATGATTTACAATGCTTTGCCTAAAAAGGAATTTGAAAGAATTTTCATGTGTAATACGGCAAAAGATATTTGGAAAACTTTGATAGTCACTCACCAAGGTAATAATCAAGTCAAAGAGAACAAGATAGATCTTCTTGTTCAACCATATGAACAATTTTCTATTTCGGAAGATGAATCAATAGATAATGCTTTTGCTAGATTTAATACTATTAGCACTAGTCTTAAAGCTCTTGATGAAGGTTACTCTAGCAAGAATTATGTTAGGAAGTTCCTTAGGGTTCTACATCCTAAATGGAGAGCAAAGGTCACCACCATTGAAGAGTCAAAGGACTTGGCGACATTATCACTCGATGAACTAATAGGAAACTTGAAAGTTCACGAGATGATAATCAAGAAAGACTCCGATATAGTTAAAGGCAAAAGCGAGAGAGTTAGATCTCTAGCATTGAAAGCCAAGAAGGAGTCTAGTGATGAGGAATGTTCGAGTTCTGATAGTGAAGATGAAGAGTATGCGTTAGCCGTTAGAGAATTTAAAAAGTTCTTTAGGAGAAGAGGTAGGTTCGTTAGGCAACCTCGTGATGACAAGAAGCCATCACAAAAGAACCGAGTTGAAAAGAAAGGGACAAGTGATAGGAAATGCTTTAGATGCGGAGATCCTAATCACCTCATAGGAGAATGTCCTAAACCACCGAGAACCAACAACCAACGAGCTTTCATAGGAGGCTCTTGGAGTGATAGTGGTGAAGAAGAAGAGAAGAAGCTCAACGATGAAACATGCCTAATGGCTCAAGCTTCTAATGAGGTACATTCCGACTCTTCTTATTATAGTGATGATAATTCGTCAATAGATGACAATAGATTACATGACGAATATAATAAACTATGCGAAGTAAGTTCTAAAATTTTAGGTAGAAACAAAACACTAAAACTAAAATTGCATGAACTTGAAGTGCAAATTCTAGAACTTAAGGATCAAGTCAAAAGACTTGAGAAAAATAAAGAAGTAGATGTAGGATGTAAGTCATGCTTAAGTCTTCAAGTAGAGAATGAGAAACTCAAAGAAAATGCTTTGAGAATCATTAAGTTTGAAGAAGGAACAAAGACACTTAATGATATGCTTGAAAATATTAGATATAATGAACATGATCGTGCGGGATTAGGATTTGACCCAAACCAAGCTTCTACAAGTAGTACCAAACAAGTAAAATTTGTAAAGCCTGAAGTATCTGAATCTGTAGATGACGGCACCACTAAAGGTACATACGGCACCACTAAAATTAGTGGTACCGTGGTACCGTCTGGTGCTAAAGTCAGATCTGGGTCAATTTTGAAAATTAACTTAAGCCCTAAACCGAGTCACTTAGTTATTAATAATGTAGAAGTACCTAGTACTAGTAAAAAGGAAGTCAAAAGTATTTACAAATCCTTGTCAACCCCCGGACTTGGTTATGTAAAACTTGATGTTAGATCAAAGACTCCTTCACCTGGAAGAACAAATGTTCCTAAACCTCGGTCAAGAACTCCTCTGCCGAGAGGTAACTTTAGAAGACAAAGTTATCCAAGTAACTTTCCCGTAACTTGGAATAACGGTCAACCACAAAGTTACTTACCATGGGAAATATGTCCTCCATTCTCACATCCTACACAAATGCAACAAATGCGTAGGATGTTTAACACTAACAACTTTGGACCCATGAGAAATTGGGGACCAAATGTTTGAGCTTCTATCTTGCTAGATAGAGATGGTCTTGAAGCAACTTGAAGTCCATCTAATAAAGTATGATTAGTGGTTGCACTAATCTTGTAAAGTCAAGTCGTGTCTCGTATGCCTAGCTTTCAACAAAGGTAGTCTAGTCTTCTAGTTTTAAGGGCAACACCTCAGGCAAAGGTACGCTTTCTTAAAACATCCTTTGTTAGTAGAAATGCTAAGCATGTAGTGTTATTAGAATCTAACATAGTAGGCACTATCACAAAGAAACAAAATTCACATTTCATCATGACTCAAATATTTGTCGAAGACAAGTATGACAAACTCAACTTGTCCAGAAATGTACAATGATCGCTCAAAGATCATGCGTGACAAGTTTGAGATGAGCATGATGAGTGAGTCAAGTTTCTTCCCTAGCCCTTTCAATATATCACTCGAAAATAACATCTTCTTAAATTTAAGTATACTTATATGTTGGATATTTGTTTCTAACATGAAATTTGTTGGACAGATACACATGGCAGATTTACTCAGAAAGGTTGTTGACCCTTGCTGGAGTTTATGGATTCTGGAAGCGTGTGTCAAAGCTTGACAGGATTGAGATTTGTCGTTATCATGAAATGTTTTATGCTCTCAAGTACCGCAAATAGGTAAGTTAATCTGCTAATTTGCATTGACAATGACTGAGATATTAGAGTAGATGCTAGCATGCTTTGACCCTCAAACGGAGCATGTATCAGTTACCTACGCATTTTATTTTTTGCATTATTCTCATTTGTTTTCCTCTTTTTAATATCAGATTTTTGCTGTTCAAGCCAAATGTAACAAGTGAGTTTATGATATATTAGTTGTGAAATATGGATTTTTTTGATTAATCATTGATAAACATGCTTATTAATAAAGATTTACTGTAACATTTTCGTGACTTTTATAGGAATGTTATTTGGAAGACGTCGCCAACTATCAGGAACTCCATCAACACATATATACGTCATTCCAGAGATTGGCGAGGTTTGAACTATGACTGCGGAAGTGCAGAGTAAGAGTATTTCACATACAAAGTTATTTACAACTACGCACACGCAAATATTTGCAGTAAACCAATTGTATTTTACAAGTCTCACGCCAACGATGCCCTGCTTCTGAAGACAGAAAAGGAAATATCAGAAAATGTCGGCCGCCAATAACACAAAAGCATGCTTCATTGGGCAGAACTGATAAGCCAAAAACGGAGCCAATATGTGGTTACAACTTTTATCTTTCTACACTCCTCCACAAAGCATCGAGTAAATTAGTCGGGGAACAAAATATCATGCATTCAGAAGAAGATCATGTTGCACCCACTCTGATAGAACAATCATTCTATCAGGTAAACACTTGCAATACGTGGTTCTATATTTTGACTATTCTTAGTTTTCCGGCTTCTAATAATATAGCAATAATAATTATGATGAAATTGATACCCGTGAAGTAATGTTTGGTTGTTCTCTCATGTACAAATATATAGCTCTCTTATACATATTCATTTAACCATATTTGACATTGCAAACGTTTGCAAATTGTTAGGATACCAATCACGAATGGAAAACGAAAGTGCAAAACATGGGAACTTAGCCACACAACATCTTCATCAACTTTTGGTTTGCAATACACCACAGGGTTGTACATCCAGGTAATACCCTTAGTTATGTTACTGATTTGAACAAACAAACCCCACATGTCTTGATCTTTATCCTCACATGATGATCTGTATAAGATAGTTACATTTAATCCTTGGAACTTGCATTTGTTAGGGCATATAGACACATTTTTACTTTATCATCATTTATATGTTAGGTGTTCAATTGGAATTATTAGTACAGTCGTATAGGTACTCAAAATTCATAAAGCGCCTATTCGTGGATGATAATTAATGAGTTTTTTTTTAATTAAGAATTTACATGTAAAAATACCTCCTGGTAATTTTTTGTATTCCTACGGTCTCAGTTCCATTCAAATGTCATGTCATTTGTCACCAACATTCACTATATTACATCTATTATGTGATTTTATTTGTTTGATGAGTAAAAGTTATGTTTAGGATCACGGGCTCATAATTTAACACTTGATGAGCCTAATATTGACCGTAGCTTCTGTTAGGTCTTTAGTATCAAACCGGATAATGTTGAAGTACACAGATCATATTGGATAGTTTTAGTAGCATCAACATCTCTAAACCGGTTTCCCTACAATAGTTTTTGACATATCAAGATGTGGAGTATGCATTACAGATTGTTAATATATCTTGTGTATTTTTACCCTTCTTTTAAACCCAGCTAGCACTATTATGGGTATTACTAAATGCTTGATTGATGGCACAACTTCTTCAAAATCACTTATATGCAGTAAATATGAATTACAGATTTGACTATTAGGACTACATGATTATTTTAATGAAATACAACTACGGGCCTTTAGTTTCTTAGAGTTTGTTTGTTTTACTGACATGGGATTGATTTTGACAAAATAGATGAGTTGAAGGCAAACTACAAGTGCGGGACAACACATGTTACAGAACCGAAGGAGGTATACGGGGTACTTGTCATGTATGGTGTAGATGCCACCAAACTACACCACGGCCCAGATATATCTGCGTTTACCAATCTTTGCAAGAAACAAAACTCATGTCGAACACAACTTCTTTTTGTATAATTTTTGCGCATTATCTTAGTTTGGTTATTTTTAAACCAACTCATGTACTCATTTTCTATGTTACTGAAATTGTTTTTCACATTTACGCAAGATATACAAGTACAAATTTAAAGCTTGAACCTCTCCATAAATTTACACAGTAGATATTCAAAAATGAAAATTATGAAACTTGCCCGCCCATCGAAATACCTTTGACAAATTCCAGATACTTTAATGTGATTGGCTCATATCTGGAAGCAACATTAGGGGAAGCACCAAGACCAGAACTGTGCGAACATGGAATCGAAGAATATTAGGTGTATGCTTTTATGCAGCCCATGGTATTACCAATGGGCTAAAGGTAACTTTTTTATCTGATAGAACACTTCACATTATACGCTGCCTTTTATGGGGTTTCTTCATAAAAATTGAAAGAGCCAAGGAACAGCAAGTTTCTCTATAGTAAGCTTGACTTGCAGACAGTTTATTGAGAAGATATGCTAAAGAAAGACATTGGCGACCTCCAAAATGATATCAAGTATGATTTAAGTACACATTGTTCTGATTCTTTTTTAATCGGACTGCTAATATGTTTTTATTATTCATTCTAAACTATAGGCAAATGAGCGTAAATGTGTAGAGCTGGTAATCCAATTTCCTGAATCAATCAGACCAATTTTGAGGCGAATTGAGGCTATGCAGGTTTATTATTTTGTTGACACATTGTTTCTCAAGCTCTTTTGGCGCTTTCACTTACATTTCTTTACTTATTGGTTATAGATCCGCTTGTGGTGCAACAGGCCTCCATCCGTGTCCATGCCTTTGATGGCGTGAATTTCTTCTCAATCCTTCTTTTCTGTAATCATCATCCATTTCTTTCACCTTTTTTTTTTTTTACCCAAACTCAGGGTTCTATAGAGGAAACTCAAAGTATAGAGGGGTTACACTGCACAAATATGGTCGATAGGAATCTCGAATGGGCCAGTTTTTTGGGAAAAAATGAGCATTAGTTAAACTAAATTAAACTTACATTAATTGACACATTGGGATCAATGTCTTTTTAGCATGCAGGTACATCTACCTAGGGTTGTTTGAAAGTGAACTTGAAGCTGCAAGGTTAGTTCATAATCTTCATCTCCGTTTGTCTTTTGGTTAACTTTCATATTCGTTTGGTCCTCAGTTTTACATTGCTGAGTGATTTTTCCCGAATTAATCAGGGCCTATGACAAGGCTTCAATAAAATGCAACTAAAGATAAGCAATCACCTACTTTGAGGATAGCTCATATGATGGGGCGCCAATTCCCATGACAAAAAGTGGAGGTACAATACTAAAAGGTAATCTTTCGATCACAGGTACTGAAATTGGCTATTCAAGCAGCCCTTATTAACATGTCAAGACACCTAAAGGGCTGCTGGAGATAAGCTATCCAAACAGCCCTTGATAGCATGTTTCGGACGCTAAATGCTTGCTATTTATTAAATGATGATTTGTTGTGTAGATTGGAACAAACTACTGCTGGTGACAGGAGTAGATGGTCCCAAAAATTTCTGTTATGTTTTTATGGTACTTGGAAAATGGTTGAATGCATTGGATCAGGTTCTTCATTAAGCGTGTAGTCAAATGATCATCTACTCCAAAATTTCATCTTCTCTTTTGATGTTTGAACTTGATAAAAAGGTAAGCTTCAATAATATTATCATCTTCTCCTTGAAAATGAGAATTAGTGTTTGTTTGTTTGTTTGTTTTTTTTTTTTTTTATTATTATTATTATTATTATTATTATTATTATTATTATTATTATTATTATTATTATTATTATTATTATTATTATTATTATTATTATTATTATTATTATTATTATTATTATTAATTTATTTATTTATTTTCGAGCTAAGAAGCATTAATATATTGAGATAACCCATTTTCACATCATTCATTTTATGTTATATAAGTTATGGACTATACGGCATACAGAATAATATAAAGATAGCATAAAGTAATAATCTGGTAGCATTCTTGGCCTCTCCATATAGTATAGTTATGAGAAATACGAGGTCCGGTAGTGCTGTTATGGTGTGTAATATACTTACTACAGTTATGGTAAAGTGTATTAGAGACTCATTTGAAATGGTCAATAACTGAATAATACCAAGTGTACATTAAAAAAGAGTTTTTTAATTTGCCCAGACAGAATCGTAGATTACAACATTAATCAATATACAAGTAGAAAAAACAAGGATATAAGAAAATGCATATTCGCAAAAAACATGTTTCTTCTTTGGGAACCCCATATCAAGTGCATGGTTGATATATACCTTCCTATCCTTCACCATTGCTGCAGTGGCAACCCGATGGGTGAGCACAGGTGATCTTCCAATTAGTAAAGCGGTTATCCAATCATCGTTGCTCTCAACTAATTTTACACCATTAGCTCCAGCCACAACAAGCTTAGGTATTATCTTTCTTCAAAATTGACTACCCTACACGCTATATTTAAATTACTAACACCAGTTTTGGATTATGGATGTTTAAATTTGTTTTTTGTTAGTGATTTTCAAAAGGAAGAGATGACGATTATGCATTTAGTTTTGATGGAATGGGGCTCTTGGTTTAATGATCAGTTTTAATTCAGGTTTTTTACGTAACATTTTTGATGTATCTTAAGAATCTTAGTTACTTGGTTTTTTATTCAATCTAAAGTAGGAGGATAGAATTGTAGAATGTAATATTGCATTTAAAGGTGATCAAACTGTGGAGCCTAATAATATCCTCTAAAGGTATGTTTTTATTTGCTTATGGCATTCTATCCTCCAATGATAACCAGATGATAACATTTGGTATCCACAAACTCTTCCCTCATCGGCATATGGGCACTCTACACTTGGATTAAATAGAAGAACAGAGATGCATAACGAGTAGGTAATAAAGATTGATCTAAATTGATGTACATACAATTTAATACCTTTTTATCGTTATTATTTGAAAATAAGATTGTGGTCTCATTTTCATCCTTTCTAGGCAGGCATGCGATGATCCTTGATAAAGATAACATATACATTCGCGACAAATAAGATATAGAGGTGTCGTTTTTTAGCTTATCAGAAGTTTCTAAGGCCATCAAAACTTTTCGGTCGACAAAAAGCAGGGAAAAGGCGGGCTTGGTCCAGTTTACAATACCAAGAGCCATTATGCACATACTCCCTACGGAAGTTCTACTATGCATGATGGTTGTTTAGATTTTGAATAGAATACATTATTTTTCTAATTTTGTTATAGCAATATAATCAGATTACTAAAAAGATATTAATTTTAGTTGAAAATAGTTGTTGATTCATTACATTCCTTCTTTACAAGCCCATGTAAGTTTATGCATTCGATAAATATGTTGGCCAATTTTCTCACACAAAGAAGTATAAGTGGATGTCTCAAGAGTGAAGAGCATAAAGGACTTGAAGATTTTTTGTGTGATAAGGATGGCAATTACGCAAAACAACAAATAAGCTTTGTTTCGCATTTGAGTTTATTTGATTGTATACTTTTTTCTTATGTACTACTTTGTAATTTTGTTTCTTTCATATTCGATAAACATTTATTTTTTCCCGTTATTAATGTATTCAATAAATAACATTCTATGCTTATATCTTATTTTTTGTTAACTAATTTTTTTCAACGATATTCATAATTCATGCCCGCCCATCGGGCAACAAGACTCCTACTCCCGTAAATGTGGTGCAGAATGCATTGAAGTGTTCGTTAAGGAATTGATATATACTTGCTACAAGTGATAAGTCTTATCATACTTTTTCTTGATCTGTTGAAGCGCTTCACCTTATAGTTTAATAAGAAATATATCGCTATCGAGACACTGAGTATACACTAAGTGAATTTGTTCATGCATAAGCTCTATATTTTTAGAAGAAAAATAAAATGAATAAATACATAAAATAAACTTACACCATCAATGATCCCATTAGTAAAATCTGCATACCAAAATTTATGACCATCTATGGTTATGTAACAATAATATTGTAATATGGCTCCCATTGGCCCTCTTTTATCGTAATATGAATATTGTGGATTCAAAAAATCATATCATATACATCTAATATCAAATAGTGAGGTCTTTTTTAATGTCCACAAAAGTGCCCATAATGCTGCCATCCACATCTGGGAAATTTGCACAACCAGGAAGAGGATTTAGCTGACCGACGCTATGAACTTCTACGGGATACTTGAAAAGGTGAGCCTTCATATCAGTCACTTCAACGGCTGCTTATTTATTCAAGTTCGATTCACTCAGTGTCCTGACCCTTCTCACACACTCGATGCTTTCTAGTCTTTCGAAAGTGTTTTCAAGTCCACCAATATGATTAGCTTAAAGGGACATTTTGTACCCGAATACCTGCACAAAGTCATTTTATATGTCACACCAAAAGTAACATGGTCTTCTTTCTTGAACATTTATTTTGGCATGAAATAAAATGTACCTGTTCGTGTGGGCTAGAACCTTTGTTAGCCCATATATGATATGACTGATATGCACCCATTGGGTTGGGGGGTGTGAATAAAAACGTGTGATGATATAGATGAGGTTTTAACGGGCTGAAACATTAACAGTGGATGCAGTGGCATTGGAATTTAATGGTCTCAAGTCATTAACTTGTATCTGTACACTATCTTTGTGAAAGGCAGACCTTACTGATTGCATTTTTGTCTACTGATTTATAACTTTAAAGTGCAACCGTTACTGTTTTCTTGCAATCGTGTCCCCATCCTTAAGAGTTTCATGCATCATGTCATCGTACACAAACACTTAATTGAATCCTTGTACAAAATATGTATATTGCCAATCATCTTTAGTTCATCAACTGAAAAATATTTTTGCTTAAAATTGAAATTGATTTAAAAACTTAACTTATTAAGAAATGCATCTATGACATTAGCTAATTCACATCTAAACAGATAGTTTAACCATTACTGATACCTTATATACTTCACCAAAGATCCCTCCTCCAAGTTTCTTCTTATCACTGGCTATTTTCAAATCATCATATGTATATCTTGCTGGTGTGGGTAAGTCATTTTCTCATATATCTACTGAAGAAAAACATCAACTATGATCAAGAAAACAAATGGGCATATCCAGAAATTAGCAAGGTGGAACAGAAGCCCTTTGTTCCTTCCAGGGGTCATACACCAGAGACAAACCCATGACATACTTTTGAGTCCAGCTCCTAGCTGTTTTCTTGTACTTGAGCACCAGTTCCAAAAATGGAATGTTTGCATTACTAAAATGTACATATTTTTTTTACTCTGGGATCTATTCAAAAAGAAACCACTAAACCTCCATCTTAATTGTTTACCCAATAATTTATAATAAGAATAACCAACACTTATAATTAGGATATACAAAGGTGTTAAAAATAATGGCAGGCATGTCAATTAAAGGATATATGAATGACATGTGAATAAAAGAAATTAAAGGAATATGTTTATAAAAAAGTTAACATTTGTTGGTTTTGAATGAAGTTTTGGTATTGATTTATTAGCATAAATTTATGTGTACGTGTGAGTATGTGTGTTCTAACATCTTCATTTTTGGCATAACGGAACAGGGAGCAGGACCAAGGGGATGCCATAACATAGGGTAAGTATCTCAAACTACATTACAGTTTAGTTATTCGCATTTTCTTACCATTTTACTGTTATCTTTGTCAGCACAAAGACCCATATTCAGAGGGCTGATAAGCTACTCCACCACACGCTGAGTGCATAGCTGCACCATTTACCACCTACCACTGCAGCTCCATAAATATATACAGTAAAAGACCAGGGCGTTCGATGAAAGACCTGCTCCTTGATCTTGTAACAAAAATGTGTGTGTGAGTGATGATGCTAACTTGGAGGTAAAGAGCTGACATAAGCTCAAATTCTTCGTTTCTAATCAATTTTACACAGAATCTTTCCTGAAAACCAATCAGTGATATATCATTAATGGCCACATCTTATTAGTGAATATTGTATATGTTTGGAGTATTATCATACAGTGAAGAAGTTAGATTTCTTTGCTAGTCAGAAGAAGATCACGGAACCGCACCTCTATAAATACAAAAACATAGTCCTTAATGAATTAAGTTTCTTTCTAAAATAATTTAATTGCCTATAAGTTCCAGTCTCAATAAAACTACTAATTCAGTTGTTCCTGCTTCTAACGAATACGGTATCTTTACTTTCGGATGAGCCATGAAATACCAATGTTAGAGAAGTTTGGTAGTTAAGATGACGATAACAAAGATATGCCAGTGTATAGTTGTGAATTAAACTGAACCAAAGCCTCACAAACTCATGTCAAGATCGCGCATGTGACCAGCTTGGGTAAACCCTCGAGCTTAATTAACTCCACTTGACTCATGCTTTGAAAGTAAAGATATTTAGTTATGATCAAGCTTATGTAAGCACATTCGTAGCGTTTTATTCAAAAATTAACACATGGAAGCATATTGATCTACCCGTTTTGCTACCTCAAGAAAACACTTATTTTCTGAATTTTATCATTAGGATTCATATGTTTCTCATGGAAGGTAAAAAATAGAGCAACTACTCTTAAACTACATGTTAAGTATCCCCTTTCATTTTTAAGACTGCTATGTTTTCGTTGTATGTTGAAAGTAGGATATAGGTCTGTTCTACAACATCATAATTTATTGGTCCGAGCATTCCAAACACTCGTGCAAGCACAATCACAAGTAAAAGAGTTGGTCTTTTACTAATGCTGGCAGTCATTTTGCTAAAAAATACTTGGCCCGAGCATTGACTTTGCTAAAATACCAAAACACACAACAAAACGGTGAAAACATATAAGCATTACCATCACTTAACACAGCAAGTAACAGTTAAGGGGATAAACATGAAGTAAACGACACTTAAATTAATATACTGGTAAACATAACATACCATCTGTATGACGGACCTTGGTAATGCATTCAGTAGCCTCTTTGGCCTTTCGAGGAACAGCAAGAGAATTGACATAGTATTCTTTACTCACACTCAATCTTAATTCCGAGAGAATACCCTATACAATACCCAACTGACCCGTTAGAGGTAAACAAATAACACAAATTGACCCATTTATAAGTAAATGGGTCGACATTGCTACCTCTACTCTAGTGTGTATTCAATTGCACTGCCTTCTCTTTTCCCTTTTAAGTTCTCGCTCATCCTGTATCACCGATTTCCACCTAATAGCAGCTTCTCGAAGCCTGACTTGCCAAAGGGAATTGGTTGCCCAGAAAGTTGGAACTCATCTTAGCTAAAGCACCCTATAAATATCATCAAACACTTATCAGATTTTATTTCACAATTTCTACGCATATATACCATTAATGTCTACGAAAAATATGTCATGTCATATCATGCGGCACAAACTCGTATAACAGAGGATCTCGAGTCCATAAAGAGAGAATTGCTTACCAGAATTCTTTGCTGCTTAGCTTTATTAGCGCCAGTTCCATTCTTGGACATTTTAATACTATCATATGTAACAGGAAACAGATACACAAATCTTATCTCAATACATTAACCTGCCAAAAATATGTAAAACCATCTAAAACGAAATTGTGTGTCTTTGTACCTAATGACATGTCCATTTTCTTCTCTGTCATTGCAATTGCAGCTTATGCAAGTGGTTTTGTTGCCATCTGTAAGGGCTCCATCGAACATGTTATCTTTAGTAAAATAAAATCCAAACGATATAGTACTTGATTACGATCTGACATATGTATTATCGAGCAACATTTTTCTATTCTTTTTTTTTTGCCGATTCACATGTATGGAGCAGTCATATGGTAATACAGGAGGTGTTTGGTTTGCAATTAAGTATGTACAGTTACAGGCGCAACCATGTATTGCTCAAGTGTTAGCACATCTGTAAACGATAAAAGGACGAACACACCATAATTTATACATCACCTACATTTAACGGTTCAACATTAACCCAAAAATATACGTTTGATGCTGGCCTAGCGCGATTACATTCACAAACTGTATATTCTTTTTAACGCATACGACTTAGACAACACATGCGTTAGAGTACTGTTGCTTTCAAAAGAAAGCGTTTTGCAGCCTGCATTTAGTCACCGCATTTTGCCTTTTTCGAGCTTTCAGTGTTATCAACCGCCACAGTTTCTTCAAACAAAGCTCTGCGCACGTGATTCGCATACACGTCAGCTGGTGTACTTTCTTTTTCCATAACCACGAACATCTTTGATAGTACCATGGTTTTATTGTGTTGATATTCAGTATGGCAGCATCAGTTGTGAATTTAACATCCTATTCGTACCATTTTGCAGCAAGTAATGGGTGTTTGTAGTAATAGTAGAAAGAGAAGTTTATGTAATCTAATGCCGTTCAAAAAAAAAAGCAAATAGTTTTGCGGGTTCACTTCAAGTAAATCAGCTAACCATATCCAGTTCCCTCGAGCAAATAGTTTATGTAATTAACATGATTATTGGGTTCATCCAATTTGAAGTTCCCTCGAGTAAATTCTGGGCTATTGAAGAATGCATTCAGATCGGTTAAGCCATAATCCAAGACCTGAACAACACAACAACCAAAGCAACCATCAGCAGTTGCTTAAGTAACAGTCACACTTGTAAGAATAAAGGGCATAGAACTAAATTACATTGCTTTGCAACTCTTCCACCTTCACATCAATATGTGCAATGTTTCTATTAGGACCAGACATTATTTCTTCATAGTGCAGTGCCTCTTTCACAAGTTGATTCAGTAGATGGAGCACGATGGCATTGAAATCTTTCTTGAATGTCATGTACTTTTTAAAGCTCTGCGCAACAATTTTATTTTAAGAAATGTTAGAACATAAAATACATTTGGTAAAAAGAAGTGCTCTAAATGCGTCCACAATACCTTCTGTAAAGCCTTCTGCACACCAAACTTTTGAGTGGAAATAAAGGAGTCAAGCAAAACACGTATGGCCATGTCCACGTCTTCCTGAGTGACGTGCTGCCTAAGGTGCATTCGGGCATGAGCTTCTGACATCCGAATCATCGATTCTATGTGCCTTACTGCTGTTGGAACACCTTGTCCATGCTATAAATATGACATTATATTACAACAAAGTAAAGATTGTAAGCTAAAACTATAAATTATAGTAAACTCACTGATGATTCTCTTCGTAGTTCAGCATAAACTTGTGTGAGTTTGTCTAAGTCAGCATCATGAAACCTTGGGAATACATTTAACTTGGCATATGTGATGTACTTCTTTAGCATACTTGCGAAAGTATCTGAATGGAAAATAAAATATATCAATCAAGAAAGGTAGAGGTGACACGTTTAGCCCATTTTATTCTAGATGGTACAAGTCGGTAACTGTATTGATTAAACTAATAAATATCGAGATAATATAACTTCTGTGATTATACACATATATGAAATTAAAGAAGAGTTAAGTTTCCCACATGAAACATGGCTTTGTAATATTCACACGTACCTGAACTGTATTCAGAATACATTTTTTCACATCTTCCGATCGACGAACGTTCTCCCATTTAACATTTGGGACCTACAGCCGAACAACTGAAACTTGGTAGCCTGTAAATCTGTACACATGGAAAACATATTGGAAGTCTTTATAAGCCTATATTTGATACACACAAACAACCTTCTAAATCATTTTATTCAAATATGTAAAAAAAAAAAAAAAAAAAAAAAAAAAAAAAAAAAAAAAAAAAAATCTAAAGATGGCGTTATACAATTCAAATTAATGTACTAATTAGTTTAAGAAATGCACAAAAAAATGATTGCAGGTCAACACAACCCGACCCGTCATTTGGCCAGAGTTCCAGCATACAACCAAGCTAACTATTGATAATTGGTGGAACATATTGGTTATTTGTTACCGACATATTTTCATATGTGGTATCAGCAAATGTGTTTTGTTGCAGCTCCTGTGAAAGTCTATTTATAGTCGTTGATGTTCCTCAGCGGCATAAAATAGATTAGTGCTAACTGGGTGATACAAAACAGAAACAACAAACAGCTAAAAGGATGAAAACTAACCATGTTCTATGGCATTAATAGCAGATTAGTATGTAGTTTTACTATTAGATTGCATATAAAAAATAGTTTAAAAAGTAATGGTTCAACTATCACCCAAAGTGCATTTTGAATATATAAAACCTGCTAAACCACTGTGACCCGTTACCCAAACCGCCCAACACATCCAATTTTCCACGTTTATACGTCATACTTCTTTTTCAGTTCTCAATGTACCTTTTTTTCAGCATACTCTTTGGCGTTTGTCAGTATTTGAACATAACTGGGGTAGAGTAGAACACAATTAGGTATTACACAACATACCTTATATGCTAATAAAATTGAAAAAATGCAGTATATACTAATTGAAAATCCAATATATTAGGACACACCTTTTGTTGAAGATTTCTGTCTATCCACTCCTTCAATCTATCCAATCACAACTTGGTCCAACTTACAACTAAATTAGCAATTGCAACTTCAGCTTTGAATGTTTGCATCGATTGCCTTCCCACCGTCATTAGTTCATCACTATCAACCGAGTCTTCAACTGCTATCTGCACAATCTGTAGCTCTTAAAACTTGCACTGCATATGGTGTTAACTCAGTTATATCTAAAATGAATTGCTCTAATTCGTTTCCATAGCAAACATGAAGAGTGGCAATAACCGCACCAGCAGCAAGATCAAGAAACACAATCTTGTAAGCAGTAGACTCACATAGTTGTTGAATCCCTTCTAAACACGCACCAGGGGTGAGTTCGAACTTCTTTGATAAACCGTCTGAAAAGTTTAAAAATGAGCAGATTCGGAGTTTCTTAACAGGGTTATTATTCTTTTTCCTAGAACTTCAAGCTATGTACGGATTTGTTGTAGAGTGTTTATACGTACACATAATTGGGGTACGCCAAAAGCAATATTATTACAGTTTGTTGTTGCTACCTGAGAATTTCTTCTTTGTAGATTGGTGGGTTTCTCTTTTTTCTTAAAAATACCATGAAATTTTGTCTCCGCTGTATATCTGGTCAATGTTGGCATAGCTGGAATGAGCTCCCACATGCTCCACGTTGATTAGCTTTAATTAATTAGAACATATTAGTTCCTAGAATCAAATATATACAAAATATGGAGTAATAGATAATTATATACCTTTAGTAAATAGTTTTCCTTCTGGGCTGCATTTCCATGCCTTGACTGCGAGAACAAAAAAGTGGTCAGGCGAAGCGGACATATATACTGAAGTAATTCTCAGGTATGTGAACATGTGTGTTCACATTTACCAAAATATTTGTACTCCGTAGGCGCGCCTGCAACATGAACTTACCGCAATCACAACGGGTTTGTCCATTGCCTCATATTCTTCGTCTCTGAATTCTGTCGCAAGGTTATTCCACATGGTGAAGCTTATGTTGTCACCTCTAAGGAAAAAAATATACTTCTTGTTAGCGTTAATTATTTAATGGTGACATATGACGTGTAATGTAAATTACTCATAGGTTTTGAACATTGATAGTACTTCTGGGAGTGCGTTTTGTTGTTGCATCGCCCGACCACTCGATATTGTAGACTCTTACAATGCAGCCAATGTAGTCTGTTTTTTTTTTGAACGATGCAAACCTGAAGTAATGTTCAGGAAAACCCACTGCTGGTATTTTGATAAATTCGGTGCTCTTGCCGAGATAAGAGATGTTCGATTGTCAACTGTCTTTTCCCCATTTTTTGTTGATCCACATCTAAATCCTAAGATTTAGTATGCACTGTTAATCTCGAGTACACGATCAAAGTAGTCTTTGTCCTGTACATCATATTAGCCTGTATTGCATATCCCTACACACAACAAACAAAAACAAAAACAAAAATAAAGAAGTATCTTATAATTTTTTCTATTGTGACTTTGTGAGTTGTTAAGAAAAGATGCATTTTCAGTGTGTAAAAATGTATGTAGCTAACCTCCTTGCCAATCAGTATACAACAAAAACCTGTTGGTTGCGTACGTTTCTTGTTGTATACTTTCGATATACCTTAGCTTCGATTATTTTACTACTGTATGTAGGTTTCAGTTGACTGATAGTAACACTTTCGGGTTGCACCATTATCATCTTTCCCGTAATTTTAGACATTGTATCTGCTTTGCTAGCTGTCGCCATCGGCCTGCATATTGCAAAATTGGAAAAATGTACTATACACAAATAATGCTGGTTTAAAGGTCGGCAGATTAAAAAAATGTTTAGAATGTTCATTGATTATTATATTATATGATCTGATCGTATCGTTATCATCATAAAAATGGTTCTAAAAACACCTGCACAATCGAAAAAGAATCGAAGCCCGACGTAAATATGCTTCTGAAAGAGATGGATCAGCCAATCTACAGCTGAAATGTTGCTCCTATAGGTGCTGCTACTTCATTGTTGCTTACTGATACCTGCTAATATGATAGTACAACAACATCTAAACAATCATTAGTACATTTTAAGTTATGAAGCGCATAGGAGGTTCATGGGTTCTTACCAGCAGTTTCATATAGGAGGTTCATTGCATAAGAAGCATGGGATATTACTGTGTTAGGCTCAAAACAGGCACCACCCGGTTGAAGAGCGCTAAGAAATAGCTGAAAGAGAAGGCTACTTACTATCGAAAGTCATCTCACACCCACGCCATCTTAAATGAGAGTAGAATTTTAAGAGCGAAGTTTATTGCATCCAATACCTTATTGGAGGGGTCTTCACCAGAAGTTTATAAAAACATCGCTAAAACTTTTACTGAATTGATATTTACATCTGTACAGAATGTTACCTGCAATGATGATGGAGTCTCAATGTCGACATCACCATCTTTATCATTTACATGAACTGTCACCCCTAAAGGTACTCTTCCAGGACCCACCTATTCATATATGACAGTAAGTTACTGTCAGTAACAGAAGATCAAATTTACGACATAAAAAGTATAAATAATAATTCATAGCTAATTATGACATCTACCTTTTACGGCCACACAAAAGAGTATCACAGGCACTTTTCATGTAAAGAAGTGTGAGGTGCTGCTGGTTCCACAGACGCATCTACAAAGCAACCAAGAATTAGAAAAGTGATATATGGTATATAGGATTTGAAATAAGTAATCAAACCACCTCGAATGGCCAAACATACATGCCTATTATTTTCGTGTAACGTGTTGGCCTGCTCCTACTTGCGTGTTCGCACCTAAAATCACGACAACAATCAAAAAATAAGTAAATAGTTACTTAGAACTTGAGTAATATTTAATAGAAGAAATGCATAGAGTGGTGATGAACATACAATCAAATAAGTACATTTTATTACTATCATTTATCCTATTAATTTGACTTGTTTTACTATATTATGTATGAGGATTGATACTTAATCGTTTACTTTTGTAATTCTCAGGTAAAAACAAGCATTTGGTGAAACTTGGCGATTTTGGACTAATAATGGAGCAAAACGTGCATAAAGTGAAGAGTCTACTGAAATGAAGAAGATCAAGACTAATCTGCTCCAGATGCGCCGCATCTCACTATCAACATGCGCCGCATCTCTATCAAGATATCACCAGATACGATCCAAGATACAAGAGGACATGCGCCGCATCTAATAAAGAGTTACGCCGCATCTTCTGGCGGTGTACGAATATTCCTGAATATTATAATCTTGGACCCCACGCGAAGTTACGTAGATACGCCGCATCTACTTAGTAGATGCGCCGCATCTTCCCTCAGACACAAACTATAAATACCCCGTAGACCAGAGGAGATAAAAAGATTCGGAAGTTCGAAAACCTAAAGACCGAACAGAAGAGAAGGACGAATTCAGTCAAGAAGGCAGCACAAGACACACCCAAATCGAAGATACAAGAGCTGTAAGAAGGTGCTGCATGTATTTAATTCATTAAGTAGTTTTGTTTTATTGTTTTAGCAAACTTTAATTCATCAGGATTGGTGGCTTGTGTAATGTGACAACGGAAAGATTGCACTCCCTTTAATACTTGCTTTCCCATCAATTAAAGTTTATATGTTGATGTCTTTGGTTACTACTTATTAGTGCATTGACCACCTCTGTGTTTATTAGTGGCTTGCGGGCACCCGACTGCGGGACAAGGTGTGGCTCCCACGGTTGTTTCTAAATTGATCACTTAGGAATAACTTTTAGACATAAGTCGTCATTAAGGGTTTACTCGCCGATAAGAATAGGACCAACGAGAAAGAGTTAATTACATACACTTCATATAAAGCTATCAATAAAACAAGTGACAATCTACTTAATCATAAGGACAGCCCTCTTATTGTCTCTAGTATCTATCTGTGTACGTGTGTGCTACTTGCTGATTCGTGCCTATTTGTTTATTTTATTATTTAATTGCAAACAAAACTGTGCCAGTCTCTCAGGCTGAAACCCCCCTTGCGTTAGGATATTAAAATACTGATTAGATTAACGAGATTATACGTTCCACTCTTAGTGATCGACACTCTACTTACCATTATCTTCATACTGACCGGGTACACTGCTCGTTAAGTGTGTGTGTTATTGATAAGTCGGCTAAATATAAATTTAAAACTTGAGTAGGCATTAAAACTGCTAAACCGCAACGACACATCACGCGCATCAAGTTTTTGGCGCCGCTGCCGGGGAGTGAATTGTTATTATCTGTTAATTTGATTAGTATTTTAATTAGGTTGTTTTTCTTTTTATTAGATTAATTGCATCATTGTACTATTTTGCATATTTGTTGTATTGTGTGTTATTTGTTTGCTTTTGTTTTTATTTTTGTGTGTTTTATTTTTGTTTCGTGTGTTATATTTTTTGTTTTTATTTTTCGTATTTTTCTGTTCTGCTATCGTTGTACTGTGCTAAATCAAACGATACGGCGCATCTGATCTCTCAGATACGGCGTATTGCGTTTAATTTTTTTTTTATATACAACGCGTTTAATTAATTCGATACGACGCATCTTTTCCCCAAGATACGGCGTATCTGTTTTTAACAAGAAAATTTTTCTAAGCGATAAAGTAATACGACGCATCTGCTTTTGTAGATACGGCGTATCTGTTTTGATAAAAATTTTTCTAAACGTTAACGCCATACGACGCATCTGCTTTTGTAGATACGGCGTATCTGTTTTGATAAAAAATTTTTCTAAACGTTAACGCCATACGACGCATCTGCTTTCGCAGATACGGCGTATCTATTATTTTAATTAAAAACAGTTTGCGAATTATTAAACAAATACGGCGTATCGATTTCTATCGATACGGCGCATCTTACTGAATCAAAAATCTTTTATTTTTAAACGTAACGAAAATACGGCGCATTAACTTTCGTTAATACGACGCATTTAATTTTAATTAGATAAGTTGATTTTTGATTAATTAATTCGATACGACGCATTCATAAATTCTAAGCGGCGTATCTATTTTCTGAATAAAAATCTGATTAAATTTTAACGTATTAAGATACGGCGTATCCAACTCTTTGGATACGGCGCATCGTCTGCAGATATCAGTAACTTTAATTTTTCGTATTCCGTTTTCGTTATTAATTATCTGATATATTACTTTCTCGAGCATACCCTACTGATGCTTTTCGTGATTGTTTCAGAAGGATAATGGAAGGATACGGAGAGCTAATTGACTTCGACTTCGAAGCCAATTTTATGAATGAAGTATTAGTGCATGAAAAAACACTCGAACGTTACGATGGGGATTACATTGAACTTAATGACCTTAATGGACCAATGGAATCCAATGACCTGTTCATGGTTGATGCTGAATCTGAGTTAGAAGAAGGAGAAATTGTGGATAGTCCAAGAGTCAACGTTATTAATACTAGGAATTACGATGAATTTGAGGGATATGATGGTTCTTGGGATTATGGTAGAAGGATCCACGCCAATTGTGCTTACAATTTGCAATTCCCATGCATGATTGGATACAAATGTATTGACGCCAATTTCTTTCCTATTTTGCCGATCAATGTTATGTCAAGAAGCTTTTACAATTCTATTATGAGAAATAAAGTGGAGTGTAGGGGAAAGAATGTAGTTGGAGCCTTCATTAATGTCCCGATCTTCGTTGGACGCTTTACTATTGTAACTGAGTTCGCCGTTGTTGAAGACATGAATGCCTATCGTGACAGCAGTATGGGCGACGTGATTGTTGGAAAACCATTCTGTAGGGAGATTACTATTAATGCAAAGCGATTTGAAGGAAAGATCACCTTTCAATGTGGAAGCGACGTTATCACTTATATGATGCCCCGAACTCACCCTGGATTTAAACATGCTACTAATAGGGTCTGCCACAAATTCTCTCCATTCCTTTTTATTAGTAATGATGACATGAAGAGAGGGATTGAATACCCGTACCAGATGATGGAAGGATTCTATAAAGGAGTTTTGAACTTGGGACCTGAATATATACGTGACGAATTAGTTGCTAAGTGGATCCTACGCGGCAATGTAGGAGTCAATGATCGATATTAAAGAGCTGAACGTGAGTCTAACTTGAAGACTCTGGAATAAAGACAAGTGCTTACCGGGAGACAACCCGGATTTATCATTTATTATTCTGTTTTCTGAGTCGAGTCAGTCCAGGCCGCACGAAGATACGGCGCATCTCAGTCCTGAGATGCGACGCATCCTCTGCAATGGTCATATCTTATTTTATTTTTCTGCATTTTAATTTTCGACTTTAAAACTATTTATCAGTTTATTTTAATGCGGCGCATCCCTGGTTAAGGATGCGGCGCATCTTTATTCTGATCCGTATTTATTCCAGGCTCGATACGGCGCATCTTCTTCAATAAGATACGGCGCATCGACTGACCTGATGATTTTCAGTTTTAATTTTTAAGTTTTATTTTTATCTAACTACTAATGTATTATGCAAGTTGAACCTTTCTTATCTTAGGTGTGTTTTAAAAGTGTTGGTGGTATTATAGTTTCCTGAATTTTCTGTGGATATATCAAGTATGAAGCTTTAACGTTCTAATCCACAAGAAAGATGATTTTTGCTCTTACACTAATGGAGGATCATACCGAGCAAATCTCAGGGGAGTTTTTCTGTTCTAATTCTTTTTATTTTCCAGTTTTTAACCTTTTATACAAACAACGAGGACGTTGTTTAACTTAAGTGGGGGGATAGGAGAATTAGAACACTTAACAATTACTTGTCCTAAACTTTTTCAAAAATTATGCTTAAAATGTGCTTAATATATCAAACTTAAAATTTTTTTTAGCATGTTTTTGTTTAAGATCTAAGTTACATAACTGCACACATGACGTTATTTTCAAAAATTGTGATTTTTACAAAATTCACAAATCTATGAGTGTGCCGGTGACTTGTAAACTTTAGAACTTGGCTTGTATACTATTCGAGACCACCATAATGAGTATTATTTATTTAATTGGAATGACTTGTCTAAATTGGTAAAAATTCTAGGATTACACCAAATAGCCTTTATATGTTATGTGTTATTAACTAACTACACTGGTTAGTTAACCCCCGTATAAACCCTTTTGTTACTCTCATTTTAAGAGTAAGATACCCCTAGAAAAACCCTCAGAGCCATTCCTTTCGTTTCTTACACCTATGTTTAAAATGTTTCGTTACACCTTAAACCTTAGCCTACCCTGTAGATTAGAATCCGTGGTTGGTTAATTGCTATAGGCAGAGTGTGTTTCCTTACATTACCTGTGTTCGCGTGCGTAATTCATTATATATGGTTAGGTCGGGAAATTGCACAATGCAATTGGAGTGAAAGTAAATATTGTATATTTTTGAGTTTATTTTTCGTGTGTTTACTACTTTCACTATTAGCGTTATTTCTGAAAGTATGAAAAGTATGAAAAAAAAATTATCCGGAAAGAAAGTTGTAGTGATGTGGTGAAATTTTACACATCTATGTTTATGTTTCAAAAAAAAAAAAAAAAAAAAAAAAAAAAAAAAAAAAAAAAAAAAAAAAAAAAAAAGAAAGAAAAAAGAGTTGGATGTTTATTTTAAGCCAACGATGTAAAGTTATGTAAGTGGTCGATATCACCACTATTTGTTGTACTATATCTATGGATTGAATGGGAATTGGCAGTTATGGGAACGCCAATTAAGGTTTATTCTTTGATTAAGATCTTGTTGAGTATAATTCGTGTCTACCTAAAGCGTGTGTTTCAAGTGTTAAAGCGTGAGTTATTCTATGATATGAGTCTTATTCATGGGATGGTTGGGATAGTAATTAACCACACTTAGGATTTTAATTTATTTGTTTTGTTTATTTTTATTTTTTATTTTTACACCAATTTATATCCCAAATGTTATCCATACCCTGTATTGTTCCTTATCCAACCGAACCTTTGATTTATTGAGATTAGGGATTTGAGCAATCTTAAGTATCGTAGTCGTGGATTCGGCTATGTATTTATGATTTTGTCGCCCTTTTTGATATATTATTATTGGTGAAGTTTGGACCTATCTTTAGCCTATTCGAGTTAAGGATTTGAGCAATTGCAAGTATCGTGTTCGTGGATTCGATCATGTATTTGTGATTTTGTCGCCTTTTCTGGAATTTGAGATCGATAGTGAAAAGAGAATAATTAACCCTTAAGCCTAAAAACCCTTTTTACCGCTTTAGACTTGTTATTCCTTAGCTTTAGTGGTGGAGATGTGTATACTTGCCAAGCTTATGATAGAATATTCGTCGCGACTGGACAGTTAAACGATTAGATTTGCTTTTATCGACTTATTTTATTTTACTTCTAATTCGTTAAGTGTTTAGTTGTGTGATTACGAAATAAACGAATACATGCTTAAATATAAAAATAAATCCTAACATCTTTTAGGATACATTTTCATGAGATTTAATCTAAGGTTTACTTGGGGACAAGTAAAGTTCAAGTGGGGGGATATTTGATGAACTCAAATAAGTACATTTTATTACTATCATTTATCCTATTAATTTGACTTGTTTTACTATATTATGTATGAGGATTGATACTTAATCGTTTACTTTTGTAATTCTCAGGTAAAAACAAGCATTTGGTGAAACTTGGCGATTTTGGACTAATAATGGAGCAAAACGTGCATAAAGTGAAGAGTCTACTGAAATGAAGAAGATCAAGACTAATCTGCTCCAGATGCGCCGCATCTCACTATCAACATGCGCCGCATCTCTATCAAGATATCACCAGATACGATCCAAGATACAAGAGGACATGCGCCGCATCTAATAAAGAGTTACGCCGCATCTTCTGGCGGTGTACGAATATTCCTGAATATTATAATCTTGGACCCCACGCGAAGTTACGTAGATACGCCGCATCTACTTAGTAGATGCGCCGCATCTTCCCTCAGACACAAACTATAAATACCCCGTAGACCAGAGGAGATAAAAAGATTCGGAAGTTCGAAAACCTAAAGACCGAACAGAAGAGAAGGACGAATTCAGTCAAGAAGGCAGCACAAGACACACCCAAATCGAAGATACAAGAGCTGTAAGAAGGTGCTGCATGTATTTAATTCATTAAGTAGTTTTGTTTTATTGTTTTAGCAAACTTTAATTCATCAGGATTGGTGGCTTGTGTAATGTGACAACGGAAAGATTGCACTCCCTTTAATACTTGCTTTCCCATCAATTAAAGTTTATATGTTGATGTCTTTGGTTACTACTTATTAGTGCATTGACCACCTCTGTGTTTATTAGTGGCTTGCGGGCACCCGACTGCGGGACAAGGTGTGGCTCCCACGGTTGTTTCTAAATTGATCACTTAGGAATAACTTTTAGACATAAGTCGTCATTAAGGGTTTACTCGCCGATAAGAATAGGACCAACGAGAAAGAGTTAATTACATACACTTCATATAAAGCTATCAATAAAACAAGTGACAATCTACTTAATCATAAGGACAGCCCTCTTATTGTCTCTAGTATCTATCTGTGTACGTGTGTGCTACTTGCTGATTCGTGCCTATTTGTTTATTTTATTATTTAATTGCAAACAAAACTGTGCCAGTCTCTCAGGCTGAAACCCCCCTTGCGTTAGGATATTAAAATACTGATTAGATTAACGAGATTATACGTTCCACTCTTAGTGATCGACACTCTACTTACCATTATCTTCATACTGACCGGGTACACTGCTCGTTAAGTGTGTGTGTTATTGATAAGTCGGCTAAATATAAATTTAAAACTTGAGTAGGCATTAAAACTGCTAAACCGCAACGACACATCACGCGCATCAAGTGGATATGAGCATACAATCAAATACCGAAACCGAAAAGCTAAACTGTATTTGAATTTGAAAATTCAGTTTTGGTTCAGTCCGATAATTAGTTGTTTTTGGTTCAAAACCTATGTTTGAACACCCTTGATTTACTCTATGGACTAAACTATGAATAAACACAAATTACCATGCCAATGGATTACACTCTGTATCCAAGTCTTGAAGTTCCAAGCCATTCTTCCTGCAACTCATCATTCATGGGTGTTCATAATTACATAATAAAAACTGTTTTTCATATTATTGTGTTTTTAGTCATTTTGCTAACATCAAACAAAAGGGTTTGAAAGGTTTCTTAAGTACCTGTTGTAGGCGCTTTTAATGGATCACACTCTATATCCAAGTCTTGAAGTTCCAAGCCATTCTTCATGTTTTTGTTGTTTGATATGCATGATAAAATAAAACCATAATCAAATAAATTAATCAATTTACATAAAGGATCAACAATAAAATTAAGGACGCATTGACAAACATGCATGTGATGATTCACAACATACCCGAATTGTTAATTCATGATTCGAATATCTTTTGATGATATTAGGGTTTCTGAAAAAAAAAGCACAAAAAAAAGTATTGAATGGTAAATAAAACCAATAAACAAAATATAAACAATGTGTGTTAAAAAAACTAAAAACACCATGGATTTATCCCGAGCAGCGCATGTTTGTATATTAGAGGCTGAGAAAGAGGAGGCATACCGTAGGGGAAAAGATACGTATAAAATTAACAATAATTAGTTGTATAGGTTTATAGATTTGGACTTGTAAGATATAATCAAAAAATGTGTTGGTCTAGTGGTTATCATGTTACTTTGTGGACAAAGAGACCTAGGTTCGATTCTTGTGAAACTCAAATTTTTTGAAAAATTAAATCCGAAATTAATAAAAAAAATGCAAATAAAATAAATTTAAAAAATTGCTTACATGGCGACAATGTGATGACATGGCTGATAATGAATTACTGGGCAATGAGGTGGCGTTTTCTTGATTTATCTACGTGTAACGCCTCCTGTTTTATATATATATATATATATATATATATATATATATATATATATATATATATATATATATATATATATATATATATATATTCATACACCACTACATCAAGAAGGTTTATTATAAGATCAGTTAATGAAAGGTTCATTGAAAATAAAAGGTATTAAGATGCTGATCAGTTGGCGCAAACAAAATAAACATAGATGTTCCTGCAAAGTTCAAATATTTATTAAGATCACTTTGAATAGATTAGGGATAGTTAGAATGTTGGATGAGAATAAAACTGTTTTTTTTTGTTCTGAATGAAGAGGCGTATGTTTATGTTTATAAGTTTTATTAGGGTCGGATAATAATAACAATTTAGTTTTATGCATAATCTATTCATTAAATATAGCTTAACAATATCAATTATTTAAGCATGACATATTTAGTTTGTATTTATTTTGTTGATTTTAGTTGTCGAAGCCCGCCCGATGGGCGGGCATGACTTATAAGCCCTCACGGGCAGATAAGCCCGCCCGTTGGGCGGGCATGACTTATAATTATCGTTGACATACGCCTCAGGCGGGCATGTCTTATAATTATTGTTGGCATATTTTACTATAGCGAAAGAAGGGTAGTAGAAAATGATCATCTGATGCATGTTAATATATATCCATTCATCACATCACTGAGTTTTAAAAGATCTTCGATGTTGATAGCACAATCATATCTTAACATAAAGATTAAGGAAATTCTTCATGTCATCAGTATAACATCAGTCAAATGACAGCCGCCTATGTAATTGAAATATTTCGTGTTTCTTTTCAAGTTGTTAAGGTATGATTGTGTGATAGAACTGATCATCTACGCATTCCCATTTCAAGTTGCAATAGTTAGTCTTTACTCTTTAATGTCTGAACAAACAAATTATAACCAAAATCTTCCAATCATCGAAGCATTTTAGAAAATGCGTTTTGTTATCAAGTCACTACTTTTTCAATGTTTTGATAAACATAGTCTAGGTCTAAGGATAGAATAAAATAAAACTCTTTTGTCCAATATCGTATTATTAACAGCAATCACACATCTAAGCGTGTCATACTCTCATTCTGATCCTACATTGCGAACCAAAAAAAGCATGTTTCCGGAACTTGCTCGTGTCTACATTGGACTGAGTTGTGTCACAGTTAGATTATCAAATAGTTAGTCGCAATAAAAAATTGCCATAATAAATGCTTAGAATCGAGACACCCCTTAAAAGAAATTTACTTACCGAGTCGACCAAACTATTGTCCATAAAAGTATCAGCTGTGACGTATAAAAGCCCGTAAAAAGTTCAATAGATATCTTTTCTTTCTTTCTTTTTTTGGATTCTTCGAGTTTTTTGACTTTTGAAAGAACTTTAATTCACTAAACGATATCGCAATTCAAAAACCGCAAACTACCAATTCATATAAAAAATGCAAAATGCAAGCAAAGTTGGAGATTACCTTCGGGCGCAAAGTGTGTCCCATGTAACTT
Source organism: Artemisia tridentata subsp. tridentata (assembly GCA_021014915.2). NCBI lineage: Eukaryota > Viridiplantae > Streptophyta > Magnoliopsida > Asterales > Asteraceae > Artemisia > Artemisia tridentata. The sequence continues at coordinate 310,907,952 of CP139503.1, read as the reverse complement.
ACCATCAACGCCTCTAAACGCCATCGATATCACATGCATCCACCAACATTTTCACAATGGGTTTTGTTTGATCGGGAAGCCATTCTAGCTTATTAAGTATTAATAAAATTAACAGGCCCGTGACTCGCCACTTACCCATTTGTGAATGGTTTAAACTTCTTGCTTAATACTTTGTTTTGTCAATTCATTTGTACTATTTAGTAACATGTAATTGTATCTGCTAAAAACATCATCTTTTTATATATATATATATATATATGTAGTTTTCCCATTTACATAAATTCTATTTTTCCATGCCTTTTTACCTCATGAAATATCCATTTTTCTTCTCTGTCATTGCAATTGCAACAGGTGCAAGTGTAAATGGTTTTGTTGACATATGTGAAGATTCCCTAAAACATGCAAAAAAAAAAAGACGGACAAAATCAGTTTTGCAAAGTTCTTACTCTTTTCTTCTTCAAAAGTCAAAAAGAACAAAAACCAAAGCAAATAAAAACACTAACCTCGTCCGCTAGGATTTTTCTATGATTTATGTCCTTCCTTAGTGGCAGCTTCAAAAGTTTCACCAGCCACAAGCTTAGGAACTTCATCATCATCCATTCTTGGTTGACATACCAGTTGCGCCTTCACCCGCGCCTAGTGCATGCTTCTCGAAATAATTTTAAGGAATATTATAAAAGTAATGTATAAAGTTATAAGAGTAAACTGTTGTTGTAGGTTACCATTATCAGATTATACACAAAACTAATTGCGACTATAAGTATTCAACATTCAAATAATGTTGTCCCAAAGACTCGACATAATATTTATTAGTGGTAATGTTAATGAATGTAGAAGATTATTTAAAATTAAATTTTATTATTATTTAGCAATTTACATTTCATGAATGCTAGTATGTAACTTGATTTATGCGTGTTTTAGCACTGTATTTTATCAGTGTATGCTGCTGTAGATTAAAACATGGCATATGCGTTATTAGCTCCATTGAGCCACAGGACAAGAGGGTTTGTCGAAGAATTGTGAGGCGATTCAGAAAAGTAATAAAACAATGCCCTTTCAGCTTTTGCATTAACTTCTGGTTGGCCTGGAAGCCTATCAATTCTGTCTGCTTCACTTGTGCCTTGTTGGCCTGGAAGCCTATCAATTCTGTCTGCTTCCATTGCTCTACTTGTGGTTGATCCCCTAATATTCTCGATCACACTTTGACACGATTTGTCTGATCACACTTTGACTCGATTTGTCCTATAATTTAACTTTATCGGCATAATGCTCTTTTACACTATAGACGAACCAACTAACATAATTACATGATTGTTAAATGCTGTAATATAAAAATTACGACTTTTGTATTGAGGATATCATTCAAGCCAGTTAATGAGGAACGTGTAGGAGTCTTCAGATGTGCACTTGTCACCTGTCGTGTAGTCAGACGATCTGTTTGAATATGACAATTATTTCAACGGTTACAGGGACCAATGGAAGGTGGAAACGCTCAAAAATCATTTCGAGAAAATTTTTGTAATTGGACAAAAACAACATTATAGAAGATCACAGGTGACTATTTTTCAGTCATCGTTCTATTTTAGTTGAAAGTTTTAGCATTATGACAAATTTCAAATTCTGTAGTCACATATTCTGATTCATTTTTATTGCGAAGAATGATAATCAGGATCCAAAATAGTTGCAACAGCCTCATACTTCACATGCATTTGCTCTTTCCCAAGTCTTCCCGAATAACCTCAATAATGGTGGGCAAGTCCTTACGTGAGTTATTTCTTATTTCTCACAGTTTTATTTTTATGTTGTTTACTTTATTCATGAATCTATAATGCTAATTTCGGCCTCATTTTGCAATTAAGGCCTCTTGAACTATGTGAAGCAATGCCGCCAACCCCAGATACTCTTCCAGTTGGTTTTCAAGGTCCTCATAGTGGCGGCTTACCGCCAATGCTTCCGGGTTCTGGTTCCACCTCAGCACCCGCTTCTTCTGATTCGGTTCATGGCAATAACCTTCCATCTGGATCTTCTTCACTGAATCATAATAGTTTTTTCCTAGTAATAAAACTTAGCCTGCATACTGATCAAAATTCGCTTCTGGTTGGCCTGGAAGCCTATCAATTCTGTCTGCTTCACTTGTGCCTTGTTGAGGTACAATATAAACTCGTGACAATCTTGAAATATATTCTTCTGTCCATTGCTCTACTTTTGGTTGATCCCCTAATATTCTCGATCACACTTTGACACGATTTGTCCGATCACACTTTGACTCGATTTGTCCTATAATTTAACTTTATCGGCATAATGCTCTTTTACACTATAGACGAACCAACTAACATAATTACATGATTGTTAAATGCTGTAATATAAAAATTATGACTTTTGTATTAAGGATATCATTCTAGCCAGTTAATGAGGAACGTGTAGGAGTCTTCAGATGTGCACTTGTCACCTGTCGTGTAGTCAGATGATCTGTTTGAATATGAGAAGCCCACCCCAACAGGCGACTCCAAGAATAATACATTAGCAACTGTCAAATTATCAGGGCTTAGCCTTTTCCATTATATAAACTATTTTTGCCTCTTTGATGAATAAAACTAAACTTTGTTAAACTTTGTTACCGTTATTCCATGCATAATTGTTGCGGTAGAGTGTTTTCCTATCACTGTTGACCCGGAAGGGTCCAAGTTCTTCCATGGCTCCATATCCGAATGATGAGCATCCTGGTCCTGTAGAATAGCCTCATTTATCAATTATCTTCATGTTGCGCAATGGGTGTGTACACATAATATTAGTGGTAATGTTAATGAATGTAGATGATTATTTGAAATTTAATTTTATTATTATTTAGCAATTTACATTTCATGAATGCTAGTACGTAACTTGATTTATGCGTGTTTTAGCACTGTATTTTATCAGTGTATGTTGCTGTAGATTAAAACCTGACATATGCGTAATTACCTCCATTGAGCCACAGGACAAGAGGGTTGTTGTGTAGAGTCATCACAGAGTGGAGCATAGATGTTGTATTGATCAATATCACCAGTTTCATAGTCAGATTGGGTTAGATATTCGTAGCATTTAACAGATTAGTTCTCAGAATCAAAGTCACACTACTTGTTAATTCCTGCATTTGTATCATCTGAGTTGAGAGCATGTGTCCACAAGTAGTCGAAGGTCTCTTTACACCAAAAAACATTGGTGTTTGTTAGCGGAAATTCATTTTTAAGGGTGGGGTTTTGGAAACGGTGATTCGTACTTAAGCTTGTATCCACCTGAATATAGCACACACCTGCATGAACTTCATAAGTAAAAAAATCATGTGCTGCTTTCTGTTCCCAAAGAAAAGGTCTTGTTAGAGTGGCTTATAACAGAAATCCGATTTTTAACAGCAAGAATGATCAAACTTACCGATTGATACAGCTGAAAAGCCCTTCCAGAAGCTTCTATTCCGACGCTTATGGGTTAGTGTGCTACTGTTTTCTTCAATGATTTCTCGTTATATGGTTGAACATATTCATAACCATCTATGTTAACACTTATGCATAAAACAAATGATATATGGTAATGTAAATGATACTTACTCGAACTTGACCGCAAACTGAAAACTGCAAACTAACAAAAATTTTCAAACCAAACCCACCACGAATACCATTTTCAAATTTCAATTTACCAAATGCCTTCCCTGATGCCTTAAAGTTGGGTGTTTATTTTCCCACATCACTCAAGACCTCTTTTCACTATTCGTGTTCTGTCAAAACACACAATTAGTACTCAAATATTGCATATGTTCGAAAAGGAACTACATATATATGGGTTTCTTTTAGATATTTTACATGGTTTTATTACTTTTGACAAGGGTGCTTACTGTTTTAGCAATTCAGTATACTTCCTAAGCATGTTATCACACATTAAGTACGGAGTAACAACTAATGGCTGAAATATGCAACTAAAAAAGGTGTGTGCTGATATAAATGGCCGGATAGATAAATGTTTTATTGCTCAATCACAATCTAGGCCAAACTCCGAAGTAATTTGTTGTTAAGATACTCCCTATTTGATAAATACATGGCGATATACATTCTATAATCCATATTTCACATATTCAAATTCTATCTTTTTTAAATATAGTCAATGTATATTTTTTTGTCCATTTTATTGGAGCACCTGGTATGAGTATTTGTTGAAACCTATACTCCAATTTATGCATATTCACGATAAAGATCAACAGACCTAAACACTTACAGGCAAAATAGCAAAAGGAAGTGGGATGTATCCAAACACCCCTTAAGACTTTTGTTGTCATCACCACCACCAGGAAGAAAAGCGTCATAGAACTTCTTACTGATTCAACTTCAAACTGTAACAACAACAATTTTGACCCGCTAAACCTATTGTGACCACTTAAAGGGGTGTTTGGCAAACTCTAACATCAACAATTTTGACCCGTTAACCAACAGTGACCACTTAAAGGGGTGTTTAGAAAACTCTAATAGCAACAATTTTGACCCGTAAACCAACAGTGGCCACTTAAAGGGGTGTTTGGCAAACTCTAATAGCAACTTACTGAATCAAATAAGAAAACATACTGAATGTGTGATATTTTCAAGTGAATCCACAATGCAATGCGCTAATGAGCTGCTGCATGATACACCTTATTGCGAAGTGTAGCTTCTCCCTCATCAAAACTACCTCCTTCATATAATTAAAAAGTTTAAGTGATTCTGGTATTGGCCTATCTCTCCAGGGGTTGTTCATCTTTTTCTCTCATCACCAGTCTACACACACAAAAATTAGTCATGCTATAAAGTGATTCTATAAGGAAAAGCTTACTGTGTTCTCAGAGATATAAGGACTTGTAGTGTCTTTTGACACGGTTTCTGGAAGTTTACTTCAAAGGTTTATTGTGTGGTATAAAAGAGAATGTTTCTCGAAACCATAGACCTCTCTAGATGCTACCATTATACACTTCTAGCCAAAATTAATTTCGTAGAAACCGATATTGCACCAGCTTGAAAAAAAATAGGTGTCCAAGGTTTCTTTTGTTTCAATTTCTACCATTTATTTGAGAGATCTCTGAATTTCAACATACCCATTATCACCTTGTGCTTTCTTCAGAAACTCGCCATCGATATTCAGTATACTTTCATACACTTTATTCACCAAACCATGCAACGTGGTAGTGGTATCATAGCTAGCTGGGCATACTACGCTTGAGAACCAAAGCATGTTACCAATGGTGTCTTTTGACACGGTTTCTGGAAGTTTACTTCGAAGGTTTATTGTGTGGTATAAAAGAGAATGTTTCTCGAAACCATAGCCTTCTGTAGATGCTGCCATTATACACTTCCATATCAAAGCAGATACCACCTCAACACGTGTTGGCTGCTGCACTCCATTTCTAGCTGTTTCAGTTTTCAATATGGCTCACTTGAAGATGTAGCAGGTCTTCCACCCAATGTCTGTTGAGCTTGACCAAGTCCTCCACGTCTGTGGATCTCCTTGTGCAAAGCAGGTGCCTACAATATAAGATAATATTGGGAAAAAATAGCAAACTTTGTATAGTACACCGTATAACTATGCCTATTTTCTACTTACCTCCAATTTTCTACTTACCTTCTTAATACTCCTGTTTCTTTTATTACCAAAATGATTCTAAAACTGTGATAGACTGATAGGTTATCTAAAGAAATCAGAAATATTATTATTTTAGAGTACTTCAGGGGTATATATGATTGCCTCGCACAAGTGACAGTTGGAATTAAGAAACACATTATTGACCCGCATGAGTAAAAATGTAGCTTCAAAGAAACAATCAGAATTTGAATATAATCCAAGGTCAAATTTACCCATATGATAGTATAACCTAGACATCAGACTCGATGTCCAGTGATGCAAATGTAGGTTTGGATCCTCTTCTGACTGGCACTTACTGTCATTTATATCACCAGACCAGGAGCGATGATTGTTGATTGATAAGATAAAACTCAAGTGTCCAACAACCTTAAGTATGATTAAGACTTTAAAGCATTGTAAAGATACATAAATGCCATTAAAAATGTAATGGAGATGAATGAAGAACGCAAGAGAAATAACGAACAGGTAACCTGGAAACTATTATAATTAGAGGTGGCAAAAGATTGTGGGGCGGGTTTAAGTGTGAAAATTGTCCGCAACCGAAAAAGATTGGATGGAACTGGACCATAATGAATATGCTAAATTGATAATATTGGGACCGAGTATACTGGTCTCGTATTGAATGGTTGCGATTCGGTTTTGACCCCAGCTCTGCACCCTCGTATACAGTTTTTGGTTAACGGGTCAAAATGGTATATTTTGAACTGGTCGGACCGACTTGCAAACACTTCTTTGATGTTGTACACAATAATTATTGTTTTAAAAATTTTATTTAGAAACGTTTCATGCTTTTTAGAAGCTACCAATGTGTTTATTTTTAAGTGCAAATATTATCCAAACACCTAGAAAAAAATATCGGGCTATAATAAGCATATAACAATCCTGTAAATGCCACCTCGTACTCGTATCCTCTGAGAATCAAATTATGGATAATACAAATCTATACTTAGTCAGGCACAATCTCATGAGCATTGGTGCCGCATAATAAAGAAACATAGACTAACCTCTTTGTTTGTTGTTCCTCAAGGCATTTCTCACTGGAATAAACTCTAGAACTTTACTCCCGGACTCCTAGTTCCTTCCACAAACACATTGGTAACATGTTGAATGGTCCAGAACTTATATAAAGAATTGGTGAAAGTGTATGCCTACTGCAATTAATTCGCATTTCATGTTCTGTACAAACTCAGGAATAGACTCAAGATGTGAGCAGCCATATAGAAGAAGAGTCATAAGATATTCCATTTCTATGTTGCTTCTACCAAGTCTCTAAAATGAACCAAAAAGTTTAAAATTAATTATTAGTCTCTAAATTTATAAAGATATGATATGTGTGATCATATGAATCACATAATGAGAAAAAACTATACATGCTTAGCATCATCCTTGAACTTATTCTAGCTGTCCAACTGCCATTCCAACCAAAGTAAGACACTCAATAGATTTAGCACGAAGCATGTGATTAGCTTTGTCAGTCGCTTTCATGAGTATGGCTTTCAAGTAAGTCATAAGTACATCATAATACTTTTGAAAGTGTTCCTGCGTGAGTGAAAACCGAAGTTACAACAAAATAAGCAAGTTATGTGCTGCAAAAGAATATGTTTAATACCTGAGATGAGCCAGCAACCGCTGCTAAAGCAGTTAATAAGCTCTGCACCATCTCCTTAGGGTTCTGGTTATATAACAAAACCTCAATAGTTAGTGTCCAATGTAGATGTTAATTTGATGAAGAATCAAAACTTAAAAATATGTAGTCGGTGCAAGTTATTTATACAACTTTTGACAATCAGAATACAATAGCATACCTACAACAATACATGTAATTTCCCCACAAGCCCATCCAAATGTGGGTTCAAAAGTTATGGTGTACAATTTTTACTGAAGTTGAGAACTACTGAAAGAGCATGTGCCTGCAACATATTCATATAGGTAGTCATTATTATATGTAACAGAACATAAACACCTTCTTTATTCGGATGATAAAAACTTGAATAGATGAAAAGGAAAAAAATGGCATTGCTCTGTTTGGATATAAAACTGAAACCTTTTTCTCTTGGAAATTGTTAACAGAAGGGTACGTTTTCTGAAAGTATCAAATAAACTAACCGACAAAAACATTCGATAGACCAAAATTCAACATAACCAAAAAAAAAGTTCAATAACCAGAAAAATATTTAATATACCTAAAACATTGAATAGACCAACAAAAACTTCAAAACACTATGAAAAAATTATCTTTCGAGGATGCCTTTTTTTAACAGCTCATAAATCAATCATTAGGGTAACCACCTACACTTTATAAATTTAGATTATCCTCTGTTCAACAATAATAGTAGCATTAGCTTATAATAATATAATTATCCCGATAACGAATAGGCACCTGATTTGGATCCAAATCAGCAGTGTTAACAGCAACACGACTTTCATGCTATCGTTGGCATCCTGGCGCCCTAGCGCCAATAGACCCTGCAACAATGTCATTTTTAGATGATGGATTCGAACAAATTTACTCATACAGGAAACCATTGTTGATCAATATAATGTAGACGATCACTTACATGTTCCATGTAAAAACTAAATAGCATTCGGTAAACAAAAGGGATGAGCGTAAAAGCTACATACGGAGAAGCCTGAGTTTGCGAAGGTCCATGAGCTAAAGTTTCTCTCATATTGCGACCACCTGTTGTACTTATAGACGCCCAGATTTAATAAACTTTTTTGATTGTCCAAGGTATCAAGTTATGTCACATGGTATCTTAATATATTCAAAACAAAAGACACTGTTTACGTAACTCTGGAAGAACACAACACAAAATTCACAAAAAACTATATACTTACAGGAATGTAGTCAAAGAGAACGAAGAATACAATGGATACCTACTTTAACATAGAAAAAAGATCATATGAGCACATAAAAATAAGCAACAACGATTCAATTGCAACCTCAAACCCTATTTTTAATTCTCGGTATGGATTGAGAATATAAACATGGTATGGATTTTTTGAATTGGTAGTACCTGTATAGGTAGACTGAAGCCTCACGAGCAGCCACGGGCATGTAATAAACCTAAAAATTTCAAAATCACAAAGCTTGATGCTGCAATGTATTTATCACCTAAGCTGAGTAACTCATATCAAAAATTCTTAGAAACAATAATTGTTTTACCTCTTATTTTTTGTAGATTTGAGAATCAGCGTGTGAAGGATTGTTTTTAGTGGATACGGGATTAGGGTTAGGGTTTTGAGGAAAAGGTCTGATATATTTATCCGTAGGTTTTATGTGTTTGATAAGGCATTGAGGTGGTATTATAAGAATGTCATTATTGTTTTCAAATGTCTATCACAAAATCTTGTCTAGTCCATTGGTTGACACGATTGTGTGTGGATGGCAAGACCTAGGTTTGAATCCCGCAAGTGTCATTTTTTTGATAAATAAATCCGAAATTTTAATAAATGGCATAGTTTATGATTATGTGGCATTTTGATGATTATGTGGCATTGAGGTGGCATTTATGTGGCATTATCTACGTGTAACGCCTCCTGTTATATATATATATATATATATATATATATATATATATATATATATATATAGAAGATACTTAGATTAGAAAAATCTTAATCTATACTAACGCCCATATCCGTGGAAACGAATCTCACAAGAGACGATGAAGGTGAGTGCGCGGATAATACTAGGTTAGGGGCATGATAGGTAATGTATTTTACCTAACGGCAAGTAGGCCCAATATCATGTCTAGTGTTTGGCTTTGTGCCCGCTTGTAAGAAGGATCCCAAAACTTCTTACCTTAAAGTGTTTGATGTATCTTCCGATGCATTAAAGGCACTACGCACTTGAGATTATGATATCTCAAGGGGATTGGGGTAGAAATTGTTGTCTATACCAACTTTGATAATGCGGGAGATAAAGTGGATTGAAAAAGTAAGGGCGGCATTTGTACCCTCATAGGTTGTTGTCAAACTTCTTGGTTCTCCAAGAAACAAACAACTCTTGCTATCTCCACGACTGAAGTCGAATACGTAAGCGCCGGAAAGGCATGTCAACAAGCACTATGGATGAGACAAGCTCTAATCAAATGAGACGTCCATCTCAACAACACTCCTGTGAAGAGTGACAACCGAGGTGCAAATAGACTTGACCGAGAACCCCGTGGATTGCTCATGCAAAAAGCTCATCGAAGTACGTCATCCCCTCCGTCGCGATAATGTCCAAAGAAGAATCTTTTTCTTATAAAAGTTTCCCTCAAAGGACAACATTGTCGATATTCTAACTAATACGTTCTTCACACCCATCTCATGACTATTTGAATATTTCTTCAAAAATATTGAAGTCATCTCTCATATCTCGTCTCATGACTTTCTAAATATTTCACTGGAAATGTTGAAGTCATTTCTTACGTCTCGCCTCATGACTTCTTAAGTCATCCTTCTCATCCTCTCATGACTATTTAAATATTTCAGTGGAAATATTAAAGTCATCTCTTACGTCTTATCTCATGACTTGCTAAATATTTCATTGGAAATATTAAGTCATTCCTTCCGTCTCGTCTCATGACTCTTAGATATTTCACTGGAAATATTGAGTCATTCCTTACATCTCATCTCATGACTTTTTAAGTCATTCCTCACATCTATCTCATGACTAATTAAATATTTCACTGGAAATATTGAGTCATCCCTCATATCCTTCCCATGACTTATAGATATTTCACTGGAAATATCAAGTCATTTCTTACGTCTCGTCTCATGACTTATAGATATTTCACTGGAAATACTAAGTCTTTCCTTACATCTCGTCTCATGACTTCTAAATATTTCACTGGAAATATCAAGTCATTTCTCACGTCTCATCTCATGACTATTGAATATTTCACTGCAAATATTAAGTCATTCCTCACGTCTCGTCTCATGACTATTGAATATTTCACTGGAAATATTAAGTCATTCCTTACGTCTCGTCTCATGACTCTTAGATATTTCACTGGAAATACTAAGTCATTCCAAGACTTCTGAATATTTCACTTGAAATATCAAGTCATTCCTTATTGTGAAGATCGTTAGCTCGAGGCTTGTTAGACCTCATATCTAGGATAACAACAATAACAATGAATAAATCAATACTAGGCAGCGGAATAAACAAAAACTTCATTATTATTGCTACAAGGTATTCCTCGTCATCATCTCTACTCTAACAATACAAATAGCCCCAATTCTACCTTGATCAATGATAGAACGGTTAACACACTAACAGGAATCAAAAGATTCTTGAGGCTTAACAAACTACCCTAGGTGTTTTCCCATAAAACACCCGTACACACACACACATTTAATGGTGTTACATCTTGACACCCTTAAAACGTATTCCCTGTGTTTCTTTATATACTAGAAACATTAGGGTTACAAAGAGATAAACATAAAATAATAAAAGATTTGCTGTAATCTTTTCTTTCTTTGAAGTTCCATCCTTTGTCATCATTAGTCCTTCATCTTTCATCTTTTGTCCGTATCAACTCTAAATTATAATTCCCAACACTTATATCTCGTCTCATGACTTCTACATATTTCACGGGAAATATAAAAGTCAATCCTCATTTTCCTCCAATGATCACTTATGCATTTCCTCGGAAATACTAAGGTCATTCCTTGTCATTCCACCTAATCGTTTCCGTTAAATGAGTTTATTATGTATAAACTCTTTCTTCGCGTCAAAAAGTCTTACTAAATAAGTAAGATTAATTCGTCAAAACTCAAAACAGAACAAAAATGGGTCTCAGACATACACGGCACCATTAAAGTGGCACGGCACCACTAAAATTAGTGGTACCGTGTATCTGCTGAAGCCCGTTTTTCTTCCTTTTTCCCTCTGCACACCCATCTCAAACAAAAATACCCACTGTGAACTGCTGTAAAAAACGAACACAACTCCCAAATCCTACTACACTCTTGTAATTCAAGATCGAGGCATTGCAATCAAAGAATCTTAATCACTACAACACAAATTGTAAGTTAATTAACCTTAATTTCTTTTTAATTTAAGTCTAGGGTTCGTTCTTGTGCATAAAATCGAATTGGGGTTTTTCAATTTTGATTGAAGTTTTATACAATTAAGACTAGGATTAGACAATGTAGAACTTACATGATTCCCAAATCATAGGATTTACACAAACCCACTTATGTTATACATACTAGTCCGAATTTTACTAGTTAAATCGGATTAAGATTAAATATTTTTGGTGGAATCATGTCTAGGATACTTAAAATTGAATTAAGAATTTATTCGTTTACAATTATACTCCAAAGAAATACAAAGGAAATATGTATTCCCGAGTCGTTTTCCCAATGAAGGAATGAATGGAATTATTGGTTCGAGTCGTGATTGTGTCGTGAATAGTGAAAATATGAGATTTTCGGAATTTTAAACTAATAATATGTAAATTAAACTAGAAACAAGTAATAAAGCAATTAAAACAAGTATGTAAGGCACACGTAAGCTAAAACGTAAAGAAAACTAATAACGAGCACGTATTGGGCTAATCCCGAGCCTAAAAAGTGAAATCTTAGAAATACTAACCCTAGATATGAAAAACTATTTTTCCTAAGTCCTATTTGATAAAAGAAAATTTTAGAAAAAAAGAAAATTATTATTTTTTATTTATATTTTATTTATTATGAATTAAAAACTATTTTGAAAAGAAAAATATATAAAAAATATCAAATAAAGATGAAAAATTATGAAAATTTACAAAAAAGTGCTTTGAGCTATTAAGATCCTAAGAAAAATAAGAAACTGAACACAAGTTATTGAAATAAGCAGTTTAAAAGCAAACTAAGTAAATAAGCTACAAGGTGTTAAGAGTGCTTAAAAGAAAAAACAATGCAACCCTTGGCAGAGAAGACCCAAGGGCGCGGATGGTTGTGTGGTGTGTGATAAGAGGGTGAGCTGGGTTGAGGTCTAGGGTTCGAGCCTTGCTCACCCTGGACTTCCCTAGTTCCCCTTTTTATTTTATTTTTTATGAAATTTTTCTTTTGAAAGTTGGAAATAACGTAAAAATAAGTAACTTTTGAAAAAGAAATATTTTTATATCGAAGGGAATAAGCCAGAAATGGGCTTTGTAGATCAGATTGCTTAATTAAGAAAAGAAACTAAGTATAATGGAGAATCAAGCTAATAAGCTAACAAAAGCTAAAGTTAAACTAGAATAAGCTATACTAAACCAAATGCAATCTGAATAAGCTAAAAGAAGCATAATAAGCAACACTAATAAGCAATTAAGCACTAATAAACAAGTTAAGCTAATAGGTACTGTTGATCCAAGATCAAGCCCATCTAGGATAAGTAATATTGATATACACACAGCGGAATTAAGAACACAATCAACATTACTAACAAGGTTTTCTTTTATTAAACATAAAATAAAAACCTACTACTACTAATACAAATGATCGTGTAAACACGTTTCAATCGACTCTCATTGAAGAGTTTTAATGTTTCTATTGTTTTTGTATATATTATTCTAAATACCCTGCATCTCTTTATATAATAGAGAATGTTAGGGTTTACAAGGGATAAGACAGAATATTATGAAATCTTCCTAATCAATTAAACTGATTTCCTGAATATTCTTCTAGCATTGAAGTTTAGCTCTTTGTCAATATTAGTCCCTCTTGTTTTGTAATCATCAAATTACAATTTCCAACAATCTTCCCCTATTTGATATTACAAAACAATCTTCAATGCTTCCCCTTGACTTGAACATGTCACCACATATAATAAGCTGCAAACTATCTAACAGTAATAAGATAATTGAATCAGTTGTCTCCAATTCAATGAAATCCCATGTAGACTCACTTACAGATCCGAATATTCTCCACGTGCAAATGACGACAGATTTTACTCTGCTCAGACTCAAGATGCAGATCAGTATATCTCGCGACGTGTAAATGACTCAGATGCAGATCTGAATAACGAGACAAATAAGTCAATCACCTTCCCCTTTTTGTAATCATCGAATAGGGGTCTTCCATGCAGCTTGAATCAAAACGCTTCCCCTTAAGTGGTGCATGTAGATGATAAGTATATGATCAATAAGCTTCCCCTTAAAAGTATACTAATCATCTCGTGAATCTCGGACTTTAATTGACTTGAAATAGAACCTTATCTGATTTAGTGCGAACAAGACATGTTTATTACACCTCGGTTATGGATCACCGGTTGGTCCCAGACCTTCCTCACCATAACCGTCCATTGATCCCAGATCAAATCCATGTATTGATGATGATCATCACCAATCCATAATAATAATGTGTGTGTTCCCGGACCAAACACTACATCATTATGTTGCGTACTAAACGAATTGTAAACACCAAATCGAAAAAGTAACCAAGCCATAAGCATCACATCGTCCAAGATCCAAGATTTCTCCAACAATACAATTTTATTTATTTATTTATTATTTACTAACAAGACATAACGAAGAGCAGCAAAATCCGAGCATCATAAACGAGCAGACTTAACCACTGACCAGACTTAATAATGAAGAGACCGGAATTAATTAAGTCTGGTCAACCAGAATTAATATCCAACGAGCACCAGAATTAATCAACATCAGTAGCATCCAATCAAATAGCACAGCCAAACCAATATCAAAAGCCAATCTCGAATGTAATCCAATCCCACACGTTCCCACTCACGTTGACCAATTTGTCACCAATGAAATAATCAACATATGCAGCACATCAGAATTAATCTTAAACGACCAGAACTAATAACCACATTGCCAGACTTAACACAAAAGTTATCAATGGCTGCAACATTCAATCAAAACATCCAAGCGACAAACCATGTGAATATTATAATCGACCCATTAAATGATAAATTAATCCTTGAATTGCATCGATTCACCATTCGTTGACCTCACAATTAATACAGAACAGGGACAATTAAAACATCAACTCATCCGACCAATTGATTATTCTCCAATCAGCCCCACAATCGAGTATTCCACAATTCGATTAATTAAATCACATCATCCCATTAATAATAACATGCGACAAACCAAATTCAACCACAATTAATTTAATACGACACGTCCCATTTATTCTTTGTTTGTACGAGGTATCAACAATTAATAACAGATCCAATATCAAACATAATGATTACCTCAAAAATTTTCAAGATCTGCTGCTGTCGACAATACACCTTTTCCAGATCTGCTTTTTTACCTTCGAATCTGCTACACTTCGACACCAATGAAAACCTTGTAACATCCTAGATATCGAGAGTCACCCTCTCTGATACCACATGTTGAACCAAGATCAAGCCCATCTAGGATAAGTAATATTGATATACACACAGCGGAATAATTAAGAACACAATCAACATTACTAACAAGGTTTTCTTTTATTAAACATAAAATAAAAACCTACTACTACTAATACAACGCGTAAACACGTTTCAATCGACTCTCATTGAAGAGTTTTACTGTTTCTATTGTTTTTGTATATCCTATTCTAAATACCCTGCATCTCTTTATATAATAGAGAATGCTAGGGTTTACAAGGGATAAGACAGAATATTATGAAATCTTCCTAATCAATTAAACTGATTTCCTGAATATTCTTCCAGCATTGAAGTTTAGCTCTTTGTCAATATTAGTCCCTCTTGTTTTGTAATCATCAAATTACAATTCCCAACAGGTACTGATGAAGCAGGGCAGAACAATCCTAAGAGGCAAGTTCTAACTTAATTTTAAGAACTAATATAAGATCCAAAAACCACAAAAACTGAAAATCCTTAAAGTTCATATACTAAAAAGCTTAAAAACAGAAAATCAGACAAAAAGAGCTTAAAATGAGCTTATAATCTAGCTTAGAAAAGTGTAGCTTGGGGCAAAAGTACCCTGGTGCATCAGTAGCAAAAACCACAAAACTTAATGATATTTAACCTACTCACTACAATTCACTTAACACACTAAAATGAGCTTAGAAATTTGCAAAACAAGACCTAAAACTGCTTATCTCAACAATAAGCTAAAACAAGCAGTTTTGAACCTAAACATTAAGATATCCAACTAAAACTTGCAAAACCACTAGAATCACTTAACACTACCAGAAAACAGCTTATAACATTCAAATTAAGCTAGATCAAGTTGGCTAAATGACATTTGAACAGTTAAAACCATTTTATCATCATTTTAACCACTGTGCCAAACACCCCTTAATGGGACTGTTTTGGTTTTTAAAGCTTATTAGGACCAGTTTAAGCTAAGTTTTTGAAAGATAGAAGTTTAACTAAGTATTTTAAGCACTAATGAACAAACTTAAACAGAAATTAAGCACTAGAATAAGCTATAACTACTTAACTAATATTTTTGGTATTTTTGAGATTTTAAGAACAAAACAATAAAAACTAAGCAAAAGCTATCAAATAAGCATCAAATACCAACAAATAACAAATATAAGCTACAAATAACCAAATAAACACTAAAATAAGCAATAATAAGTTGTTTTACACTAAAAGCTTGAAAAATAAATGGAACTTACAAAAGCCCTTGCACAAACAGGGCAAATTATGCTCGCGGAGCTACTCTACAGCTCTAGCTTGTCAAAAGACAAGCTAGTAACAGCAATAAGCCCTTCCAGGTCTGGCTTATCATCCACAAACAGCTTATTTGACTTTTGTTGACTTCTTTTTTGACTTTTTATGGATTTTTGAAATTAAAACATATTTAAACAATAATAAGCTCACAAAAAGCTATAAGAGCTTGTATGAGCTTAATAGATCAGAGTTAAGAGCTTATAGAAGCTTTAATCAACCAATAGTAAACATTTATTTAAAGCATTAAAGTAAAATTGCAAATGGATTTAAATGAAAAGGAACTTTACTAATAACTGAAAGTTGATTACAATATTGAAAAAGAGATTACAAATAAGCTGAAAACATTAAGCTAAAAGCTAATTTTTCCCTAAACTAGACTTCAAAAAAATTGCACTCGACTTAAAAATTACCCTCCTAAATGTGGTGAGGTGAGGGGTATTTATAGCTGAGGTGAGAGATGCTCCTTAGGGCTTCAGAATGATCCAGAGTCTCTAATCATAGCCATCCAATCATCACATCATCATTTGCATTAATCACAACCCTTGGATCATAAGGATGAGGTGTATCTTCCAATAGGAGTGCTCCATATGTCCAGCTTGGCAATCCTTGTGTCAGTCCTTGTCAGAGCTTCTAGAAGTACTACTTAAAGTACGGGTAAATGGTGAGGAGCAGGGTAAAGGTGAAAGGGATGAGTGAACAGTAACCGGGTTTGGCGGGTTTTTATTTTTATTGTTTGTTTTGACCTTTTGACCGGGTTTAGGGAACGGGTTATATGGGATCCGGGTTGTAATAAAAGGGGAATTGGGCTGGATTGGATGTTGGGCTTGAAATGGGATTGGGTTATTTATAAAAGCCGGTTAAGTGTTTTAATGATAGAATTTAGGATTAAGGGCCAAAGTTGCCAATATGTAAATTTCAAGGACCATTTCTGAAAATTTATTCCAAGGACTATTCTTGACTTATGATGATTCATCAAGGATAATAGTGATCCAAACTTGAAATCTCTTCCCCGGCCTTGGCTTTAAATACTCTTTTCCAAATCCCGTGCTCGTTTTGTCTTTTTGCCTTTGTTTTGTCCATTTTTCCATATCTTTTACCTGCACAATCACAAATACAAAAATACACACATATTTGGCATTTTAAATCAGTATTTGTTATTTTAAGCCCATTTTTGGTCAAATAAAGGTATGTGTTTTCACACATACCAAGAATCATTAACATTGAAGCTTTTCAATTTTAAGATTTTTGGCGCCAAGATTGACGCATTTGCCAAACACCCCAATTCCATTATTTTCGAAAAATTTCACGTATCTAGGATCATGAAACCTTTTTCGTGCATTGTTGATGCAAACTAAAAACGTTTTTTTGCATGCATACATGATCTCACAAATATTGATCGAATTACATAACTAATATGTATTCTTCGACATATTTGTTTGAGCAAAAGTGAAATTAGGAGCGTTTGGGTAATCTCATTAATTTTATTTTTAGAGTCGAGATTACCGCACCTCCACATTGTTTGCATTTAGGCACACACACACTAAGAATGTGATCATCAAAATGCAACAAGTTAACATATACATAATTATATTCTTGTAGGTAACAATGCCTCGTATGGATTATCAAGATACCAGACACTACATCCCCATTCTAATCAATGATCCAAACATCTCAGATAAGCAAAAAGCTTATCTCGTTCGAGTCCAACATCGATATATACACGAAGTTCGTGTAGTCGATGCTCTTTTTGTTCTCTTGGATAACATCCAAGCATGTTTTTCAACTATTCTGTTAATACAAATATCGTCCCAAAAACGTTATTTATATTTTACGATCTTTGCTTAATTTTGTTAATGACAAATACAAAGTTTATCTTTAAGCAAAAGCATAAATATAAGAATAAGCCTTTTACAATTATGGTGATAAGTCTTTTAAAACATATTTACATATTGCAAGATCTCTAGGAGTAACATTATGTACATATATACATTTACAAGTTTATTCCTTAAATTAGAAACTTTATTTCTAAAATATTAGGATGACATCATGGCATGCATCATGAACACAATCTTAGAAAGATTTTGTGATATCTTGTATTGATCTTCAAGCCAAAGAGTTGACATTGGAAGATATGGAAAGATATGGCAAGATATGGAAAGATTTGAGAATCTCTTAGCTGGCCTGCACTGGCGGATCCAAATCCATACAAGGGCGGATCCAATTTTTGGGATCCGCCAGATCCGCCAACTGTTGAATCAGTTTGCCTATAAATAGCAAGCTGATCATTTAGGCATTTTCATCACTCATATAGCTTAAATACATACTCATTCATTTACATATCACTAACCCATATCATTCTTTCATTTCATTGATATTTCCTTTTGTAGCAAAGAGATCAAAAGCATATAAGGATCAACCTACTGTTGTTATCCTTTTAGTATAGACTTTGTGTGATTTTGTATTAGTTCACACATCATTATTTGTATCTTTTATTCAGTAGAGTTTGGTTAGTGTTTTAGTCCTTAAAACACAAAGAGTGTCGAGAGTGATTGTACCCTTGTAAAGAACCAACGGGAGTGGTTGTACCCTTGTGAAAGAACCAATGGGAGTGGTTGTACCCTTGTAAAGAACCCGGTGTTTAGCTTAGTACCGGATAAAGAGTAAGCGACGTGTAAAGGTTTTCTCTGCCTAGAAGGGAAGCTTGTTTCTTAGTGAAGAAAAACTCTCGAGTTAGAGGCTCGAGGAGTGGAGTAGGGCAAGGAAGAGAGTCCTTGTAGCCGAACCACTATAAACATCTGTGTTGTGTGGTTTGATCTTTCCTCTCTTTACTTCTTTACTTATATTACTTGTTTGTGTGCTTGATTGTTTACTTTACTTTGGAATCACGTTAAGTATACAAAGCGAATTAATTTTAAAACGGTAAAAACTATTCAACCCCCTTCTAGTTTTCCACAATTGGTACCAGAGCAGTGTTACTCAAGATTTTCAAAATATATTGTATTTTAAAAAACTTTAAAGCAGGGTAATCTATGCAAAGACCACCACTATTTGAACCAAATTGTTTCATATATTGGAAAAATCGCTTTGAGACGTATGTGAAGTCAAAGGACATAGATCTGTGGTATATAATTGTAGAGGGTGATTACAAGCCCATAAGTAATGATATTTCAGGTGGTTGGGATGTAGGTACTTCTCTTACTCGTCACAGTGATGAGCAAAAGAGGTTGATTGCCAAAAATAATGAAGCCAAAATGATGCTTTACAATGCCTTACCTAAGAAAGAATATGAAAGAGTTTTTATGTGTAAAACGGATAAAGATATTTGGCAATCACTAATTATCACTCATCAAGGGAACTCACAAGTCAAAGATAACAAAATTGATCTTCTTGTTCAACAATATGAACAATTTGTTATCTTTGAAGATGAGACCATTGATAGTGCGTTTGCTAGGTTTAATACTATTATTACATCTCTTAAAGTACTTGACGAATCTTTTTCTAGTAAGAATTTTGTCAGGAAATTTCTCAGAGCACTCCATCCTAAGTGGAGAGCAAAGGTGACAGCTATTGAAGAATCCAAGGATCTTTCAAGCATGACACTGGATGAGCTCATAGGAAATCTCAAAGTTCACGAAATGGTGATGGAAAAAGACTTAGAAATAGTTATAGGCAATAAGGAGAAAATGAAGTCCATTGCCTTGAAAGCTAGAGTTGAGTAAAGTGATGATGAAGAGTCTTGTTCTAGTAGCGAAGACGAAGAATATGCCATGGCCGTAAGAGATTTCAAGAAATTCTTTAGGAGACGAGGAAAGTTCGTAAGACCACCTCGTGAAGAAAAGAAATCCTTCCGGAAAGACCGTGATGATAGGAAAGGAAAGGTAGATAGAAAGTGCTATAGGTGTGGAGATTCTAGTCACCTAATAGGAGAATGTCCAAAGCCTCCAAAGAACAAATCTCAAAGAGCATTTTTCAGTGGAGCTTGGAGTGATAGTGAAGGAGATGACGACGAGCCTAAGAACGACGAAGTTGCTCTCATGGCTCATGACACAGAAGAGGTACATTCTGACTCGTCATATTCTTCTATAGATGATGAAACCTTAGAAGTAGAATATAACAAATTGTGTGAAATTACCCTTAAAATCATAAACAAGAATAAGTTCTTAAAAACCAAAACAACACTTTTATAAAACAAAGTTCATTGGTTAAAATAAAAAGAGATAAGAATAGAAAAGGGTAAAAGTGTTAAAGAAACATGTGTGTCGTGTCAGGAACTTAAATTAGAACTAGAAACACTTAAGTCAACACAGGAAGAACTTATCAAACAAAATTCTAAGTTTAAAAAGTTTGATAAAAATATAAGCTGTATAGATGAGATAACGAAGATGCAAAAATTACCTCATGATAAAACCGGATAAGGTTTTATGAAACTAGGAAGCTTAAGTGAGTTTAAGAAACAAACTGTGAAAGAAAAAGAAACTGTTCCAACTGAGTCAGACACCCACGGATCCGACGGATCCAAAATTTTGGATCCGCCAGTTGTACCCAAGGGATCCGCAGGTACTGTTGATGAACAGAAGGTTCTTAAAACGAATCGTACTGAATTTGTTAAGGTCACTAGAAAACCTAGCACTAGTACAACTGTTAACAAACAAAAACCATCAGTCTCTATAGGAAAAGGTCAAGTTAGAAATGAGTATAGAGTTAAAACGGTTCAACAGGCACCCAAAACTAGTTTTCCCAAACACCCCTTTCCAAGAAGTAACTTTAACCCACAACATCATTATCAAAATAATTGGAACCAAAACATGTCTAGAAACTTTCAAGGTCCCAACTTCATGCCATGGAACATTCGTCCACCATTTCCATACATGAACCATGATAATGTTATGTTTAACCCAAACGGACCCATGAGATATTGGGGACCAAACGCTTGAGTTTTTCTTGAACATTAGGTGTGCTTAAAAGTTGAACTAGAACCAGATGAGTGGATTAAAGATAGTGGGTGTTCAAGACACATGACGGGAAACAAAAGCCTTTTCTCAACCTACCAAGTGTACGACGGAGGTAATGTCACATTTGGTAGCAAGCTTAAAAGTAAAATCATCAGAAAAGGTACGATCTCTCATGACTCTCTCTCTATCGATGATGTTGCTCATATAGATAATTTAGGTTTTAACTTGCTTAGTATAAGTCAATTATGCCGCAAAAAGTATAACGTCCTTTTCAGTGAAAATGGAAGCAAAATACTCAAAGACGGCATAACAGTAGGAAAAGGTGTTTTAAAGAATAACGTTTATGTTATGAAATTAGATAAAACACCTAAAGACAAGCTTTGTCTTACCTCCTTGGACGAAAACTCAACTCTATGGCATCGACGCTTAGGTCACGCCAATATGAGGTTAATTCACTCCTTATCATCTAAGGAATTCGTTAGGAACCTGCCCAAGTTGAAATATGACCAACACTTTTGTGATGCTTGCAAAATAGGAAAACAAGTTCATAATAGCCATAAGGCTAAAAACATGGTATCTACATCTAGGTGTCTAGAATTGTTACATATGGATTTGTTTGGTCCATCCGCTATACAAAGTTACGGGGGAAACTTCTATACTTTGGTAATAGTAGATGATTACTCTAGGTATACATGGACTAAGTTTTTGAAAACTAAAAATGAAGCTTTTGATAAATTTGAAATCTTAAGTAAGAAAATTCAAAATCAAATAGGAAGTAACATAGTGTCAATAAGAACCGACCATGGTCGTGAATTTGACAATGAAATCCAATTTGGAGCCTTTTGTGATGCCAATGGCATAACTCATAATTTCTCGGCTCCTCGAACCCCTCAATCTAACGGTGTAGTAGAACGCAAAAATAGGACAATTCAAGAAATGAGTAGAACCATGTTAAATGAACAAAGCATACCTCAAAAGTTTTGGTGTCACGCTGTAGATACATCCACATATATTCTAAATCGAGTTCTAATTAGACCATTCTTGAAAAAGACTCCATATGAGTTATACCAAGGCAAAAAGCCTACTTTAGGATATTTTAGAGTTTTTGGAAGCAAGTGCTTCATTTTAAACACAAAGGATTATCTCACCAAGTTCGACCCAAAGTCTTATGAAGGTGTATTTCTAGGATATTCACAAACTAGTAAAGCATATATAGTTTTGAACAAAGAAACCTCAAGAGTTGAGGAATCATTGAATGTAACATTCGATGAAAGTCCACCTCCCTCTAAGACATCTCCTTTGGTAGATGATGACTTAGTTGAAACTCAAATGGTTGATAATCAGGAAAATATTGAAAGTGAGAAAGAAGATGAACCGGTAAAAAGAGAAATAGTTAATATCAAAGAAACCAAAAGTCATCCATTAGAAAAGGTCATAGGAAAAATCAATGAAAGAATATTAAGGTCTAAAGCTCAAAATGAAAGTAATTTCTTTTGTTTTGTTTCAACAATTGAACCTAAAAATGTTAATGAAGCCATAAAAGATGAATCTTGGGTCATTGCGATGCAAGAGGAATTAAATCAATTTGTTAGAAATGACGTTTAGACATTAGTCCCACAACCTAAAAATCAAATCATAATAGGTACAAAATGGGTTTTTAGAAACAAAATGGATGAAAATGGCGTAGTATCTAGAAACAAAGCTAGGCTAATAGCACAAGGCTACAATCAACAAGAAGGTATAGATTATGATGAAACATTTGCACCCGTCGCTAGACTTGAGTCAATTAGGATACTACTTGCATATGCATGTGCACATGACTTTAAACTATTTCAAATGGATGTCAAAAGTGCATTTCTTATTGGTTTTATTAATGAGGAAGTGTACGTTGCACAACCTCCCGGCTTTGCCGATTTTGAAAAACCTAATCATGTCTACAAACTTAAGAAAGCATTATACGGACTTAAGCAAGCACCAAAAGCTTGGTATGATCGACTTAAGACTTTCCTAGTTGACCATAAGTATACCATGGGCCTAGTAGACAACACTCTTTTCACCAAGAAAAAGGGATCACATATTATCATAGTCCAGATATATGTGGATGACATTATATTCGGTTCAACTTGTCAAGAGTTATGCGGTGAATTTTCAAAAATCATGCATGATGAGTTTGAAATGAGTATGATGGGGGAACTAAACTTTTTCTTAGTTCTCCAAATTAAACAATTAGAAGATGGGATATTCTTCAACCAATCTAAGTATATCAAGGATATGCTTAAGAAATTTGGTCTTGAAGACTCCAAACCCATGAAAACACAAATGCCTTCCGAAACCAAACTCATCAAGGATGATGAAAGTGAATCCGTAGATAGCACTAAATATAGAGGGATGATTGGTAGTTTACTCTATCTTACGGCTAGTAGACCGGATATTATGTTTAGTGTCTGTCTATGTGCACGCTTTCAAGAAGATCCCAAAATATCCCATCTTGAAGCCGTTAAACGGATATTTAGGAACATAAAAGGCACTATACATCTAGGATTATGGTATCCCAAAGGGACGGGAATGGAAACCATAGTGTATGCCGACTCAGACCATGCTGGTGATTATGTTGATAGGAAAAGTACAAGCGGTATTTGTACTTTTGTAGGACATTGTCTCACATCATGGTTTGCTAAGAAACAAACAGCCCTCGCCATATCAACAACTGAAGCCGAGTACGTGTCAGTAGGAAAAGCTTGCCAACAAGCACTGTGGATGAAACAAGCTCTCGTCGACTATGGAATTGTACTCAACGACATTCCCATTCTTTGTGACAACAAAGGAGCTATCGATCTTAGCAAAAATCCAGTCCAACATGCTAGAACCAAACACATAGAAATACGTCACCACTTCCTACGTGACAATGTTCAGAAGGGAAACATCTCAATTGAGAAAGTTTCCTTAGAGGACAACATTGCTGATATCCTCACAAAACCTCTCAAGAGAGAACCTTTCAACTATCTTAGACTTGGTTTAGGATTAATGGAACCTAGTGAGTAGATTAAACATTAAATCAAACCTTAGATTAACTAAACACGGCAATAACCAAACCTGTGTTCTGATCCTGCAGATCCAAACGACAACAAGGGCGGATCCCTTGTTTTGGATCCGCCGGATCCGTCACTTGGTGAGCCAGTTTTTATATATTAAATAAACTCCTGTACTATTCATCACACTTCCCAAAAACATATCACCTACTGGAATTCGACCCATAATTCACCAAACTCAAAATTTAGGCTATCTTCTTCAACCAAATTTAGCTCTAAATATCACTGTAAGTATCCTTATCATGTTTGCATTCCTGATCTGCGTCTAGGATTTCTATTTCATGCACAAAATCAAAACTTGGGGTTTATGCATAATTCTTGTAAAATCATGAAACATATTTACTGAATTGCATAACAAATCATGTTTTTCATAGTTAGGAATTGCATCTTGTAGTACATTATCATTATTTATCAAAAACCCCATGAGAAATTTTTCTAAAATCTTCTCACGACTAGGAAAAACGGTTTTTGATCATTGTTCATACAAATACAAAAACGTTATGTTTTAAACATCACTTGCATAATGTCTCTTGAATGCTAAAAGGAATACATAACTAATATGTATTTTCGGGTACATTCAAATGAAGCTACATTGAAGTAGGAGCGTTTGGGTTATCTCTCGTTTTATCATAAAACTTGCATAAACAAATTTTCGTGCATTAAAAAGAGTCGAGATAACCGTACCTCCACATAGTCCCCATGTAGGCACACACTAGACATTTATACGTATTTTCGATAATTTCAACTAAACTATATATTTTTCGTGTCTAGGATAACTATGCCTCCCGCAACTAATTATGATCACAAAAACACCGTCAAATACCTTCCCAAACACCACAAAACCAAAGGTCTCACCGAAGCTCAAGTAAATATTTTTAAAGCACTAAAAAAATGATATGTCCATGAGGGTAGGGTTGTAGACCCCTCATTCTATGAAGGTACCATTCTTCGCGAGCAACTAGCCGCGATTCATTTCGATAGTCTTTTAGACATTGATGAGCCCATCATCCCTAGGTTCATTCTCGAGTTCTATGCTACTGTAGGACTTAGTTCTAATGATTATGGATACATGAATATCCATTTCAGAGTCAATGGGTTTCAATTCAACATTCCCTTAGATCAATTTGGAGATGTCTTAGGAGTTCCTAATCAAGGAACTTGCTTCTATTCTGACAAGTGGTCGTTAACCATTCTAGAGTCTAACCTTGATCGTATGGCACCATATGCCACACCATTGATTGCAAAAGAAACCATTCGTGAGCATCTTTTTTTGCCTAGGAACAACCAAACTAGGTTACATCGAGGTCGTCAAGTTGATAGAGATCCATTTTCCATGGAACTTAATGAACTTAAGCCTCAATTTAAGAAGCTTAAAGAAGTTTTATGGAAAAATATCATAAGCACAGTAGGAAATAGAGACCACATCAATGCTAGCCTTTGCTACATGATGTATTGTATGTCAAACCATCAACCGTTCAACCTTGCATACTATATCGCCAAGCGAATGGCCGATATTCTGGTTCAAGGTACCACCACAATGCCCTACGGGATGCTTTTGACCCGTTTCTACAAAGCTTTTGCACCCATTCCTAGAAATGATTTAGGATTTGTTCCCGACTACACCGAGATTCCATACACCTTTGTTCCTTTAAGTGATTATAGGGTAGCGGTTGCAAAAGGCAAACGTCCTCATCCTCCTACATCATCATCATCATCATCAATGAGCGAAGATGATGGTTTACCCAACTCTAGGATCTCTCTGTTGATATAAATAATGCCTAAAAACGTTATTAATATTTTTCGATATCTCTACGTTTTGATAATCACAAAATGTAAAATCATTAATCGAAAAATTATGACGTAAACAAGTATTTAGTTGTAAATATATATTTCTATAACTCAAATCACTTAAGGTATGAATGAACTAATGCTTAATGCATTATATGATCAAAGGAATATTTTCTTAATAACTAGATTTTTTATAAAACATCAAAAACATTTTATATATTTTTGAAAAACATTTTTGGCATTAAATAAAAATGTTTAATCTTTTATAAAAATATGAATTCAAATTTTTAACCAAAATCAGTTAAAATATTCCAGAAAAACCTTCCCCACAAAAGGACAAAATTGGCCAACGGACAGAAGGGGCGGCCCCCTTAATTTTACTAGGCGGCCCCCTTAATTATTAAGGGGACCGCCCCCGCTCCAGTAGACCTCCAGCTGTCCAATTTTTCTCCTATAAATACCAGCCTTCTCCTGGACTTTTACTCACCTTTTGCACCCCAAAACTTTTTGATCTAAATCTTGTAAATACTTTCTAATAATCCTTTGATCATATAATCTTAAGCTTTGGTTTCCAAGTGATCCAAGCTTCCTTCATTCAAGTGCAAAAGAAGAATACTTCTATCAATCAAGATTAGAAGTATTACAACTTAGTATCTTCTTGTTACTTAAGTTGTTAGTTTAACAAAGTTTGTAAATCATTCATTCATTTGTGTAAGGTGTGTAGAGTAGATTAGTGTTGTATGTAAGTAGTGAAGAAGTTGTATAAGTAGTTGTGGTATAGAAGTTGTGAAGACATAGTGTAGAAGTTGTGAAGCCGCGGAGTAGAAGTTGTGAAGCCATAGCTTTGAAGTCGTGAAGTCCTAGTGTTGAAGTTGTGAAGCCGTAGCATAGAGGTTGTGTAGCGGTCGTGTTGAAGTCGTGAAGTCTTAGTCGTGAAGACATAGTGTTGAAGTCGTGAAGCCGTAGCATAGAGGTTGTGTAGCGGTTGTGTTGAAGCCTTGAAGTCCTAGTCGTGAAGTCCTAGTGTTGAAGTCGTGAAGCCGTAGCATAGAGGTTGTGTAGCGGTCGTGTTGAAGTCGTGAAGCAGTCGTGAAGTCGTTGTGAAGTAGTCGTGAATAAGTCGTGAAGAAGTTGTGTTGTGAAGTTGTGAGATTGGTTCTAGCTACGATTAGAACTCGACATTTAGCTTTGTGTCGTTAAGCCGGTGTAAGCCAAAGTCGTGTAAGGTTTTCTCCGCCATAAGGGAGCTTATTGAAGTTGTGAAGAAAACTCTCGAGCTCGGTGCTCGGGGAGTGGAGTAGGGCAAGGAAGGTGTCCTTGTAGCCGAACCACTATAAATCTCTCGTGTCTCGGTTAGATCTTTCCATACCTTATTTACTTCTTTACTTATATCGTCATTACATTCACACACATAGGATTATATAACTGCTAGTATTTATTAGAGATCGACTTCACATAAAGATCAATTTGAAAATCCATTCAAGAAACCAAAACATTTACAATCAATTTAAAAGAATACATATATAACTTATAATAAGACTTAAGTTTTAACAAACTTGAATCTAAGTTTTTAAAAGTAATCAAACCTTTTATAATAAATTAAAAAGACGTAAAACTATTCAACCCCCCTTCTAGTTTTCCACACTCTCCACCGGAGTACTTAAGTCAACTTCCACCAATCCCAAATGAATCAACAGAATTTCGGCAAACCAAAGGAATGGTGAAGAATTTGGGGCGTTGGATCATGAAACTTCACAAGGGTTACAAGAAATTGAGCAAGAAGTTAAGTTGAAAGAAGTGTTTGGTTTTAGACTTTATTAGATAATGATGTGTTGAATATGTATGTTTCTTATGACATTCTGTTAGTACTTGACATGTGTGTAAACTAACTTAACATTGCAGGACGATAACACATGGTGTTATCAATTTTCTGAGATTAAGCCACCGTTTGACTTAACTCCTCTTATGGTAAGCTATGATGATCGGATTAATTTATGTGTATACGTGTGTTAGAATCTATATATTTAGTATATTTGTATCACATATTAGCTATTACATATGTTTTAGGAGATTTTTCGGGTTTTGACCGACAAACGAAAAATTTGACATTCATTCTGTTCAGAATTAGCACTTACATATGGCGGATTTG
Source organism: Artemisia tridentata subsp. tridentata (assembly GCA_021014915.2). Lineage (NCBI taxonomy): Eukaryota > Viridiplantae > Streptophyta > Magnoliopsida > Asterales > Asteraceae > Artemisia > Artemisia tridentata. The sequence goes on along the minus strand of CP139503.1, from coordinate 310,879,725 downwards.
GCGGATCCCAAATTATGGATCCGCCTAGAGTATCCTTTGGCTCCGCCATTCCTGAACCTGCGGATTCCACGGCTCCCAAATTTTGGATCCGTCTTTGTTGTCGATTGGATCCGCAGGTGCCAACAGTAACATTTTTCAAAAATCCCGACTAATCCCGATACTTAGATTTTGGATTATAGTTTTTAGAATATTCTTTACTGATCATTAGACTCTTTAGAATGTTTTAGGAAACTCTTAGAACCTTAAGAAATCAATTTCCCACCAAAATTTGAATTTTCAAAATTTCCATGTGAGTTACCTTTCTAATACAAGCAAGGAACCCTTTTATGGGATCCGTCAAATCTGTGGGAACATCATATCAACAGATTTTCCACTCACTCTTTGCATTAACTGCAAATCTTCTACAATTCACTCAACTTGAGCTCTATGGTTTGACTTAAATGATGTGACTAGCACAAATTTTTGTTCCAAATCATTAGGAACCAACATTCTCCATTGGATTTACATCAAATCCAAACACAACTTTCAAAAATCTTACTATCTATAAATTAGGATGATCAGGATGATCAAAACTCACTCACTCACCATCTTCTCTACATATCTCCTGTACCTTTTTAGCTACATTCTTAACCATGACAAAATCAAGTAACTCATCCACTAGCAGACCCCCAAAAAGAACTACTCGTATTAGTGTTAAGCCTTGTTGCTTCATAAACTTAGCTAACTCATCAGAGGAGGAATCATCCCCTCTTAATATCTCATCTCCCATAGCAAATGAAAATTTCCTCACACTCTCTACTCCCACACCATCAAATGTAGCCATCCATACTCCACCACCAACAATTACTCCAATCGCTACCACACCACCAGCCGCTCCATCACAACCTGTTAGATCACCATCACTCCCAAACTCGCCCAAACTCCAACCAATGGAGTTATTTAGGACTCCACCTACATCACCACATCCATATCTTGATGACTTGGAAGACCTTCCACCAAGGTCAACCAATCCTCCACCCATGACCTTTGAAGGTCAAGAACCCATGCTTTTTCATCCGCTTTATCAGGATATCCACGGTCCTTTATACCGTGATGCACCACCACCTCAACCTCAAACACAACCTCTCTCACCCACATCCACACTAATTGCCATTGATGAGGCAATGTGGATAAATGAGCTACAAACCCAAGAAGAGATCAAAGAGGAACTCGCACACCTCCATGCTCTTTCTAATATGGTAGATTCCCGCCTTGATGAAACAATGGATCTCCAAACCATCTTGATTCACTCCATCCCAACTCCACCATCATCTCACCAACAACCACCAACATCATCAAACAACCAATCACCACCACCACTACCAAATAACCCACAACCCACACCACAAAACAATGAGCCTACCCTTCCTCCTTGTTTTCCAAGACATGATTGCTCGCATTGCGAGAGAACCGCTCACTTGGCCCAAAGGACCAACATTTTAGTCCATGAGCTCCAAAATGAAATGAGGTTCATCTTGAACCACATTCTCGAGCGTCTCAATGCAATCTCTCATCCTCCTCAATAGGAGCTCTTTAGTTTCCTCTTATAGGAACTTTTAGGATGTTGTTTTAGAATTTTTCTTTTTAGGATTTATTTTCTTTGTTTAAATGTAACATCATTTTTTCCAAGTAATGAATGTTATGTTTTTATGCTTGTGGGTGATCAACATTTAGCATATTATCTTATTTTAGATTACTAACATCATAGCATGGTTGTTTTAACTTCACATAATGCTTTGATCAAATATACTTAGGTACTTAATTTTGATCAGACACTTCATTTTGACTTTTTAAAGTCAAATGGGTTGACTTTTCTTGTTTGGTTGACCATTACATATGCATTTTGCTTCTTGGTTGAAGTTTTTCATTACTAACTTTTCTTTTATAGCATTTCATACCCTTGAAATGTATACGTTGGTACCCTAGCAATGGGGAGTATACATCAAGGGGGAGCATATCATATTCTAACCATTTGTTTTGTAGGATCATACATCATATCCTTGGCACTCCATTTAGGGGGAGTATACATCAAGGGGAGCTTTAAAGTTCTCAAAATCACATTCCGCTACGCATATCTTCTTTTTGTTTCGACAAAAAGGGGGAGAAAAGATTAAGTGATTAAGTTTACATCACTGTGAAACATCACAGTACATACTTTTTGCTTAAAATAGATTTTAAAACTTGCATAAACTAACTTAATCTATATTTTTAAAAGACTCATCCTTTATTTAAGCTCTTTACTTAAAAATACACTTTATGTTTTGTCATCAACAAAAAGGGGGAGATTGTTAATACAAATATCGTCCCAAAAACGTTATTTATATTTTACGATCTTTGCTTAATTTTGTTAATGACAAATACAAAGTTTATCTTTAAGCAAAAGCATAAATATAAGAATAAGCCTTTTACATTTATAGTGATAAGTCTTTTAAAACATATTTACATATTACAAGATCTCTAGGAGTAACATTATATACATATATACATTTACAAGTTTATTCCTTAAATTAGAAACTTTATTTCTAAAATATTAGGATGACATCATGGCATGCATCATGAACACAATCTTAGAAAGATTTTGTGATATCTTGTATTGATCTTCAAGCCAAAGAGCTGACATTGGAAGATATGGAAAGATATGGCAAGATATGGAAAGATTTGAGAATCTCTTAGCTGGCCTGCACTGGCGGATCCAAATCCATACAAGGGCGGATCCAATTTTTGGGATCCGCTAGATCCGCCAACTGTTCAATCAGTTTGCCTATAAATAGCAAGCTGATCATTTAGGCATTTTCATCACTCATATAGCTTAAATACATACTCATTCATTTACATATCACTAACCCATATCATTCTTTCATTTCATTGATCTTTCCTTTTGTAGCAAAGAGATCAAAAGCATATAAGGATCAACCTACTGTTGTTATCCTTTTAGTATAGACTCTGTGTGATTTTGTATTAGTTCACACATCATTATTTGTATCTTTTATTCAGTAGAGTTTGGTTAGTGTTTTAGTCCTTAAAACACAAAGAGTGTCGGGAGTGGTTGTACCCTTGTAAAGAACCAACGGGAGTGGTTGTACCCTTGTGAAAGAACCAACGGGAGTTGTTGTACCCTTGTAAAGAACCCGGTGTTTAGCTTAGTACCGGATAAAGAGTAAGCGACGTGTAAAGGTTTTCTCCGCCTAGAAGGGAGCTTGTTTCTTAGTGAAGAAAAACTCTCGAGTTAGAGGCTCGAGGAGTGGAGTAGGGCAAGGAAGAGAGTCCTTGTAGCCGAACCACTATAAACATCTGTGTTGTGTGGTTTGATCTTTCCTCTCTTTACCTCTTTACTTATATTACTTGTTTGTGAGCTTGATTGTTTACTTTACTTTGGAATCACGTTAAGTATACAAAGCGAATTAATTTTAAAACGGTAAAAACTATTCAACCCCCCTTCTAGTTTTCCACATATTCAATTTGATTGCTTATACAAAATAAACGATCAAATTTGTCCTCGTTTTATCCTCGAATTCTATAGTCGAGTCCGCACCTTCAATGACCTTGAGGGTAATGTCTTCCTTGATTTTTGGATCCAAAACCAAAATATCATTTTGTCCATCACCGAACTTGGTGATATTCTCGGTGTTCCATCATATGGTCAGTGTGCATACACTGAAGACCATTCTCTAGAGTCACTTCACTATAATCTTGAAAGTGAAGGTCCTTATCATACCGAAATCCCCAACCTTGAAACCATAAAACAACACATCCAAATTCCTCGAGTCACCAACACGCATCAAAAGCGTGATGGTTTCATTGTCTATCTCGATCCAAATCGAATCTATCTCAAAGAGATTCTTCCCGATCTTAAAAGTTGGGAACTTCTTCTGCGAGAAAATGTGTTGTGTCTTGGGGGCAACCGGGATCATGTTCCGGCTAGTCTTGCCCACATGCTCTATTGTCTTAGTATCGAGAAACCATACAACCTGGCATACTACATGGCCAAAAGGATGGCCAACATTCATAGTCGTACCGATAAGCTCATGCCATACGGTATGTTGCTTACTCGTCTCTTCAAGTGGGTTATGGAAAATTACCCACATCTAAACAGTGTTGACTATGTCCTAGTCAATCCCGTCATGAAACCTCTTGGTGGACCACAACGTCGCACAAAGCAACGTAAAGACAAAGGGTCTAAACGTGGTCATAAATCCACATCCGATGCTACTTTCTCGTCTTCCTCCTTCGGTCATGGTTCGTCATCCCAACCTATGGATGAGGATGATGATGAGGTGAACAAAGAAGGAACGTCTCATCCTCGCACTCCCTCTCCCGACACCTTCTTTTGAAACCTTGACACGTCATCGTTCGAACAAACCACTGACCTTCCTTTCAACCAAACCAACCTAACTTCGATGATGAGAAGGTAAACAACCATCTACAATCGACAAGTGTCGATGCATGAGCAAACAATCGGGGGGTTCAAGTCCACTGGCAAGGCAATCAAGGGGCTCGGGAACAAGATAAAGAAGTTGGGGAAGAGAAGAGATTAGATAGCATTAACTTAAGTAGTATCACTAACTTAAGTATTATTAAGCTATTATTAATGGGGTCATGGCAATGTCCATCTAACATTAACAAGTTTAAATTGTCTTAACATTTTTTTACTTGACATTGATAACTTTGATTAGTTAATCAATCTTAATGTTTTATTATTTTCATGAACTTTATATAGTTCATATTCTTTGTTTTATATTTCTCATGCATGCACTAGATGATAAAATTACTTGCCATAATGCATGCTTAATAGTTGCCTAAACATAGATGATCACATGATATTGTTAGTTGCTAGTTGAGACTAGTGTTAGGAAAACAAGGTGATTGATCTTTAGTGAATTGAGGCTTTGGGATTTGCTGCAAATAGTCCACCCAGAATTACCCATTTAGGCAACCTAGAACCTGCAGAACTGGAAAAAGAGTCAACTACAGGCCACGGCTCCACTAAATAGGACACGACACCACTAAATTTAGTGGTACCGTGGGTCATTTAGTGGTACCGTACCCTAGGAAGACGAATTTAACTGTTCTCTTCCACTTTTTGACTCTCTTTTCCTGAAAATCTGCAAACACATGCTGATTACAATACACCCAAATCCCCAAATCCACCATCCTTGCATGCTTTGATTTGGCTATTTAAGCTCATATCATGCATTTCTATTCCATCACCATTCCACACACACCATACACTCATCATTTCTTCCACCATGGCTACTACTTCACACCAAGCCAAGAAACCAAGGTTAAACCTTAAACCAACCAATGAGATCATTCTCATTGATCTCAATTTGGATGATGATGAAGATGTCCACACTCCACTTACCTCAACCAAATCCACCTCTTCAATCTCCACACCCCTAGCTCCATCAAAGGCCAACTCAACAAGGCCAACATCATCATCCACCTCCACCATAAGAATCACCACAACTTTGCCTCAACCAAGTCCTCCTCAACCACTAGCCTTAACACTCACCCTATCACCATCAACTCCCTTTGAGCTTGGGAGTAACACATCATCATCTTCCCTCTCACCATCACCACAACCACTAATGGGTCATCCCATTCTTTATCCCCTACAACCACATACCCTTAGTTGTCCTTGTTGTCACCACAACCAACACCTCATCATGTGCCTTAGAGATGAGTTGAGCTTTCAATTCTCCTACCTTGAGCACCTCCTCACACCACCACAAGGACCCATCATACCACCTCCTCCACCACCAAATATCCCAACCAACTAAACATGTTTATGTTTAGTTTCTCAAATAAAAGCTTAGGACCCTTTCGGCATTTGAAGCAAATCTTGAAGTCTCATATCACTAATGATGTTTATGTGCTTTCTTGTAGTTTATTTTGCTTCTATGATGTAGTCATACCTATGTATGACATTTATTTTATCTTTATAAATGAATGGGCTTTCATGTGGTTGTTTCATGTTTATTTTTGGTTACTTAGCCATATTTTTGTGATTGGATATTTGTCATATGTGCTACATATTAGAACTTGTATATTTGATTTCTAACCTTGTTTTGTAGCACGAATCATTGCTCGATTCCTTGGTGTCCTCCAAATGAGGGGGAGTATACATCAAGGGGGAGCCTTAGCAACCTTTTTGCTTCGACAAAAAGGGGGAGAAATGGGAGTAAACTCATTAAAAACTTGTTAAAACTAATCTTAACCTAAAATGAGTTTATGTTTTGTCATCATCAAAAAGGGGGAGATTGTTAATGCAAATAATGTTCTAAAAACGTTATTTCTATCTTTCGATAACTTCACGTTTTGAGGATGACAAAATGTGAAAACACGTTACGTTAAAATTAACGTAAACAAGTTTTTAATCGAAAGTTCCTGTTTCTACGCAAATCACTCTAGAACAAATTTACAACTTGACAAATGATCAAAGAAGTGAATTTGTGTTTTAGACATCACATTTTTATGTGACAAAACATTTCTTTCAAAAATATACTTTACAAATTATTTTTGAATAATTAAGAAATGTTTTAAAGGAAAAATAAGTTCAAAATACATAACAACTATTTCCCCCCCCCCCCCCCCCCCCCAAAAAAATTAGCTCCAAACTTCCCCAAATAAGTTTTCACCAGAAAAGACAAAAAGAGGAGCATTTTTGTCTGGCACGGTACCACGGTACCACTAAATTTAGTGGTACCGTGTCCCTATAACGGCCAGATTTTTTCTGCCTATAAATACCAGCCCACTTCACAGATTTTGGGTATCCTTTTTCACACAGAACTTTCTGAGTTCAATACCCTTATCACATTTTCTCTTCTTGATCATTTAGTTTAGTTTTTCTTTTGTTCAAGAGTGATCCAATCATCCATTCAAGTGATCCTCTTCATTCCTCTTCAAGTGCAAGAGAAGAACACAAGATATCCAAGGGGATACAAAGTGTTATAGTTGTAGGTAGAAGCACAACTATACATCAAGATCATTTTTCTTTTGAGAGTTTGTGAGGAAAGATCATTGTGATCTTATAGAGATATTGAAGATCTCTTGAAGCCATTGGGCTTGTGTGATTGATCAAGTTGATCAAGGGTAGATAGGATAGGTTGAGTCAAGTGAGTGTTGATCATTGTGATCTTGTGAGATCTTGGGGATCTCTTGAGTCTTGTGTGTTAAGTGTGTGAAGTTGAAAGGATCGGGTAGATCGTGGTAGATTGGTGCTAGCTAAGATTAGCACTCGACATCTAGCTTAGTGTCGGAAATAGGATAAGCGACGTGTACGATTTTCTCTGCCTAAAGGGAGGTTGTTGACATAGTGCTTGAAACTCTCGAGTGTGGTACTCGAGGAGTGGAGTAGGGCGAAGAAGAGCTTCGTAGCCGAACCACTGTAAATCCTTTTGTCCTGGTTTGATTTTTCCATCTCTTCTCTTTACTTTCATTACTTATTATTAGTTAGTTTAGTGTGTTGTTTATATTGGTGTTGATTGATTGCACATAAGACTCGAATCAAAGTTTTTCAATAGTAAAAGTTTTTTAGACAACTTAAAAACCGGTAAAACTATTCAACCCCCCTTCTAGTTTTCCAAATATCGAATTCCAAAAACGTGGCTTGCCCCATGCACATATTTTACTGTGGCTCGAAGACTACGCCAAGTGCAGGACGGGGGCTGAAATAGATGATATAATCTCAGCAGAGATTCCGTGCCCAACAAACGATCCGGATGGATACAAAGTTGTTACTGAATATATGTTGCATGGACCCTGCGGGAAGGAAACGAAGTACGCCCCATGCAACATAGAAGGAAAATGTTCAAATCATTTCCCTAAATCATTTTATCCAGAAACAACAATTGATGGGGATGGCTACCCTGTTTACCGCCGGAGAGATAATAAAGTCAATGTTGTAAAGGGTAAGTTCACTTTCAATAACAGATATGTCGTTCCTTACAATCGATATCTTCTGCTTAAATACCAGGCACACATAAATGTTGAATGGTGCAATAGATCAAGGGCAATTAAGTACTTATTTAAATACTTAAACAAAGGGCCTGACCGAGCTACTATTGTCATCCAAGAAAACATTAAAAAAACTGATGCGGCAGTCCTACACAGGTTATTGAAGTTGATGAAATCAAGAATTTCTTGAATTGTCGCTACTTAGCGCCATGTGAAGCAGTATGGCGACTCTTTTCTTTTGACATCCATTACTCCTACCCTTCAGTCATGAAGCTAAATTACCACCTACCCAACCAAAACGCAATAACGCTGCGTGATTCTGAAATTTTACCGGCACTACTTCAAAAGGAAGGCATCAATATAACTATGTTTACCGAGTGGTTTGAGCTAAACAAGCGTGATACGAAAGCACGGGAATTGACTTATGCTCAAATTCCAACAAAGTATGTATGGCATGAACAAGAAAGTATGTGGAAACATAGGTCGGATGGTTTATTCCAACCCTGCATCAGGGGAACGTTACTATCTCAGAATGGTACTAAATATAGCCAAAGGTCCTGAATCGTTTGAACACCTGATGACGGTTAACAAGATAACATATCGGACATTTAAGGAAGTCTGTTTTGCATATGGGTTGCTCAATGATGACAGAGAATGGACCCAGGCTATATCAGAGGCAAGATTCTGGGCATTAGCACCTCAATTGCGGGACTTATTTGTTACAATATTGCTGTTTTGTGAAGTAAGTAGGCCACGACAATTATGGGAAGAAAATTGGGAGGCTTTATCAGAGGATATTCTACATAAAAAAAGAAAACACTTCAGGTACCCAGACTTAGAACTTACAGAAGAACAAATTCAGAACTATTGTTTGGTGGAAATAGAGGAATTGTTACACAGATTTGGTAGATCTTTAGCTGAATTCGAAGATCTCCCACGACCAAACCCAAAGCTCCTAACAAACATGGACAATTGTTTGATTAGAGAAGCATTGGACTTTGATATGAAAACAAGCAAGATTAAACATGAACAGCTTCATTCGATGCTAAACACCGACCAACATCTGATTTATCAAGGAGTTATTGAATCTGTATACAGTAAAAAATGAGGGTTTTACTTTGTTTATGGACCCGGAGGGAGTGGTAAGACATTTTTATACAAGACTATAATATCAAAACTAAGATCAGAAAGAATGATAGTTCTTGCAGTTGCATCTTCAGGTACATCATTCAATACGCGTTTATTGAATTATTATACATCCATACTATGCATTACAGCAATATTACACTACTTAAAGAACTGCTGAATTGTTCAACCTTTATTATTGAACCAGGAATTGCATCTTTACTACTACCGGGAGGGAGGACTGCTCATAGCAGATTTGTTATTCCATTGGAGTTAATGGACAATAGTACGTGTAGTATCAAACAAAACACACACCTGGCAGAATTAATGAAAGAGGCCAGGTTGATAATTTGCGATGAAGCCCCCATGACTCAGCGATATGCTTTTGAAGCCTTAGACAAGACATTGAGGGATATATTGGGGTACGAGAATCCTGAAAATAGAGACCGCATCTTCGGGGGAATGACAGTGTTACTGGGAGGTAACTTCAGACAAATTCTACCGGTAATCCCGAAAGCCAAAAGATCAGAAGTTATCCAAGCCTGCATAAACCGATCAGAGCTATGGAAATCTTGCAAGGTTTTTACCCTTACACGCAGTATGCGAGTAAATGAGTATACAAAAAACGGGAGCACTGACACTCGAAAACAAGAATTCAATAAATGGGTGTTGGATGTGGGCAATGGGAATTTTGAAGCCAAAATTAAAGAAGGGGAGGATGAGCCAAGCTGGATTCAGATTCCGCGGAACTTTATTATAAAATCAGGGGATTCTCCAATTGATCAAATCGTCATAGAAACATTCCCTGATTTTACAACAAGGCAGAATGAAGATGCGTATCTAAAAGAAATGGCTATACTGACTCCAAAAAATGACGACGCTGATGCAATAAATGAACATATGTTTAAAAATTTAGCAGGTGATTCTGTCACGTACAATAGTGCAGATGAAGTATGTAAGGCATCAACTGATACTCTAGGTCAAGACGAGCTATATCCCATTGAGTTCTTGAATTCCTTAAATTTCCAAGGGATGCCACCACATTCTCTATGCTTAAAAAAGGAACTCCCGATAATGCTTTTGCGAAATGTTAACCCAAGCCAGGGTTTATGCAATGGAACCAGGCTAATCATTACTGATCTTGGCCAATTTGTTATTCGAGCTAAAATCCTAACTGGGTCACATATAGGAGATAGTGTTCTTATACCTAGGATCACAATGTCATCCACCTAGTCAAAATGGCCATTCATAATGAAACGTAGACAGTTTCCTGTGAAACCATGCTATGCGATGACCACAAACAAGAGGCAAGGCTAGTCACTTAAGTATGTCGGGGTAAACTTACCCAACCCTGTGTTCAGCCATGGGCAACTATATGTCGCACTATCTAGAGTCACAAGCCCTGACGGGCTGAAAATACTAATGACGGAAGATGAAGATGGGGAACTAAAAGAGCGGACACGAAATATTGTTTTTAAGGAAACTTTCAGTAACCTAAATTAACAAGTTGTAGTACTATTCTAATAATGAATCAATGCTACCCGATGATTTATATCTTTTCAAATAATCAATGCTACCCGATCATGTATCTGTTACTTTTCAAATAATTTATATCTTTCTCATTGATTCCTGATGAAAAGTTCTTCTAAGTTTCTACAATTCAAAATACAAATTCATATAGCTAAAGTAAAAATAAATAAATAGATAATACTTACCATTTGCTACCATTCATGCAAAAATTATCACTCGATAATATGCTAAGGTTTTGGCCCGATCACGTGCACTGATAATGAGTTCATGTTCCTGATTATCATCCACACGTGATAGTGCAAAACCTTAATCTACCTTAACAATGCTGCCCGACTTTAATATTGCAAAGGCGGCAATCGTATATCTATAAAAAAATCATAGCGATATTTCAAATTAGTAATTTAACTAACAAATCTACAATAAGCTGTCAATATTTGCAGCAAACATGCCAAGTGAAGTACAAAGTTACTTTTTTGACTCAGTAATCTCATCGGCTAATCGATAACAAATAGGAACAAACAAATTCAACATATCAACAATCAAACAAAAAAAAAACTATACTAATCAAATTAAGATGCAAACCTGTGCATAAGATCCGCCATACAATTATCATCCCTACATGATCATTTCATCACATTTGATGCCACAACTTGAATACTCAATCACCACACTCCTTAATTAAACTGATTATATGTTTTAATTTGATTAAAATGTTGTATAATTGGAAAACCCTAATTTGAGAGGAAAACCCTAATTTAATTTCAGCAGATCTAATAAGTATGTGTGTTTGACTCATGTGTGTGAGAGAGAAAAGCCCCACCGCTTTTTGATAAAATGTAAAATGGAAAAAAAATACACATATATAAACATAAACATAAAAGTTAATATTATTCATCCATCCATGAAATACATTACAGTTAAAGGCTTACAGCCATCTATTCATAAACATACACAACCAAATAAACAACCAAAAGAGAACCCCAAAAGACAACCATCTTCATCATACTCTATTCATCATCATCAGAAAGACCTTCATCAAACTCCATAAGCTTCACATGGCCGTCCTTCTCCACAATGCCATCACGGGCCACATCAAGTAGAGCAGTCAAGGTCAGAATCCTGTTACGTTCCCTTTCCTGTGTCTCAACTAGACAACGAAGAACATCAACAGCTTTTTCATTGAAAGGGCCCAAGTGATGAGCCTCCCTGATTGTCACCTCACGCTTCTCAACCTTGCTAAGGAGTTGATTACGCTCCTCCCCCATTCGCATCAAAAAACCCTCTTATTCAGTTAACTCATTGTTGAATAAGAAATTGAAAGCTATTACTAAATCGTCAGACCCAGATGCTTCCTTGAGTTCATTGATGTTGTTGGAAGACGAAGCCATGGACGAGAGAGTTGGTTGGCTGATATTATAAGTTAGGTTGATAATAATTGATGATGCCCTAATTGTGTGTTAGATTTGTTATAAATAACCAAATAAATACGTTTTAGAATACAAATAGGCAATCGGAATACAAAAAGGTAATGAGAAGGAATGATTGCAAAACATAACTGAAGTACTAATTGAAGCAGGAACTTCATCTTCCCATGCAAAACTATCATTTGAGTATTTAAAATTATATTTGCAAATATAACAAAAAAAAACCTCACACTTTACCTTTTATGTAAAAAAAACCCATCACCTACACAATGCATACCATTACCATCCTAAACATCATAAGAAATAGTTATAACTTAGCCAAATGTTTTAACGATAGAGTCAATAGCAAAATGGATCCTTATATTTATTTTCGATATCAAAAACACATAGGCAAACAAAACTCAAAGTCTAAACAGAAACGTCACCAAACAACTAATTAAACTCATTCATCTTAATAGCATTAGCTTCTTCCTCACGAACACCAGCTTTCACTTGAAAAAACAATGCTCCTAACTTTTCAAGCAATACCCGATGCCTCTCTTGAGTCTTTCTCAAAGCTTCTAACGAGTCCATAGCAACACCACGAGCACCTAATGCTTCCATGTTCGCTATCATGCTTTGGTTTTTCACCATTACCCGCCTCAAATGCTGACAACAAGCGATAAGCAATTTGGACAAAGCATCATCTTCACCTCCCTGTTGCACAAACCACAAACGCATACAATCATGCAATTTAGAAGAACCAACAACGTTCATTAAGTTCTCTAATAACTGAAATTGTGCCATTGAAAAAAAATATCTAAGTACAAATGATTTTATAACTAACTATGACAAATGTGCCAAATAAATAGGAAAAAAATATAATGTAACTTATACATATTAAAAGATTACATGTGAAGAGACTCTATTAAATATCTTCACATATACTCTTTTAATGTCAATAAACTATTTTAAATGTGTACCATGCTTGCAAAAATTGTGATACCATCACAATTTAGATATATAATGATGAAAATAAGTACCAAAAATTACATGTCAATAGGTGTGATACCATAACAACTTAAATATATAATGACGAAAACAAGTGCAGAAGGTTACACTATGAACACTTATATATAGCCCATGTGCAACGCACGGGTCTTAATGACTAGTAATAATAACGATTGTGTGAGTCTAGGGGTATTTACAATTAATGGCCCAATTAGAAATAGAAGAAAAAAGTAGTAATTGTAAGGCTAGTCACACTGGGCCGTTAAATATCGGTCGACTAACTAGGGTGACCGATTTGAAGATCGGTCGACTCCATTGTGTGAGGCTGGGCAAATATCGGTCGAACATGTTGTAAACACAAGGTCGGTCATAATTTCGACCGACTTTCACTTATTCCAAATCTAACCGTTTGAATTTAAAAAAATAAAAAAATAACTTTTTTTTAAAAAAAAAACGTTACCACTCTTACAACCTTATAAATACTAACCTCAAACACACTTCTAAACACACAATTTCAAACACAATTCAAACAACTTCTTATCCATATTCATCATGTCAAAGAAAAATACTCTCACATCAAATGACCGACGATCCCGACTACCCCAAAATGCACCGAATTTGAATTTTTCGCCGAAAAACAACTTCGAATTAACCGGTATAACACCACCACAAAATCGAGGTATTCGCTTTCGTGCACCCGCTTTTGAATATCCATCACGACTACCACAACCGAATCAAAATCAAAACCCGTTTTACGTTAATGATGAAGCGAAAAGTGTACCGCTTTTAGGGGGTCATTTAAGCCCTAAATCGTATTTATTTGATCAAATATTGCCCTAAATCGTTCTTTTTGTCATTTTAGGTACTTTGGAGAAGAAATCTGGAAAAGGAAGCATTTTGGACGTTTTTGGAGCATAAAATTGAAGAAAACGACAAAGTCTCAAAATCTGTTGGAAAAGTACCTGTGACGGCGTCAAGCACCATTGTGACGCCGTCAACCCTTGACGCGCCAGAGAGGATTTTGGATGATTAAAAGGGGACGGCGTCAAGAAGGCCATCAAGAAACCCTAACCGCGGCGAGGTGACGGCGTCAGCTCTATAACGTGACGCCGTCAGATCTGATTTTCTATATATATTCTCATAATTTTTAGTCATTAGTGTGCAACTTTGTGAGGAGAAACCCTAAGACGATTTTTCTGCTACTTTTAAGGGTTTTATACCCTTGGATCTCCCATGTTCAATTGAAGATAAGTAATCAATTAATCATTCAGTATGTCTATGTGTTGTTTGATTATATCTTGTTCTTGTCTTTTATTTAACATGCTAGGCTAGATTTATCTTGTGTTTGCTTAGATCTAATGAAACCTAACTATTGATTATTGGTTGTTGGTGTGTTATTAATTGTATTGGATGATTGTTTATCGATGTTAGGCTTAAGAAAACTGGCTAACCTCCTATACGGTAACTTGCTTGAACGTCTTAAGAAACATGAACCAATGCGTACTAAGGTTTTTATGGTTGTATTTAATGCATGAGCGAATTCTAGTGATCCCATGTTAGGAGCTTCTTAGCCGGCTCGACATAGGAGTGAAGTAGGAGCTTATAGAGTTGGGGAAGTACGTACGCCACCCCACGATTGGTATTAAGGAATACACCCGTCATCCACGCAATTAATACACACTAATCAACCGGTAAAAGATAGTTAGGGAGTAAGGAAATCTAAGTAAACACATTTCTCTCCATATAAGTTCCACAACCTTTTTATTTTCAGTTATTTTATTTTATTTGCAATTGTAGTTATTTGGGTTAGTTGACTAGCAACTAATTCCGCCCACTCCTTCAAACCCGAGATTTTACTTGCTTTTAAAAAATATAAAAAAATACAAAAAGAATCTTCCCTCACCCTTAGACCTATTAGAGTAGTTTTTCAATCCTAACGACACTATTACCCTAGAGAACGATCAATCCCCCGGTACTTGCCACTACACTATACTACATCGGTCAGGTACACTGCCTGGTGGGGATTGCAAGCCTCTTGAGATCCCTCGAGAGGTAAAACCTGTTGTAAGGTCGCAAAACCACGCATCAAGTTTTTGGCGCCGTTGCCGGGGAGTAGTTATTGCTTAGGTTGAAATTCTTTTTTATTAGGTCTACTTACTAGATTCCTTTCTAGTAAGATTTTTATTTTCTTTTTATAGGTCTTCTTTAGTCTATTTTATTTCTTTGTGTGTTTGTTCGTAATTTCCATTGACTCTTCCGTTCACCATTATGGAGAACGCGAATCCACCATACCACCAACCACGTAATTCACCCACTCCATATGACATCTTGATGTTTAAACAACATAAAGATGAACCTCTCTATGATTTATGGACTCGTTTTAAATATTTACTCCAAAAAGTCCCTTATCATAACTTCGATTTTTGGTCCCAAACTCAAATCTTTTACAATCATGTCGACCGACATGCCCAAAGGGACATTTACCATTTTGCCGGTAGGGATCTTAGGGAATTAAGTGCTGAGAAAGCATGGGAAGCTATTGAGAATTGTGCCCAATATTATTATATAGTAGACAACCCAACAAACATTAATACAAGTCAATTGACCACAAATTTCAAGGATCATGAAACAAGTTTGTTTGAGGATGAGGGTAGAGTTGAGCCACCTAGCTGCATGTCATGGTTAGGTACTACCATAATACAGGATGAACACATAGGTGACCTTGATGTGATGGAGGATTTAGCCGAACATGATCACATTGATCAAAAAGACCTAGGTTTTATGACCAATGACTTTGAATCCCGAAGAAAACATGATGAATCCTTTAGGAAAATTGAACATGGTCGGATTATTGAGGAAGATCCTTATGATTCGGACATAGAAGTTGAGATGCCTAGAGAAGCACTTGGGATACTTGGGAAAATGTTAGGGTTAGATTCTACTAAAACACATGATGAGGATATAAGTGATCTTGACATAAGGAATGATGAGGTAAGTAACATAAGCCCACCAAGTACCCCACAAGTCCTACCATCATTTGAGGCACACACACCACCCATGACTTACCCGGAAGAAGTAGAAGAGACTATAGGAACCCCAATAGAGGTAGAGCCCTTGGACCAAACAAAACTAGAAGAAATAGGTTTGAATACTTGTAGTCATAACCTTTCTTTTAGTTCTATGGAAGTTCCTAGTTTTGATGAACCGGAGCCTAAACCAAAACCGTTACCTAATCTTCCATCCTTAGATGTGAACTTAGGAATTGAATTAGGTCCCGACCCACCCATCAAACCATATAGTCCGGGTAGTTTTATGTTGAAGGTAGTAGACTCTAAGCCTTGTAGAGAGGAAGCTGACATAGGAGTGAACCATAACCTTTCATACTTACATCACCCATTCATGATTAATCACAAGAAACACTATGGGTTTAAACCGGGTTTATTAGGTCAAGATGGATTCCCAACTAGGAGTCTCTCGAAGTTGATAGAAGATGATCCCTTTCTAGGAGAAAACTTCAATTCACCCATTGACCTAATTGAACTAAGTAAGGTTATGATGATTGGATCCCACATCTTTGAGCATATAATTCATCCACCACTCTTTCCTCACGTGGCATACTCATACCGAGTCGGTGTGTATCGCTACTATCACCCGCACTTAACCCTAAGTGTAGGGAAAACCTCTCCTTTATCCGTTAAATAAGGGCAGAGTCAGGCTCTTGACTCGAACAAAAACAAGCGCTTCTTGGGAGGCAACCCAAGCTTTATTTGCTTTGTGTGTTTATTTATTTGTTTGATTTTATTTGCTTCCGTATGTATGTTTAATTTTTATTATTATTGATTCATGTTCGAAACTAAATTGTGAAAATGCTTTATCTTGTTTTTAACTTCGTCTTAACTACATATAAAGGTATTTTGCAAAAGATAAGTGTAAGGGAAATCCAAATCGGTTTATTAGAACAAATGAACATGAATCATAACAATATTAAATTAACATACATATTAGTAATTGTTTGAGTCAAATGCTTGAATCGAGTCATAATGATATTTTGCAGGATTTCCAGGAAATAAGGATTGAGTTTTTCCAGAAATTTTCCGGACACTTAACATGAAAAATCTGTCAGATCACTTCTGACGGCGTCAGGAACAGTTTTCTGGAATTTTTTTTTTTTTTTGAAAGTTTTGTTTTTCTTCCGGAATCATAAAATGCTTTATTAAATCTCTAACTTATAAACTCCAGGAATCTGCAAAATAATCATTCCACAAGCATTATATCCTTATACAGATTTATCCCGCCGATGTTATGCAGGTTTTCGTGTTTGTTTTCTCAGGTTTAATAGGTTATTTTGGACAAGGAGATGTATGTGGAATCTAGCTTTTGGCGCTGCTTTAGTTTTGAAGTTTCAACATTACCTTGGAAGAAGATCTAACCATGTTACCTCTTTATCCACCGAGCGAATCAGGGGAGTATTTGATTTCATTCTTTTACCTTATTTACTTTTACATCTTGTTATTTGAACATTGGGGACAATGTTCATCTTAAGTGTAAGGGGGGGGGGGGGGGGTAAAGTACGATACCTTAGAGAATGCTATTACGCTTGATTTTTCGTTTGTTTAATGGTAGATGTGTAATAAAACTGAGAGAAATACCTGTTAAGGCAATTTTAGTGCCAAATTTAAATTTTTTTACAACATATAGGAGTGAAACTTTGGTCTTAATGAGCGTCTCACGGATAGGAGTTATATGACTAGCACAAAACCGTACCACTAAAAAAAATTTCCACCCCCAAATATGTGAGGTTCGCCCCTAGAATTGGTAGGAAAAGCATTTATGCTATGATGTGTGTACCGGTAGCACTTAGATTCTAGAACTTGCGTTAGGACCATTCCGAGACCACAAGTGAGACTACATTCGTGTAGTTAGATTTACTACATGATAAGAGGCATTAGGATTAACCCATTGTTTTTGTAACACCCCGACCCGACAAGGGTAGAGATGTCACAACAATGGTGACATATCAGAACATAACAAGCATACATCTTACAGTAATACAAAAATCTCAAAGGATTACAAATGAAATACTGAACCTTCAAGGTTACAATGAAAACTTTCAAAACTAATTCTAAAACATAATATCTTCTATCCAATTCTAATCCAGAATAGCTACCAAGCCTTCTAAGTCCAGAGGTACACTCTCACTCATTCCCAGCTTCCTACTAAAAACCTGCCGCAGGAAAAGAAATGCGGCTGAGCTTCAAAAGCTCAGTGAACAGATATATAGATAACAGAAACGATAACAGATAGCAGTACAAAGGAAAATCAAGAAATACAGAGCAGTGCAACAGAAATCAGAAAGTACAGATCATACAGACACAAGTCAAATGAAGGAATAGGAATAAGAAATGGAATAAATGAAATGAAATAAGAATAAATAAATAAGGTTTAAGAATAAAGGGAACAGAAATCTATCACGAGCCCAGATAACAGATAATATCATAACAGTGTAGTCACATAAGTAATCTAGAGGGGATACCTCTCAAGTAACCAGATAATATAAGGGATGACCTCATGTATCAAATCGGAGTGATCAGCTCCCAGATATGTGAAAGACGTGTATCGCACACACCATCAATCACCAGAGATATATATATATAACAGATAACATAATAACAGATAACAGAAACAGATCAGATCTAGGATGCATCCATACGCCCCAGTAGGCCCGAATCTTCTCCTACATAACAGATAAAATCAGGGACGAGACAGGTCATCACTCTCCTGCCCTAGAGTCATGCCATCGGTGCATTAATGACATGGACATGAAACCCTCATGCCTAGTGATTGGCTCGGATATCAGACTGTGGTCAAGGTCAGATGTCATATAATAAACAGAGTCATATCTAAGGGTTCATGGCAGAAGGGTCATGTCAACAATTCAGAATAAGATAATAAGGTTCAAATCAAAGTTTATCAGATTAAGTTTAATATCAAAACGTAAGTTCAGATTAAAAGGTTTATTTCCAATAGTCCAAAAGAGTATATCAAAGGTTAAGAATTACAAGTTTATAGCAATAATCCATTTCAGAAGTTCCTGTCAAAAGTTCATTTAAATCAATCCTTTAATAATGGTTTTCATTGAAATGATATTACAAAATAGTTTTCATAAAAATGGTCTTCCAAAACTTTTTAGTAACTTCCATTTCAAGTGGTATCGCTTCTTTTTAAAATAGCTTTTCTTAAACTGTTTCATATGTAGTTTAATAAAGGTTCAAAATCAATTAGGTTCAGATAAGGATTTAACAGGTTAAGGTTTATACCAAAAATCAAATCAAAGTTTACAACAGATATATCAGGTTAAGGTTCAGAACAAGGTTCACATATCAGATTCAATCAAGATTCACAAATTGAGGGTTCAGAACAAGAGATCAAAACACAAAGGTTCAAGAAAGGTTCAGAACAGAAGAAACACATCAAAGGTTCACAAACCAGTTTACAATCAGAGTTCAGGAAAAAGGTTCAGAATAAAAGAATCATAGCAGAGGTTCAAACAAAAAGTTCAAGACAAACAGATCACAACAAAGATTCACAACAGAAGGGAACATAGCAGTGGTATCGGAGATCCTAATAAAGAAAATGTAAAACCAAAAGAAAAGGGGATGAAAAACCCTTACTGAAAAAGGGCAGAATATCTGTACCTTATTAGCAATGCAGAATAAGCAAAATAGACACAGAACAGAAATCAGGACTTCTCCTTCTTCACACCTAAAGAAGTAGAAGACGGAATTACTACGGATTCTAATTCAGATTATTCCTTTTAGTTTACCTTTCCATTTTAAGTAACTTTCTATTTTTAGCAGGCTTTCAGAATTAACAGATTTCCATATTTAACCAGATATTGATATTACAGATTTAGTTAAGTCCTTAATTACAGAATATTATGGTATTAAGGTATCTTTTATCAAGTTATAAAACTTTAGGGTTAATTATGACAGATTTTCATAGTTCAGGGTTTAAACTGTAATTATTCTAAATTCAAAGGTATCACAATGAAAATACTTTACCTACTGATTTAAATATTTCTTTTATACAGAATGACACTTAATTCCTTCAAGTTTCACAATTTACAAGTTATACCCCTCTAGTTTCAATATTTATAAAACAAACCCTAGATTTTCAATATTCACAATTAAATCCCTACAATATTCATATTTACCAACCAAGCATCATATTTTACAAAAATACAGAAGTTAACATCAGAATTAAGTGTATTACAGATTAGGTCCCTCAGAATTCAGAATTTACACAAATGGTCACTTAACTTTACAAAACTTATAAATTAAACTATAATTTATTAACCATTACATATTAAGCCCATAAATCCTCAAAATTCACATTACACTTTTAACATTAGTATTTACTCAGAAAAATATCAAGATTCCAGAATTTATACATTTAGTCCCTCTATTTTAATTAATTACAAAACAACCCTTATAAATGTAACTAATTCATTATGTTGTAATATTTCACCTACTACCCCAAATTAATATTTTTCCTACATTCCTACAGTAGTATATAACATTACAAAAATATCCCAGAAGTTTCAAAGTTTACAAAACACACCCTTGTGAATTAAAAACCAAATCGTATAACTTTTTAAATCCCAAACAAAACCCTAATTCAGAAAATAATTATACCACTATTACCCAATCATTAGAAACATTAATTAAATAAGACCTAGCATGATCAAACCCTAACCCTAATTAAAAATAGGGTTTTTCATAATTTTCTCTATTTATTTATAAAATCCAATTTATTCAATAATTAAAATCAATTTATCCAGGCTTCTAAAAATTAAGGGGCTATTTTTCCTAGCTCATATTAATGTCAAAGAACATATAAAAAATATGGTTGCACCTCATAAAATTCATATAATATGATTTACAATTTAAGTGTGTTTTAAGCCTTTTAATTTCATATGACTTATTTACAGTGCATGATTCGAGTTTATCATTTTTATTAGGTCATATTTAACATGTAAAACACTATAAAAATACTGGAAAAATTTTAGGACATAAAGATTAAGAATTAAAAATAATTACCTCTTTTGTGATTAACCGAATGAAAACAATTACCAAGCACAATTGGAAGGCTCTAAATTCGTGTTCCTATTTTTCTTAACTTCACAATGAATCAAAGATCTTCAGAAAATTTGTGGTTCGACTTCAGGAAGCTTGGGGAGGAGGGTGTCGAATTTTTTTAGGGATTTAGTTTAATCGGTATATTTTTAGGGTTTAGGAAAATATAGATTTTGTATATATAAATATTTGGCCGACTTTTAAGAGCTAAAAATCAGATTTCTTAAGTGTTATAATTATATAAGGATTTTACTTTATTTTCATAATATTTTCCTTAATTAATTTGGCCTTTATCTTATTTATTTTTAATTTACAAAACTTAATAAACTAATTAAAATATAATTCGGACCATAAAATACATATACAAGTGATTTCTAATTTTTGGACATTCAGAAATAATATTATGTTGTCCCAGAAATTTATTCGTTTCATATATGGTTCACTTTCAGAAGTTTGGAATCGTTTCAGAATTTTATAAGTGATTTATTTATGTTTTTATGATTTCAGGGGCAATTTGGTAATTTTATAGGTTATCAGAATTTCAGGTATTACAGTTTTACACCTGTGTTTTTGTTATAATTACATTGGCTACATTGGTCAAGTAATTCTCCCACACCCTTTGCGTTGTACTCATTTTTAGTACACGATACCCCTAGTACACCCCTCAGAGCCTATCTTTTCGTTTCTAACTTTAAGCATTTAACTTAAAGTAAGAATTTGTTTACACCCCACTTAAATGTACACCCAAATCGCCTTAGCCTACCTTGTATGCACTCAATTTTAGTGCATTATTGTGACAACATTTGTTTAAACCCCAAGTTAATTATCTAATTGATTAAATGGTTGCTAAGTCGAGTCATATCCTTGTACATATTGTTTTGGGACGATTGGGACTCATGGGTAAAGTACTAGTGTAATGGAGTAATGGGGAAGAACAACATTATTACCCCCATATGTGCTAAATATTTTAAAAGTACTCCAAGTGTTTCGATTATCTTAATTCGAGTCATTAGAATAGTTAATTGTAAAGTTATGTAAAAGTTCAAGTGTAAGGGGGATACAACGCCCCTATGATGTATTATTTTGGATGGTAGGGCAAGAGTGTATGCAAAAAAATAATAATAATAATAATAAAAAAAAAAAAAAAAAAAAAAAAAAAAAAAAAACAACATACGGACTACCATCCCGTTTCATTTTATGTTTATTTTATCTTTTTGTTATTTTTTTCATTAGCTTAAGTCGAGTCTAGTCTTGGCATAGCAACGCCATATTGTACATGTAATTAATCAAGATCTTTAACTCGCCACCAGTAAAATATCCTTTATCCAACAAAACCGTGTTTATCATATCCCTACACCTAACGTTATAACCCGTTTAAAAGCCCTCTTTGATAGTTTATCTTAGGTGCTTACGCCTAGTGGAGGAGGTTTTTGATCCTTTCCCAATCCTATGGTAATCTATTTGCTATGACAGGTAGTGAGAGATATTATTCATTTTCATTTATGAGATATACTTTTATGACACCTGAGAGATGTGAGTATCTAAACACTACTTGTGAGGTGCTAGTTTGTAATCTCAGTGCTTATTATGATTAAAGTGGAACGACTATTTGTAGTAATTACTTTTATATTAGCGTTAAATGACCCCTAACTTGTATTTTGATTAGAATAAAAGCGCATTTGCTTGAGGACAAGCAAATCTCAAGTGTAAGGGTATTTGATAAAGCGAAAAGTGTACCGCTTTTAGGGGGTCATTTAAGCCCTAAATCGTATTTATTTGATCAAATATTGCCCTAAATCGTTCCTTTTGTCATTTTAGGTACTTTGGAGAAGAAATATGGAAAAGGAAGCATTTTGGACGTTTTTGGAGCATAAAAGTGAAGAAAACGACAAAGTCTCAAAATCTGCTGGAAAAGTACCTGTGACGGCATCAAGCACCATTGTGACGCCGTCAACCCTTGACGCGCCAGAGAGGATTTTGGATGATTAAAAGGGGACGGCATCAAGAAGGCCATCAAGAAACCCTAACCGCGGCGAGGTGACGGCGTCAGCTCTATAACGTGACGCCGTCAGATCTGATTTTATATATATATTCTCATAATTTTTAGTCATTAGTGTGCAACTTTGTGAGGAGAAACCCTAAGACGATTTTTCTGCTACTTTTAAGGGTTTTATACCCTTGGATCTCCCATGTTCAATTGAAGATAAGTAATCAATTAATCATTCAATATGTCTATGTGTTGTTTGATTATATCTTGTTCTTGTCTTTTATTTAACATGCTAGGCTAGATTTATCTTGTGTTTGCTTAGATCTAATGAAACCTAACTATTGATTATTGGTTGTTGGTGTGTTATTAATTGTATTGGATGATTGTTTATCAATGTTAAGCTTAAGAAAACTGGCTAACCTCCTATACGGTAACTTGCTTGAACGTCTTAAGAAACATGAACCAATGCGTACTAAGGTTTTTATGGTTGTATTTAATGCATGAGCGAATTCTAGTGATCCCATGTTAGGAGCTTCTTAGCCGGCTCGACATAGGAGTGAAGTAGGAGCTTATAGAGTTGGGAAAGTACATACGCCACCCCACGATTGGTATTAAGGAATACACCCGTCATCCACGCAATTAATACACACTAATCAACCGGTAAAAGATAGTTAGGGAGTAAAGAAATCTAAGTAAACACATTTCTCTCCATATAAGTTCCACAACCTTTTTATTTTCAGTTATTTTATTTTATTTGCAATTGTAGTTATTTGGGTTAGTTGACTAGCAACTAATTCCGCCCACTCCTTCAAACCCGAGATTTTACTTGCTTTTAAAAAATATAAAAAAATACAAAAAGAATCTTCCCTCACCCTTAGACCTATTAGAGTAGTTTTTCAATCCTAACGACACTATTCCCCTAGAGAACGATCAATCCCCCGGTACTTGCCACTACACTATACTACATCGGTCAGGTACACTGCCTGGTGGGGATTGCAAGCCTCTTGAGATCCCTCGAGAGGTAAAACCTGTTGTAAGGTCGCAAAACCACGCATCAGTTAATCATCCATATGTTCCACCGTATCGTCCTAATATGGATTATCACCAAGAACCAAGTGGGTTGTCGTATCGTCCTAACATGGATTTCTTGCATTCTTCCCAACCGTATCAAGATTATTCCCCGCTTCGGGGTGTTAATCTTGATACGGATTTGGAGGATTATATGGCAGACTATTCGACCCAAAACTATCCGAGTCAAGATGCATCGATGGGGCAAGGTTCGGGTTACGGTTCGTACCACGGTTCCATGCATGTTGAAGACGATGACGATGTCGAAGAGACATCACCCATCAAACCAAAGAAGCCTTTGCGACGTGCTACAAAGGCGAAGGACAAAGGCAAAAAGCCCGAACCGGCCAAAAAGAATGACCCATGGACAAAGGCGGAAGAGATCGCGCTTTGTAGAGCTTGGGTCTATATTTCGGAAAATTTCGAGAGAGGAAACGATATAAACAGGCACCGTTTTTGGGAGGAGGTGATAGCGTATTTTGAAAATGAAACTGGTTCACAAAGAACGTGCGACTCGATCACGACCAAATGGAAGAATAGGATTCATAGTAGGGTTGGGAATTTTTGTGCTATTAGGGAGTATATCAAGGATAATCATGGAAGTGGTGAGAATGATGTTGATGATTGATGCGCGTGATGTGTCGTTGCGGTTTAGCAGTTTTAATGCCTACTCAAGTTTTAAATTTATATTTAGCCGACTTATCAATAACACACACACTTAACGAGCAGTGTACCCGGTCAGTATGAATATAATGGTAAGTAGAGTGTCGATCACTAAGAATGGAACGTATTATCTAGTTATTCTAATCAGTATTTTAATATTCTAACGCAAGGGGGTTTCAGCCTGAGAGACTGGCACGAATTTGGTTGCAATTAAATAATAAACTAAACCAATAGGCACGAATCAGCAAGTAGCACACACGTACACAGATAAATACTCGAGACAATAAGAAGATCTGTCCTTATGATTAAGTAGTTTGTCACTTGTTTTATTGATAGCTTTATATGAAGTGTATGTAGTTAACCCTTTCTCGTTGGTCCTATTCTTATCGGCGAGTAAACCCTTAATGATTACTTATGTCTAAAAGTTATTCCTAAGTGATCAATTTAGTAACAACCGTGGGAGCCACATTATTTTCCGCAGTCAAATGCGCAGGCCACTAATAAACACAGAGGTTATCAATGCACTAATAAGTAGTAACCAAAGACATCAACATATAAACTTTAATTGATGGGAAAGCAGTTTTAAGGGAGTGCAATCTTTCCGTTGTCACATTACACAAGCCATCAATCCTGATGAATTAAAGTTTGCTAACACAATAAAACAAAACTACTTAATGAATTAAACACATGCAGCACCTTCTTACAGCTCTTGTATCCTTGATTTGAGTGTGTCTTGTGCTGCTGCCTTGACTGAATTCGTCCTAGGGTTTTTGGTCTTCGGTCTCGTATATATTATATGGCACACCGAAATTCGTCTGGTCTTGGGGTATTTATAGTTTCTGTCTGAGGGCAAGATGCGGCGCATCTATTAAGTAGATGCGGCGCATGTACTTAACTTCGCGTGGGGTCCAAGATTATAATATTCAGGAATATTCGTACACCGCCAGAAGATGCGGCGTATCTTTATCTTTGGATGCGGCGCATGTCCTCTTGAATCTTGGATTGTATCTGGTGAGATCTTGATAGCGATGCGGCGCATGTCATGAGTGAGATGCGGCGCATCTGGAGCAGATTTGACATGATCTTGTCCATTTCAGTAGACTCTTCACTTTATGCTTGTTTTGCTCCGTAATTAGTCCAAAATCGCCAAGTTTCACCAAATGCTTGTTTTTACCTGAGAATTACAAAAGTAAACGATTAAGTACCAATCCTCATACATAATATAGTAAAACAAGTCAAATTAATAGGATAAATGATAGTAATAAAATGTACTTATTTGAGTTCATCAAATATCCCCCCACTTGAACTTTACTTGTCCCCAAGTAAACCTTAGAATTAATCTTATGAAAATGTATCCTAAAAATGTTAGGATTTATTTTTATATTTAAGCATGTATTCATTTTTTGTCATAATCACACAACTAAACACTTAACGAATTAGAAGTAGAATAAAAATATTTCGATAAAAGCAAATCTAATCGTTTAACTGTCCAGTCGCGACGAATATTCTATCATAAGCTTGGCAAGTATACACATCTCCCCCACTAAAGCCAAGGAATAACAAGTCTAAAGCGGTAAAAAGGGTTTTTAGGCTTAAGGGTTAATTATTCTTATTCACTATCGATCTCAAATTCCAGAAAAGGCGACAAAATCACAAATACATGATCGAATCCACGAACACGATACTTGCAATTGCTCAAATCCTTAACTCGAATAGGCTAAAGATAGGTCCAAACTTCACCAATAATAATATATCAAAAAGGGCGACAAAATCATAAATACATAGCCGAATCCACGACTACGATACTTAAGATTGCTCAAATCCCTAATCTCAATAAATCAAAGGTTTGGTTGGATAAAGAATAGGGTATGGATAACATTTGGGATATAAATTGGTGTAAAATAAAAAAAAAATAAACAAAACAAATAAATTAAAATCCTAAGTGTGGTTAATCACTATCCCAACCATCCCATGAATAAGACTCATATCATTGAATAACTCACGCTTTAACACTTGAAACACACGCTTTAGGTAGACACGAATTATACTCAACAAGATCTTAATCAAAGAATAAACCTTAGTTGACGTTCCCATAACTGCCAACTCCCATTTCAATCCATAGATATAATGTACAACAAATAGTGGTGATATCGACCACTTACATAACTTTACATCGTTGGTTAAAACAAACATCCAACTTTCTTCTTTTTTTCTTTTTCTTTTCTCATTTTTTCGATTTTTTTTTTTTTAACATGAAACATAAACATAGATGTGTAAAATTTCACCACATCACCAAAACAATAATTCTGGATAATTTTTCCATACTTTTCATAACTTCAGAAATAACGGTAATAGTGAAAGTAGTAAACACACGAAAAATAAACTCATAGATGTACAATATTTACTTTCACTCCAATTGCAATGTGCAATTTCCCGACCTAACCATAGATAATGAATTACGCACGCGAACACAGGTAATGTAAGGAAACACACTTTGCCTATAGCAATTAACCAACCACGGATTCTAATCTACAGGGTAGGCTAAGGTGTAAGGTGTAACGAAACATTTTAAACATAGGTGTAAGAAACGAAAGGAATGGCTCTGAGTGTTTTTCTAGGGGTATCTTACTCTAAAAATGAGAGTAACAAAAAGGGTTTATATGGGGGTTAACTAACCAGTGTAGTTAGCTAATAACACATAACATATAAGGCTATTTGGGTGTAATCCTAGAAATTTACCAATTTAGACAAGTCATTCCAATTATATAAATAATACTTATTATGGTGGTCTCGAATAGTATACAAGCCAAGTTCTAAAGTTTACAAGTCACCGGCACACTCATAGATTTGTGAATTTTGAAAAATCACAATTTTTGAAAATAACGTCATGTGTGCAGCTATGCAACTTAGACTTTAAACAAAAACATGCTAAAAATTTTAAATTTCGATATATTAAGCACATTTTAAGCATATTTTGAAAAGTTTAGGAAAAGTAAGTGTTAAGTGTTCTAATTCTCCAATCCCCCCACTTAAGTTAAACAACGTCCTCGTTGTTTGTATAAAAGGTTAAAAACTGGAAAATAAAAGAATTAGAACAGAAAAACTCCCCTGAGATTTGCTCGGTATGATCCTCCATTAGTATTAGAGCAAAAATCATCTTTCTTGTGGATTAGAACGTTTAATTCTTCATAGCTGATGTATCCACAGGAAACGCAGGAATCTATAATACCACCAAGGCTTCAAAACACACCTAAGATAAGAAAGGTTCAAACTTGCATAATACATTAGTAGTTAGGTAAAAATAAAACGTAAAAATTAAAAATGAAAATCATCAGGTCAGTCGATGCGCCGTATCTTATGGAAGAAGATACGCCGTATCGAGCCTGGAATAAATACGGATCAGAATAAAAGATGCGCCGCATCCTTAACCAGGGATGCGCCGCATTAAAATAAACTGATAAAAAGTTTTAAATTCGAAAATAAAAAATGCAGAAAAATAAAATAAGATATGACCATTTGCAGGAGATGCGTCGCATCTCAGAATTGAGATGCGCCGTATCCTCGGCGGTCTGACTGACTCGACACAAACAGAAAATTAAAAGATAAATCCGGGTTGTCTCCCGGTAAGTACTTCTCTTTATTCCAGAGTCTTCAAGTTAGACTCACGTTCAGCTCTTTATTTAGTCCTTGCTACGGTCCATCCTTCTTCCTTCATCCGAAAGATTTTCCCGTATAGCTCTGCGACTTTTTCCTCCGTTCGACTTAATCTAGTATAACTCTTGGTCGTCATCGCAACATACTCTTCCTCTGGTCCCAAAGAATATTTGATGATTTTAAACTTTTCAGAAATAATCATGGGTGGCTTATTATAAGGGATTCCAAGTAGTTGACACTTTCTTTTGGTGAACTCTTCCTCGTCTTTATCAACAAACTTAAAGTAAGGATCCTTAATCAAATAGTCATCAAGTTCATTGATTAATGACTCATTGTTATCATCTTGAATTGCCTCCCATTCTCTTTCCAATTCCCATGGTAGCTGTCGACTAAGCTTCGTGTAATCATCAAATTGTTCATGCACCCATTCCCAGAAAGTAGTATTTGATGTACCTTTAAGTCCTTTCAAGTATTCAATTCTACCCTTTTCTTGCAAAGCTTCAGTTTTTCGTGGGCAGTCTTCAACATTATCGTACCACTCATAATCTTCAAAGGTTACATCTTTTCCAACCCGTTTCATCCCAATTATACTTCCCCCATTACAGGTTCCGTCACTCTTATAATCACAGGTCGGCCAAACACTACTCCCATCCTTGAAAACGAAGGGTGTACAGGTGTGATTAATGTGCTCAAATTCCCATGGTTTATCCCAAACCCATGGTATTTGGTCATTCCATTCGTAGTACCAGGTATTTTTGAAATCGTCATAAGTCTTAAATCCTGGTAGATTTCCAGTAAGCACATCATCGTCGACTCGAAGAAGGTAGTTAAATTCCTTGAACTGCTTGCACAAGGGTGTCTCATAATCGAACACATCAATGTCAATTTTGAATAATTCTTCAATCCCCTCATTGACTGTAGAATTATGAAGTGACGACCCATAATCGCTTTCTACTTCTTCGTCTTCACCTCTCATCCAATATACCCATAATGCATCCTTAGTAGCTCGATCCATGCTCTTATGGTTATTAAACTTACTAGCCAACCACTCTGAAAAATCAACATCGTTAGGATCGTGGTTAACGTCAAAGCAAGCCTTTCCAATCATATTCCTTCTTATCTCCATGAACTCGTTAAATTGCTTCTTAAAACTCCGAATCAACCATGAAGTCATAATCAGCTTGACTTCATTTGTAGGGGCGAATTCCGGACTACCATATTTAAGTTCTAGCCAATCATTGAGCGAGAGGTCCATCAATCTTACCAACCTGCCATGAAATAGTAACTCCGCCACAGCATAAATTCCTTCATCGTCCAGATAGTTCTCATTTAATCCCCAGTACTGTTCGGAATAAGGCATGTAAGAGATTTGGGTATTGCCTCCACCACAGCTTTTGTTGCTCGAGTCCATGTATGCAAGATAGAATTTCCCATCATCTTCTTCGATAGTAGTCCAGTTCAATCCTTTGGCTTCAATGATAGGCCATAAGAGCGACAATTCTTCTCCAGTGTACCTCACAAATACATCATAAGAGAATACCCCTTTGTCAATGTTGCATAAACGCATGAATTCCTTAAAAGCAGCTTCAAGAGGGGTCTCCCAAGAGAATAAATCTGCATCGATCATGAGTACATTGAATGAATTTGAAAGCAAGCATTCTTTAGCAAGATATCCGTTAGCTGATATGTCTTCCATAGCAAAATCTGTCATCAAAGGTAAAATCATCAGTAGGATTTGTTAGCTAGAAGAGAAATTGATGAATTTAGAAACGGATATAAGAATACAAATAGCTGATATCTGTAGATGATGCGCCGTATCCAAAAAGTTGGATACGCCGTATCTTATAATCGTTAAAATTAAATCAGACTTTATTCAGAAAATAGATACGCCGCTTTATAAATTAGAATGCGCCGTATCTGTTTTAATTATCAAAAATCGATATACTTATAAAAATTAAATGCGTCGTATTAACGAAAGTTAATGCGCCGTATTTTCGTTACGTTTTAAAATATAAGATTTTTGATTCAGAGGATGCGCCGTATCGATAAAAATCGATACGCCGTATCTGTTTAATAATTCGCAAACTGTTTTTAATTAAAATAATAGATACGCCGTATCTGCTTAAACAGATGCGTCGTATCGCGTTAACGTTTAGAAAAAAAAAATTTATTAAAAACAGATACGCCGTATCTTGGGGAAAAGATGCGTCGTATCACTTTATCGCTTAGAAAAATTTTCTATTAAAAACAGATACGCCGTATCTTGGGGAAAAGATGCGTCGTATCGAATTAATTAAACGCGTTGTATTTTATAAAAATTGAACGCAATACGCCGTATTTGAAAAATCAGATGCGCCGTATCGTTCGATTTAGCTCAGTACAACGATAGCAGAACACAAAAATTACGAAAAATAAAAACAAATAAAAACACACAAAAATAAACACAAATAAAAACAAACAAATAACACACAAAAACAGAAAATATGCAAAATAGTACAATGAATGCAAATTAAACTAATACACAACAAAATTAGCGGTTAGATAAAAAAATTAAAAACCTAATTAAAATACTAATCAAATTAACAGATAATAACAATTCACTCCCCGGCAACGGCGCCAAAAACTTGATGCGCGTGATGTGTCGTTGCGGTTTAGCAGTTTTAATGCCTACTCAAGTTTTAAATTTATATTTAGTCGACTTATCAATAACACACACACTTAACGAGCAGTGTACCCGGTCAGTATGAATATAATGGTAAGTAGAGTGTCGATCACTAAGAGTGAAACGTATTATCTAGTTATTCTAATCAGTATTTTAATATTCTAACGCAAGGGGGTTTCAGCCTGAGAGACTGGCACGAATTTGGTTGCAATTAAATAATAAACTAAACCAATAGGCACGAATCAGCAAGTTGCACACACGTACACAGATAAATACTCGAGACAATAAGAAGATCTGTCCTTATGATTAAGTAGTTTGTCACTTGTTTTATTGATAGCTTTATATGAAGTGTATGTAGTTAACCCTTTCTCGTTGGTCCTATTCTTATCGGCGAGTAAACCCTTAATGATTACTTATGTCTAAAAGTTATTCCTAAGTGATCAATTTAGTAACAACCGTGGGAGCCACATTATTTTCCGCAGTCAAATGCGCAGGCCACTAATAAACACAGAGGTTATCAATGCACTAATAAGTAGTAACCAAAGACATCAACATATAAACTTTAATTGATGGGAAAGTAGTTTTAAGGGAGTGCAATCTTTCCGTTGTCACATTACACAAGCCATCAATCCTGATGAATTAAAGTTTGCTAACATAGTAAAACAAAACTACTTAATGAATTAAACACATGCAGCACCTTCTTACAGCTCTTGTATCCTTGATTTGAGTGTGTCTTGTGCTGCTGCCTTGACTGAATTCGTCCTAGGGTTTTTGGTCTTCGGTCTCGTATATATTATATGGCACACCGAAATTCGTCTGGTCTTGGGGTATTTATAGTTTCTGTCTGAGGGCAAGATGCGGCGCATCTATTAAGTAGATGCGGCGCATGTACTTAACTTCGCGTGGGGTCCAAGATTATAATATTCAGGAATATTCGTACACCGCCAGAAGATGCGGCGTATCTTTATCTTTGGAAGCGGCGCATGTCCTCTTGAATCTTGGATCGTATCTGGTGAGATCTTGATAGCGATGCGGCGCATGTCATGAGTGAGATGCGGCGCATCTGGAGCAGATTTGACATGATCTTGTCCATTTCAGTAGACTCTTCACTTTATGCTTGTTTTGCTCCGTAATTAGTCCAAAATCGCCAAGTTTCACCAAATGCTTGTTTTTACCTGAGAATTACAAAAGTAAACGATTAAGTATCAATCCTCTTACATAATATAGTAAAACAAGTCAAATTAATAGGATAAATGATAGTAATAAAGTGTACTTATTTGAGTTCATCAATGATAAAGAAAAAGCTCTTAGAGAATACCGTGTGATTTACGGTTATGATTTTAACTTGGAGGAATGTTGGAAAATTTTGAGGCATCATGATGCTTGGAAGAAGGAGGTGCCTACTTTCCGATCTAATAGTCAGAAGAAAATAAAGGGTTCTACAACTACCTCGGGGTCAACACAAGGTCCCTTGAATTTCCAAGACGTGAATGATTTTGATGATGAGGAAGAGACTAGAGAATCACGACCACAAGGTCGTGACGCAGCCAGGAAGAAATCATCCTCCTCCTCTCGTGATCCACCATCATCATGGGCAAATTCGCTAGCCAAGACCTTTTTCAAGTTCAAGCCGTCAAAAGCGGGAAAAAAGAAGGACCTTGAAGAGTCGTATGTTAGGTTGAAGGAACAAAAGCTAGCGATGAAAAGAGAGAAAATTGAACTCCAACGAAAGCAAGTGGAAATCATGGACATCACAAAACGGGAGCAAGATTTGATCTTCTAAAATTCAACAATCGACCCAAATTTGCCCGAACGACAACGAAATGAACTTTTGCAGCTTAAGTCAGCAATCAAGGTACGCTAAAACTTAGTTTACTAGTTTAAGTTTTTAATAAGTATTGTAATGTTTAAGTTTTTAATTTAGTATTGTAATGTTTTTATTTTTAATGAATTTTTAATTTGTTGTTTAAAATATTTGAAATAAATAAAAAATAAAAAATCAGTCACTACTGTGGCAACTTGGTCATGTCTGGTCACCGGAAAGAGAAAGCTGATATGGCAGCTGGTGACCCAGGTCACCACTGTGACTAGCCTAAAGGTTGCATCGGAAATAGAAACTGAAAGTAGTAAATATAGTTTAGGAGTAGTAGGGTAACTAGATACGAGTAGTTTGCAATAGACTTTTTAGTTAATCCAACCAACCAACATATTGATTAATGGGTTCCTTTCCCTTTTTCCCATATATCTTGTTCCTCTCATATATCACAACATATTTTTTCATTGGGATGTGTTATACATACCTTTCATATGTTGTCACATCAGGGAGGGTTTGGTCAAACCGTACAACTCGCGATGCATACCATACAAGCCAGTGATTAGATACCCTCCCTATGGGAGGGTGTGGATAAACTCACCCCTTTTCATTTCATAAAAACAATATACTAGTAGTACTTGTACTCCATTCTTTCCCCTCTAACCACAAGTGTCATATATTTTTAACGTTTTGTTTATCTTGTTACTAGTAGTAGTATATTTTTTTATATAGTATGTAGAAAATGAGGTGCCGATAAGCTCCACTAGCTTGAGCTTTAGTTATACAAGCTAGCTAGCCAGTCTGTTTAAGCTGATGAATGATGCTATATATATAAAAAAAAAAAAAAAAAAAAAAAAAAAAAAAAAAAAAAAAAAAGACGCGCGTCCTTTTATTACTAAAATACACGGTTTCAAATCTATAAATTCCCTCCCTCCCTCCCATGACCCATCCCCCCAACGTCTACATATTTCCCCTAATTCAAATCTTCAAATCTTGATTCCTAGATCTTCTTATTAATTCATCTTCATTCTCAACATAATGGCTTGTGCTGGTGGTTTTCAGTGCCAGTTCTGCAAGAAGAAATATGCAACAAAAAAGGGTTTACGCAGCCACCCGTGCGATAAAGTAATCATATTTTCTCAAATTATTGATTTTTTTAGTCTTAATTTTTAGTTTTGATGATGTTTTTGTACTCTTTAAATTAGGGTTTATTTTGTTTTTAATCTTAATTTTCAGTTTTTAATCTTAACTCTTTAATCAACAACATGTTTCTAATGTTTTAGTACTCTTTTAAATTAGGGTTTCTTAAACTGTTTCTTTTCCAAATTAGGGGTTTATTTCGATATTGTGATGATTTTACTTTTTCAATTCTTAAAATCTTTGACTGTTTATTTTGTTTTTCTTAAACTAATTCTTGATTAATTTTCCGCTTTCTTTAATGATTATTGTGATTTTAATGTGACTGTTCTTTAAAGATTTGTTTCTTTTAATGTTAGTATTTGTTTTTATTGATTATTTTGTGTAAATATTAGTACTCTAATGTATAATTTAAGAATGTCTTACTATCATCGGGTCAAAACCGACCCGAACCTAACCCAAGTTACTCGGTGGTGTGTTTTTCTTAATTGCATTTGTTGTTGTTGTTGTTGTTGTTGTTGTTGTTGTTGTTGTTGTTGTTGTTTCTTAACATTGGTATTTTATTCCATCTCTATGAGTTTTAAGTTATGTTTTTCTTTTTCTTTTTTTTCATCTACAACCTTCCTCTGCTGAACAAATTAGACTTGCGCTGCTCGGAAATTTGCTCAATCGGGTATCTAAATTTACATCACAACCTTTTTTGTTCTATTTTTAGACTTTATTCTAATTATGTTGTTATGTGTTATATAGAGGTTTCAAGTAGTGTCGAGGACTTTTTCACAATGCTAAAAGAATGGGAAAAACTATGTGTAGAATTTGGTTTGATAGGACGCACCGTCATGAAGATGCAAAAGCTAATTCTGAAGAGTATGATTCTGAAGAGATTGATGAAAAGAAACCATATGATGACGAAAAATTTGAAATAGGGAAGTTTTTAGCAGGAACAAAAAGTTGCATTTCAAGGTATTTAGTTTTGCTCAATGCTATTAAGTAATAGTTTTAGTCGCACTTTTGCAGCACACGAATCTTATCATATTATGTGACTCAGTAACTACTTTACACACGGGTTATGCAATAAGGGTTGAATTAGGCCTGGTTGTTGGGTTTTAGGTCCATTTGGGTCTGGTTGAATTGAGTTTAGGTTGAACTGGGTTGGTTTAGCAGATTTTGGGTTGCCACAATTTTGGCCCATAAAGATAGTTAGAGTAAGGTTTGCAACTAAATTATGCGATTTTAAATTCCATTTTACTGGAAGTAACTAAGGTATAAGAAACCCGTAAATTTGGCCCACTTCTAGTTAACTGAATTGACTTGTAGCAATAGAAAACTGACTTCGAGTCAGTAAGCAAAATACTTATGCGATTCTATAATCAACATAAATTAAAGTTTGGCAGTAAGAAAAAATGGGCTTTCTTTTGTACCAGATTAACGAAAATGGTGATAGCATTGAAGACCTAGAAGTGGATGCATATATAGATGCATGATGATAATATGCGGTGTTTGTAGAAATAGGATTATTGAAGGCGTGCATATGTTCTAAAGAATTTTATGCGAAACTGAAAGTACAAATATGTTCTTTGAAGGCGTGCTGTATGTTCTTGGAAGGCGTGCACATGTTCGGAAAAATCTGATGAGAAACTTCAAATACATATGTTACGTGCACATATGTTCTTGGAAGACGTGTATATGTGTATTCAAAATGATACATTTGAATTGTATTTCATTTGATATCAAAATTTGTGTATTATATAATGTTATTGGTTTATCAAAAAATCTAAAGGTTACGACTATAACTTTTTATGTTTTTGGTTTTTATTTTAGAAGTTTATAGAATGTACAGTAGAAACATTGTGCAATTAACTTTTTGAGTAAAAATCATTTGAAGTTTAAACTATTTTACACTAAAAACACATGTAAATTTACATTATTTAAAAGAAACACATTTTCACCTTTTTTTGAAAGGTTTGCTTCAGCGGTAGAGAATCCCATTTACAAATCCTATGCTCAGGTTCGAACCTGGGGAAAACCCAACACAAGACTCAAATTGAGACCTTGTGACCAGCTGCTCTAGAGAGAAACACATATGCACCTTAACTTTATGAAAACATCAGGATTTAATTAAAAAAAAATCAAAAAGAATATAAAAATTGTCTACCCTTGTGGATTAAATAATACTATTTAATATATGAAAAAATCTCATTAGTCTAGGAGTTCTCGCACTTAAATTGGTTTCGAAAGCAAAATATATTTTGATTTCGTTTTATTCAATTCGGTTCGGTTTCGGTTTTTAGTTTACGTGACTATTACCCGATTGTGAACACCCCATCACTTACCATAAGAAAAAGAAATGGACTAAGGTAAAAATGAATCAAGAAATCTAGGCCAAAATATATGACCAGCCCATCTTAGCCCAACAACTTTCAGCCCTTCCCATCATCCTATTATAAATTCCTTCAAAACCCTAATTCCCACAGTCAGCTGCCGCCACACCATCCACACCCCACACAGAACCACCGCAGAAGAACAAGATGAAGTACAATCCACGTGTCACCAGCTCCCGTCGCAAGAACCGCAAAGCCCACTTCACAGCCCCATCATCAGTTCGTCGTGTCCTGATGTCAGCCCCTTTATCAACCGAGCTCAGATCCAAGTACAACGTGCGTTCAATCCCAGTTCGCAAAGACGACGAGGTGCAGGTGGTTCGTGGGACCTACAAAGGACGTGAAGGGAAAGTGGTGCAGGTGTATCGTAGGAAATGGGTTATTCACATTGAGAGGATTACAAGGGAGAAAGTCAATGGTCAGACTGTTAATGTTGGAGTGAACCCTAGTAAAGTTGTGGTGACTAAGTTGAAGCTTGATAAAGACAGGAAAGATTTGCTTGAAAGGAAGGCTAAGGGCAAAACTGCTGCTGATAAGGGCAAGGGGAAGTTTAGTGTTGATGACGTGGCAGCTGGTGCTTCACTTCAGGAGATTGATTAGGTGTTTTTGGTTTCTTAAAAGCTGTTATTTGGATTATGAGTTATGTTGTTTTGGGATTTTGTTTTGATGAGATTATTGTTACTCTTTATGAATATGTTATGTTATGGTTTAATTGGTCTGGTGAAATTAGTGTTATAATGTTATTTACTACCTGTTATCAATATAGGACCTTTTATATGACAATATCTAATGCGGCACAAAGTGCATTTAGCTATGGAAAGTTTTGCGTAATAGGTAATATTGTTGTATGCTAAGTTAGTTTTAAGTTGCTGTGGATTTGTTTTGACGGGATTAGTTGTACTTTGTTTTGAAGATTTTAATGTTATATGCTTGGTTTAAAATTTTGCGCATCGTTGCGTGTGCCTGTTATTGCTAGCTACATAGGATATTTGAGACGGTGTTACATGAAAGTTAAAGAGTATTGTCTAACGTGGTTCAATGGAAATAGTGTGTAGCTGTTAGGACTGCCTATTCAAGTAGTGGTTTATTGGCCTAGACGCCTAGTACTGAATAAGACAATGTGAGGTTATGTTCAAGGATGGGTTGTTGGACTATCACGAATACTTTTGAGTCACATTTGTTATAATGCCCTTTTTTAATCGGATTTTTGAAAGTTTTCATAAATAGGTAATTTTGTGGTCTAAAAAGTTAGTTATAAGTTATGACGTTATTGTTTATGTATTGATTAACCATGTGGTCTTGGGTATTGTTGTCTTGAATCATTGGTGCTCTCTTATATTAAAACGCTAGTGAACATGTTTAATGTGCTGTTCATGATGGATTAAGTGGACGTGTCATGGTCTTATTCTCTGTATATAGAATTCTAGAGGTCATTTTGGGATAGGCACTTTAGCATAGTCAACAATTGTTGTTGGTTTCCATTCTTTCTTAACTGAATTTGATGTGATTTTGGGTGCTCGCTTATAACTCATATATAACTATATAAGTAAGTACCAGAAGCTGTTAGGCAAATTAGCATTGGTACACTTCATTTGCTTTTCCGAATGTTGTAGGAAACAGTGGTCTGATTATAATATTTAATTGCTGTGAAGTCCCAGATCTTATATGAGATACTCTTGTCTAAGACTTTGGTATGATGTAAGGTTTTTTTTGGGGTTTAAAAGTTTTATGGCACGGTGGATTGGTTTAATCTGCTTGGACCTCCTTATGACATTGAGTTTGGTTGTCTTAATGAATTGCTGTTTGATTCCAGGTTGTATGTTGTCGTGATAACAAAAGTGATCTTTGGTTGGTTATGTTCTTGTTTGTTATATGAGTTCAGTCTTTCAATTTTTAAACTTTTAGTTTCGTATCCACAGGTAATGTTGAAAGTTTAACACTCGAGTGTTGTTGAATCTCAACATATCAAGTTTAGGCACCTGTGATGTCGAAAGTGTTTTTTCAGAACACATTATGGTGCTTACTTTATTTGTGGGTTTGCAGCTTGTGCATGCCTTTTTTTTTATGTTGATTTGGGATGCTTACATAGCTATTATGCATGAATAAATTAATATGCCCTTTCATCTTTAAATACCCAAATATTGCAATGATACTCTTTTTTGTTATCTGATGACACAGGACGCGCGGAATCGTATTTAGATAAACCCTAATCACAAGAGTAAAGACTCTAAAAACAATTTTATTAATGATTTCCCGAATGAATTACAATGATAATAAGCCCTATATTTATAGGGTAGTAAAACTTGGGAAAAAAGCTAAACCAAAATATTCTGGAACAAACAAAACAAGTAAATAAAAGTCAGGTTTAGGGGGTAACCTTACTCCGACCATTAAGGTCCGTATCATTCCCCCTCACCTTAGAAGAACTCGTCCTCGAGTTCTTGCATTCTTCAGCCGCCAATGTCTTCAAATCCGGTGGTCGCGTACCAATGGAAAGAAGTTGTGGTCTGTTTGTATGAATCGCCTACCGTAAAGTCCTACATCTTAAGTTAGAGGCTTTACTACAATGGTACATCGATAGTTTCAGTTTTTACAATATATGGCTTAATTGCTTTGAATGGTTGGTTCCTTAATTGCTGAGTACATCTTTATGGCTGATTAAATGATTACTATTTCATTTGCTGGGTTGTGTGGTCTTGATATGGAAATTGGTCTCGGATGATTATGTTCTTGTTCATAATTTGAGTAAAGTTTACTTCGTCATGTTAACTTGAGTGTTAAGGTCTTTGCTTAAAGTCGAAACAGGCTGTGTTGAATGTCTGAAATATCTCTGCTTGTTGAATGTGGTTGATGAGAACAATAGAGAGTGGATTTGTGTCTATAAATACCGAGTTATTGTTTAACCAAAAATATTTCAAGGCTTGAAGTTGTATCAATAAATACATGAACCTGGATATGATGATAAGGGCCAGCTAATGCTCTATTAGTCATGTAAAAGTATTATAACTTTATAGTTTCATGATAGGTGATTAGGTGCACAAATTTTAATCGTCTTCAAAACTATTGGATGACTAAATTTTGCTGACCTTGTTATTTAAGATGTGACGAGTAACACATGTATCACCCAACAACGTTGATAGTTAAAAAGATGAAAGGTTTTGTTTTGAATCCACAACAAAACCTGTCTCTAAAGCTTTTTCTTCTTAAAAACTAGTCCCATAGGAGACTTGCCGATTCTTGATGACCAAAGCCGAAGTGAAATTGTTTATATGTCTAGGCCTTTTGCAGTTATAAATTGTTGATTGAATCGTTGTTCCTTTGATCCTTTCTCCCTGTTTGATGCAGTTTTTTTGGACAATGGTACTGTGGCAATATTTATAAATTTGTAATTTGTGAGTTGAAACTTGAAAGATGGATGAATATGCATGCCTTAAAATATTACAATAGCTAATAGAAGTTTACAACCATATGTCAAGAAGATAAGTTATGTCAACCATATCAATTTCAAAGTTGCAAGCAGGGTGTTTGCACTTTGCAGTAAACCCAAAAGAGTTCTTAGATATCAAAATTCTATTCCTAAGAAGAACATCTGACTAAGTTTTTAAAAGTCTGGCAAAAGATAGCAAGATGAACAGAAAGCCAAAACAAACAAAAAATAGCGGAATTAGTAAAGGCTAACAACAAAGAACAACCCTCTTATGTTAAATGAAAACTCAAAAGCACAACTTATGGTTTAACTCACTTACCTGAAATACAATCCTTTCTCTATTAATGTTTGATTCATTTATATCTTAACCGTGTGCTTGAAGCCTTGAATCAACAGGTATTAGATTGGCAATTGAATCCAATTTAAGTATGTTCTATTGTTCGTAATTTGACATAGATGTTTCTTGAAATGTTGTGGAGTTTTTTTTTTTTTTCTTTTTTCTTTTGATAAATATACTAGACAAAAAGTACGATGAAGTATTTTGTTAGACATTTATGATATCAACAAGTATTTAAGACCATGTCAACAAATGTACCCACATACGATAAACCATACTGTTATTTTTTATTTGTATTTTGTTTATATAGATATTTAACGTGTGAAAAGTATTTTGATGGTTTCCAACAAAATGACGGATATGTATACAAAAGTCTTGAAAATTTGGAGTACTATGTTGTGTGCTGAAAGGTGCAGTTTAATTTAGTTAAAGATGTAATAAGGAAGCAACAGAAAAAACAAAGGGTGATTAAGAGAAGCCAACAACAAATCAATCATTCAAAATGAAAATTCACACCTCAATATATTCTTGCATATCACGCTAGATGTTTGAATTGAAACACAAACCCACTCAACCTCCCCTTTCTTTTTCTCGTGTCAAATATTAATCAATTTCTAACTAATTTCATTCAACTTCTAATAGCGACCCTATTTCTAACTCTTAAACAAATCAGCGACTTATATACACTTTTGTTACTTATCAGCAATTTAAGTAGTAGTTTTCTTTTTATAAACGATCATTCATTTTAAAAAACGTGATGAATATATTTCAAACTATAATAAAGAGCTTGAGCTTCATTTTAAGGTTTAGGAACAATTTATTGGAGCTTTTAATAAAGAGCTTGAGCTTTTAAAAAATTAACCTTTCGATTGTTATATCCCATCAGTTTTTCTAAATCGATCTGACTTTATGTCATGAATTTATTGAACTCTTTCGCTCAGTTCTCGAGTTTTGAGTAGGGGTGAGCAAAACCGAGTCAAAACCGAACCGACAAAACCGAACCGACCGAAACCGAACCGACTGAACTCGGTTCTAACTCGGCTTTGGTTTTTTTCCGAATTTCGGTTTCGGGTCGGGTCGGTTAGGTCCGGTTCGAGCAAAAAACCGAACCAAACTGAGAAAAACCGAGTAATTTCGGTTTCGGTTTTGGTTTGGGTTTTTTCGGGTCGGGTCGGTTTTGACTCAATGCTCACCCCTAGTTTTGAGTGAAAGAAAATGGAAAAGAATAGGAAAAAGAAAATAAAG
This sequence comes from Artemisia tridentata subsp. tridentata, assembly GCA_021014915.2. Classification (NCBI taxonomy): domain Eukaryota; kingdom Viridiplantae; phylum Streptophyta; class Magnoliopsida; order Asterales; family Asteraceae; genus Artemisia; species Artemisia tridentata. Next base: position 310,838,152 of record CP139503.1, on the reverse strand, counting down.
GGAAAAAGAAAGTAAGTGTTAGTTGTTATGTTCTTGAGATCGAGAAAAGGAAAAGGAAAGTAATCATAATCATATTCTTGAGTGGGAGGAAAAGTAAAATAACTTGGTCAAATTACGTATATGCCATTTAGTTGTTAATGTCAAATCTTTTAAAAAGGGTATATTAGTCTTTACACAACATACGGTTACATTTCCTTTCCCTTTCCTCCCAAAAGTGGGAGGAAGATTTACTTAACAAAACTTCCTCCCTATTTACTTTTCACTTCCCTTTCTCCCTTTAAAAAAACTCAAGAACACAAAAAACTATCCATTTCCTTTCCTTTCCTCTTTCATTTCAACTCGAGAACTGAGCGTTTATGTCCAATTTAAGATATAGAAATTCAACAAAGAGTACGATGTTTTCTATGCAATAAAAAAATATATTTTTTCTTGTTAGAATAATGAGTAGATCGATCCTATAACGATTTTAGTTGTCAACAAAAGTTATATAAATTGGCCAATAGACGCCTAAAAGGTATTCAAATCAAATGCCTACATGTCGACAACCTCAAAAGAAAATGAGCATTTATTGAAGCTTGTGGCCTCCTTACTCAGATATATGAATGTCGCAAGTTCTAATACTTTTTCCAATTCAGTTCATTAGAATGTATTTGTGTCGGTAGATATAGATTCATCCGAGTGATACTAATAAATGTTGCACGACGAAAAATATACACTTTGTTAAAATTAACTCAATATGGAACACATTAACTACATGGACTAATATTGTCATTATATCTTTTTCAGTTATAGAGAGGAGTTTATGTTTCAGCTGATAGTAGCAAGTTGATTAAAGGTGAAGGACTGGAGTTGACAAGCTGATAAAGGTTGATGGTCAAAGCTATATAAGCTCCTTAACACAGCTAGGGTTTCATAACGTGGATCGAATAACTGCACACAGTTTTCTCTCATTAATTCAGTGATCAACCAAAACTTGTATTCATGTTGTTTGTTACTTAAGAGTGATTGTGAGGATTTGGTTATTGTAATAGCACTATTGATAAGTAGTCAATAGCCTTCCACCTGAGTAGCAGTGGGAAGGATTGTGAGTATTCTTGTGATCATCTTGTGATTGTGGTGTAGAACTGATTGAGATCAGTTTCTTATTGATCTTGTTGGTTTTGGTTGATAAATAAAAATTACTCTTGAATTAAGATTTAAGAGGTTGTTTTCTGGTTTAATCTCTGTTTTCCTACATGGTATCAGAGCAAGGCTTCTCCATCTTGCTCTAAAATCTTTTTTCCGAAAAATTAGGGTTTCATTTTTTTTTTGGGGATGGGGGGGGGGTTTTCAAAATTACGGTGATTAAGATCAATTAACCTTGGTTAATTGATTTCTTTTGAGTCCAATTGATCAGATCTAAAAGGATTTTCAAAACCCATAATTTCTTAAAAATTAGGGTTTGGGTAATTTTTTGGGGGTTTGATCTCTGGTTACGATTGGTGGCTGTTTAAGGGTTCTTGAAGTTGAAATGGTGGTTCTTTCCTTAATCTTGAAAGATTAGGGTTTGGTGGTGATTGATTCTGGGATTGGAAGTTTTATTGGGTTGTGTTCTTGACTAAGTGAATCAAAAAAATAACCTGGGTTCTATTCCACTGCATCTTGGATCTTTTGCGTGTACTGTAACACCTCTCTCACCTTCTTATTTTGTTATTGTTTTATTTTCTTGCTTGTTTAGACTGCTGGAGGATAGGATTGGGATATATTGGAAGTTGTGGTGTTGTTATTGTGTTTCTGCTACCTGTTTCAGTGTTTTTATCTTGTTTGACTGTTTGTTGGTTTTTATCTTGTGTGCGCCCTTGACCTACCACCTTGAGTGGCAAGGAAAGCCTGGGAACTACTTTCTTGACTCTTCTTGTGTATTTGTATTTGTGTGCAATATGTCTGTCCATAATTCTGATAATAATACATCACCTAATTCTGTTCATGCCTCTGATGAAGAAGAGGATGTTCTTGAACCAGTCACCTTAATTAGTAAACTTGACATTAGTCACCCTCTTCATTTACACGCTAATGATTCTGCAACCTAAACTGTTGTCTCTATAAAATTAAAAGGAACCAAAAATTATTATGTGTGGTCTTGTGCCATGATGTTAGCCTTAGAAGGTAAAAATAAAACTGGATTTATTGATGGGTCTTGTAAAAGATCTAATGTGGATGAAGTTTTAGGAAGACAATGGGATAGGGTTAATGCTGTTGTCTTGGGGTGGATTTTAAATTCTATATCAGAAGAATTGTTTTTGGGTCAAATCTTTTCAAAAAGGGCTTCTGATGTTTGGACTGAGTTAAAGGAAACATTTGATAGAGTTGATGGTTCAGTTACTTTTAATTTGCATCATAAAATCAATTCTTTGTCTCAAACTGGTTGTTCTATTGCTGAGTACTTTAACAAGTTGAGCACATTGTGGAAATAATTTGATGCTTTGATTCAGTTGCCTAGATGTACTTGTCATGCTGATGAGGACTTTAAAAAACATAATCAATTAATGAAGCTTATGCAATTTTTAATGGGATTAGATGATTCTTATATTTAAATTAGGTGTAATATTTTATCTAGAGACCCTCTTCCTTATGTGAAAGGGGCATTTGCCATTATTTCTAGTGAGGAGTCTCACAGATCTGTGCTCACTGGTTCAGTTGGTGGGACTTCTTAAAGGTCTCAGTCAACTGTGTTTAACTCCAGTGTGCCCAATAGAGGTAATTATCAGAGGCCCCCAACCTCTGGTAATTCCTCAAGGTCTAATAATACTACTAGATCTAATGATAATAGGAGGACTGCTGGTGGTCCTACCTTTGTGTGTGAACATTGTGGCTTTAATGGTCATACTGCTAATAGATGTTTTAAGCTCATTGGGTACCCTGCTGATTTTGGAAAAAATAGAAGAAATAATAATAATAATAATAATCAGGGTACTCAGAATTTTAACAAAAGGTTTATAAATAATAACAATTCTGTTGGTTCTAGTTCCACTTCTACCTTTTCTGATGAATAGATTTCAAAATTGATTTATTTGATTAAAGAAAATTCTAGTAATGTTGATGGAAATGGAAAAAGAGTACATGCCAATATGGCATGTATTGTTTTAAATAACAGCAAGTTTTTTAATCAAAAATTTCAAAGATTTTTTTGTAACAATAGTAAGTTTAGGTCTGCACTTGTTGCAGCTGGACTTATTGTTGATTCTGGTGCCAACCAATACCTTACATATACAGATAAATTTTTGGTTAATGTAATTGATATTTCTAAACTTGGAATTAAAGTTTCACATCCTAATGGAACTGAAGCTTTAATCACCAAGGTTGGAAATATGGTTCTAACCAAACATTTAACTCTATATGATGTGTTAGTTGTACCAGAATCCTGTGTTAGCTTAATGTCTGTTCATAAAGTGGCTAGAGACAACAAATTTGTTATTGCATTTGATGAGTCACAGTGTTATGTCTTACCTCAGGATTTGAGGGGAATGAATGTGCTGGGGATTGGTAAATAAAAGGATGGTTTATATTACTTTGATGGAAATTAAGGTACTGGCCTAGGATTTGAGAACTCTAAGGCTATTTGTAATTTGACCAAAGAAATGTGGCACTGCAGGCTTGGTCATCCCTCTGATCAAGTTTTATCAGTGTTGCAGGGTGAAATCTTTTTTGAAAATAAAATTGAAATTGAACCTTGTGAGATTTGTCAAAAGGCAAAACAAACCAGAGAATCTTTTCCATTAAGTGATCATAAAACCATGGCTCTTGGTGGCCTTGTTCACCTTGATCTTTGGGATCCTTATAAAGTTAAAAGTAAAGAAGGTTATAGATTCTTTTTAACTGTTGTGGATGATTTCACCAGGGCTGTTTTGGTTTACTTGCTTAAAAATAAGCATGAGGTGTTTGATTATATTCAAATTTTTTATAACTTGATTAAAACACAGTTTGAAAAGTGTGTTAAGATTTTTAGAAGTGATAATGAAATTGAATTTGTTAATAATCAGTTTAATAAGTTTTGTGAAGATAAAGGCATTATTCATCAAACATCTTGTGCTTATACTCCCCAACAGAATGGGGTGGTAGAGAGGAAACATAACCATCTATTAAATGTGGCCAGATCCCTTATATTTCAGGGGGGATTGACCTTATATATGTGGTTTGAGTGTGTTCTAACTGCCACTTATTTGATTAACAGATTGCCTTCCTCATTGCTGAATGGAAAGTCTCCTTTTAACCTTGTTTTTAATAAAAAACCTGACTTTAGTCACTTAAGAGCTTTTGGTTGTTTATGTTTTGCTACTGTTCTTACCAGTCATGATAAGTTTAGTAGCAGGACTAAGAAATGTGTTTTAGTTGGGTATTCAAATTTTCAAAAAGGTTATAAACTTTATAGTCTTGAAAGAAAACACTTTATCTTTTATAGAGATGTAAGATTTTTTGAAAAAGTTTTCCCTTTCAAGATTAAAAATGTGATGACCCTGACACACCCAATGATGAAAATAATCAAAATGGTACCCCTTTGGGTAATAATAATCAAGTTGATCATCATTTGGGTGATGGTAACAACTCTCAACATCTTGGTGGTCCAACTATTGACCATTTGGAGAGTGAATTGGGGCATTCTCCTGGTTCCAATAGGACTACCAGAGTTGGTGAGAAGGCTACAACACCAAGTGGTGTGACAGCTTCTGAGGGTGTTTTTAGTCCCATTCCTGAACAAGCAGGAGAGATCAGTTTTCAAAACAATAATCAACCTTCCTTAAGAAGGTCTGATAGATCATCAGTTTTTCCTAATAAATATAATGAATATATTGTTGATTCTAAAGTCAAGTTTGGACTTAAAAAGTTTGTCACTTATGCTAAACTTAAAAATGATACTTTGTGTTTTGTTATTGAGCTAAATAAAAGTTTTGAACCTAAAACTTATTGGGAGGCATGCATGTATCAGCATTGGGTGGATGCAATGAATAGTAAAATGGAAGCCTTGTATAGGAATGACACCTTTGAAATTGTTATGTTACCTGAAGGCAGGAAAGCTATAGGTTGTAAATGGGTTTTTAAAATAAAGTATAAATCTAGTGGTGAAGTTGATAGATACAAAGCTAGGCTTGTTGCTAAGGGATTTAATCAAAAGGAAGGGGTTGACTTTGATTAAACCTTTTCTCCTGTTGTTAAAATTGTGACTGTTAGATGTCTTATAAATCTTGCTGTTCAACAAGACTGGCCTATCTTTCAACTTGATATTAATAATGCTTTTCTATATGGAGATTTAGAAGAGACTGTTTATATGTCTTTACCTAATGGCTTCTTTGATGTTAATGATAAGAGAGTTTATAGACTCAAAAAGTCTTTGTATGGGTTGAAACAAGCACCCAGACAATGGAATGCTAAGTTGACTAGTGCATTGCTTGAGAATGGTTTTATGCAGAGTAAGAGTGACTACTCTTTGTTTATTAAAAATGAATCAGGTAGTTTTGTTGCTTTGCTTGTGTATATTGTTACTGGTAACAACTTGTCTGAAATTGAGAAATTTAAAGTGTTTCTTAAGTCTAAGTTTCAGATTAAAGATCTGGGCAAACTTAAGTATTTTTTGGTTATTGAAGTTATTGATACAGACAAAGGTCTTTGTTTAACTCAAAGAAAATATTGTTTAGATCTTTTGTCTGAGTTTGGTTTACTGGCATGTAAGCCATCAACTTTTCCCTTAGAGCAAAGTTTAACTATTTCTGATGAGCCTACTATATCTGACCCTTTTTTGGATAATATAACTGAATATCAAAAGTTAGTTGGGAAATTGATTTATCTCACACACACTAGGCCTGATATTTCTTATTATGTACATTGTTTAAGTCAGTTCATGCACAAGCCACTTAAGTCTCATTTGAAAATTGCACTTAAGGTTTTGAGGTATCTTAAAGGTTCTCCTGGTAGGGGAATACATATTGTTAAGAATTCATTTGAAACTCTTGAGACTTATGTGGATGCAGATTGGGCCAAGTGTGTGATAACTAGGAAATCTGTTACAGGGTTTTGTATTTTCTTAAATGGTTCACTTGTTTCATGGAAAAGCAAAAAACAAAATACCATTTCTAAGTCAAGTGCAGAGGCTGAATATAGAGCTATGGCCTCTACTACTTCAGAAATTGTTTGGGTCTTGAAAATTTTAAAAAGACCTGAACTGGGAACATTTTTTACCTGTAAAATTGTTTTGTGATAGTCAGGCTGCAATTAAGATTGCTGCAAATCTTGTTTTTCATGAAAGAACTAAGCACCTGGAAATTGACTTACATTTTGTGAGAGATAAAATTTTGGCTGGGGTTATTAAACTGAAAAAGTTCAATCAGCTGATCAAACAAACAACTGATGTTTTTACCAAAGGGTCTAGATAAGCTGCAACATGAAAAGCTTGTTACTAAACTTGGAAAGGTTTGAGTTAAGGGGGATGTTAAAATTAACTCAATATGGAACACATTAACTACAGGGACTAATATTGTCATTATATCTTTTTCAGTTATAGAGAGGAGTTTATGTTTCAACTGATAGTAGCAAGTTGATTAAAGGTGAAGGACTGGAGTTGACAAGCTGCTAAAGGTTGATGGTCAAGGCTATATAAGCTCCTTAACACAGCTAGGGTTTCATAACTTGGATCGAATAACTGCACACAGTTTTCTCTCATTAATTCATTGATCAACCAAAACTTGTATTCATATTGTTTGTTACTTAAGAGTGATTGTGAAGATTTGGTTATTGTAATAGCACTATTGATAAGTAGTCAATAGCCTTCCACCTGAGTAGCAGTGGGAAGGATTGTGAGTATTCTTGTGATCATCTTGTGATTGTGGTGTAGAACTGATTGAGATCAGTTTCTTATTGATCTTGTTGGTTTTGGTTGATAAATAAAGATTACTCTTGAATTAAGATTCAGGAGGTTGTTTTCTGGTTTAAGCTATGTTTTCCTACAAGTTAAAGTTTGTGGAAAAATATTAATCGTGTATGTCTAGAATCGAACTCAGGACCATGGGATTGCACACATTACATATGAATGATTAATGAAGAATAATTAATATATATAAACGTTATGTATTAAATTATTTGAACACGAAATAACGACTAACGGACGTTAAGTAATTAACGGGAATTGACTAACGACCGTTAGTGAATAAAGGAAGGACCGTAGGTGAAATTAGAGGATCAAGAATGATCTAGAACTCCTTGGGAAGGGTGGGCCGATCAGCCTAAGGGTTGCCAAACCCTATTCGTATCAAACTTGTCATCCAAGATTGTTTCCCTATAAATACAAGGCTTAGGGGTTAGGGTTACTGACTTTGTGCACTCTTGCTATAACCCTAAACCTAGTTTTCTTCTTCTTCTTGTATTGCCGATCGGATCACATTCCTTAGGGGGGGGGGATCGATCAAGGTTTTATTAAACAAATAGTTTTGGTTTAATCTTGTGTTCTTTTACTAGCATCAAACATTAATCGGTTATAGTACGTGTGTACAAAACCTTGGATATTAACTCACTATAGTTAATACCTCTTGGATTGAGAAACAAAAAGGTAAGGGGTTTCTCGGTAATCCATTTGATAAATTAAAGAAGACGTTTTGAAGTATTGATCCTTGTTCTTGCTAGGATCAAAGGTACGTATCTTTAATTTTCGGTTAATCCTTTACGTGCTAAATATGATTCTTTGCCTCCGCTATGTGCTTTGATGATGTAGGAATTATTTATATAATTGTTATGGTATTTAAATTCTAACAGTGGCATCAGAGCCGTTTAACATGTAATTGTATTACCGAAACACATAAAAATCGAATCTTTGATTAGGATTAACATGTTAGTCGAAGTTTTTAGGGTTTTAGAACATTAAAAATTTCGAACCCTAATTTTTTTTAGGAGGGGGGGGGGGCGAGCCCTCTTTAATTAAAAATTAGTTTTGTAACCCTAAAATTAGGAACATGTGTGTTTATGTGTGTAAAGGGTTACGTTCCTTGACTTGTAAATTAATCCATGATGAAACATGCATGTTTATCATGGATTAGGGTTTGTAATTAATTGTTAAGTTGTTTGCTACATGTAAAAAGATAGATCTAAAATGAGGGAAGACCTAATTAATTAAATTAATGAATCTTTTATGTGCAACGTGGTATATGTTTGCTAAGACTTACGCAACCAAATTGTTTGGTGTATGTGGTCCATTGATACCTTTTGCTCGAAAACCAATGGGAGTCTTAGTTAAATATATGCATATTAAACATAGATAGATTATTAATAGGATTTTATCAAAAAGTTTGCATGTGGCTATATGATTTAATGGTTAAGATTATATGTGTTATTATGTGGTTATTTATTTTTATTAAATTACTTGCTTTTTTGTTTAAATTATATGTTGAATTGTAAGCAAAAAGAGGGTACTTTTTCGAATAGAAAATAAATTGACCTAATAACTATGAAACCTTGATGTGATAAATTATATATTGCAAAGTCTTATGTGCCGACAGTGGTTCGCTTCGCACGGTAATTTGCTCCCAGGCGAGACTAGCAATATTATAGTTTATAACATATTTTTTAAGACTTAGAATTATAAACTTTTGATTGAGTGATGAGTTTTGTACCAATAGTGTGAACGGCTCACCCAGTTTAGACAAACTATAAGAGGGGTATAAGGAGGCTTGACATTAAATTGTCATCCGAAAGGGACGCGTTTTTAATTAGCCTTCGGGCGGACGTTTGTCTCTCCGCTCCTTTGTGCGTCTAATTGGAGCTACCAAGTAATGCTATTTATCTGTGCAAAATCATCTTAAGGGTGAATTGACCTCAATTTCACGCGCTACTTTTGTGGTAATTATCTAAATAACTTGGGTCTTTTGACTCATGCAGCAGTAGGATATAGTGGGCGATAATTGTAGGTAATTCTTTGATTGAACCCAATGCTTCAATTAAAACTTTGTTGGTTTAACTCTTAGCCTAATTGGTAAATAAAATTGTTTTGAAAACTTATGATACGAAGATGTGTGCATGCTTCTTCGTACATATTTTGATTGTCACATCAAAATAAATACCCTAAAATTTAAGTCCATGCTATCTAATTATAAGAAACACTTGGAGTTAATATTTAGCGTAAGTGAGACCTTGCCTAGATATTAATGATAAGGTAAATTTCCATGGCGTGAGACCGTGACATGGAGAATTTGCAGTTTCTAAATTAGACGACTTAATTAAGTTGTAAGTGAGACCTTGAAACTTAAGGCATGATATGGGAAGAAACATGCTTACATTGCAAATTGGTTTTGGCAAATGTAATTCCCATAATGATCTAGGAGTCAGAAATTGTTTGCTGATTATTGTACGACAGATTACCATGTTTTGTACTTTCACTACTAGCAGATCAACTGATGTAGTGAAACTATGGAAATTTGGATCCTAGTTTTCAAGAAAATTAAATGGTTATATGAATATTTCCTGGGTAATTTTCTTTTCTTGAAAAATTGTATTATTAGAATACTAATATTTGAACTTTTTCTGTAGAAATGGCTCAACCCGATAATGCTATACTAAGTTCCGCTTTCAAAAGTCACTTTGAAAGGGAAAAATTGACTGGCCCAAATTTCAATGACTGGCATAGGTCACTCAGGATTGTCTTGAGAGTGTCCAAAAATCTGGAATATTTGATTAAGCCTTGTCCCCAAGAACCAGCTGAAACTGAATATGATGATGTCAAAGAAGCTTGGAGATTGGAGTTCGAAAAGCACAATGAAGTTGCGTGCTTGATGCTCGGAAGTATGGTTCCCAAGTTGCAAAAGCAGTTTGAGAACTATTTTCCTAAAGATATGATGGAAGAACTCAAAAAGACTTATGAAAAGCCACAAGCTGTTGAACTGTATGATTTGATCGATCAATTACACAGCTGTAGGCAAGGGGAAGATAAACCTGTTCGCGATCATGTGTTAGAAATGAAAATGTACATGGACCAACTACATCAGCTGAACTATGTCTATGCTGAGAATGTGTGTGTGAACCTAATCAATAGGTCATTGAACAAGGATTTTAAGGGTTTTGTTCAAAATTACAACATGCATTGCTCGGGGAAGACAGTCACGGAATTTCTCGCAATGCTCGTGGATTATGAAAAGAGTTTACCAAGCAAGGCACCTACTCCTCAGGTATTAGCTATACAAGGAGGTAGGATTCAAAAGCCAAAACCGCAGGCGAATAAGAAGGGTAAAGGTAAGGTTGACAAGGGTAAACAAGTTATGGCCTATCAACCTATGGCTAAGTAGTATATCCCTCAGAAGAACAAGGTGAATCCGAAAAAGAAGGATCAGGCTTGTCACCACTGCCATGAGGTAGGACACTGGAAGAGGAACTGTCCTCTCTACCTTGAGGAGTTGCGTGTGAAAAAGATGAAGGTTGAGGCTGGGAAATCTAGCACTTCAGGTAACTTTTTCATGATTGAATTATTTTCATTAACTCATAAAATAAATCCCTGGGTATACGATACTGGATGTGGTATTCATATTTGCAATACACTACAGGGGTTTAGAGTTGAAAGGAGACTGGCCTATGGAGAACAATATCTGCACGTGGGCAATGGAGCACAAGTAGTTGTTGAAGCCATAGGAATATTTAAATTAGTTTTGCCTTCGGGCTTAGTACTGTATTTGAATAATTGTCATTATGCACCTTCAATTTTTAGGGGTGTGGTTTCCTTTTCTTGTTTATTGAATATTAGATTTCAACATACTGTTTCAAGCAATGGAATTTCTGTTTCGTTAAATAATATTTTTTATTTTAATGCTATTGCTGTGAATGGTGTATTTGAGATTGATATGAATGAATGCAATGATTATAATTCGATGTATAGCATCAATAATAAGAGAGTCAAGAATGTCTTGGATTCATCTTATCTTTGGCATTGTCGGCTTGCTCACATAGGCAAGACTCGTATCCAAAAGCTGCAACGCGATGGGCTTTTGCAAGATATCAATGATGAATCATTTGATAAGTGCGAATCTTGTATATCTGGGAAGATGACAAAGAAACCTTTTAATAATCGTATGGAAAAGGCTGATGAACTACTTGGTTTGATACATACTGATGTGTGTGGAACACTTAGACATGTGTCAAAGAGAGATGCTAGCTACTTCTTAACCTTTACTGATGATTTCAGCCATTATGGATATGTTATTTTACTTAAACATAAATATGAGGTGTTTGAAACATTTAAGGTTTTCAAAGCTGAAGTAGAATTGCAACTTGGAAAGAAGATTAAAGCTCTTCAATCCGACAGGGGTGGTGAATACCTGAGTCAAGAGTTTAAAGATTATCTAGCTGAGAATGGAATTGTCCAGCATCTCACATCTCCATATACTCCACAACAAAATGGTGTATCTGAGAGAATGAATCGTACATTGTTGGACATGGTGCGATCTATGTTTAATCTTACAACTCTTCTTTTATCCTTTTGGGATTATGCCTTGGAATCTGCGATTCACATATTAAATATGGTTCCGACCAAGAAGGTTGATAAGACACCTTATGAGTTATGGTTTGGGAAAACGCCTAACTTGTTTTATTTAAAGGTCTGGGGTTGCGAGGCGTTTGTTAAACGTGACTTAGCAGATAAACTCCAACAGAGATCTGTAAAGTGTATCTTTGTAGGATACCCAAAGGAAACGATGGGTTACTACTTTTACTACCCACCTGAAAATAAAGTAATTGTTGCTAAGTATAGAGATATTTTTGAAAAAGATCTCATATCTCAAGAATTCAGTGGGAGGATCTATGATCTGGAAAATGATCAAGAGGATACATTACCTTCTGAAAACACTAGTGAACTTCCTGTGGAACCTGAAAGTCTGGGTCCTCCACCTAAAGTAGTTCCCATTCGCAGATCTGTAAGGACTGTGAAAGCACCTGAACGTCTATGTCTTAACGTAGAGGTTGAAGAAAACTATATTAGGGGATCTTGGAGAACCTGCTAATTATAGAGCTGCCATGAATGATCTTGAAAAGGATAAATGGCATATTGCTATGAATGGGGAAATGCAATCCATGAGAGATAATAAAGTCTGAATTGAAGTAGACCTTCCTCCCAATGCCAAGGTAGTTGGAAGTAAGTGGTTCTTCAAGAAGAAAATTGACATGGATGGCAATCTACACACCTATAAGGCCCGTTTGGTAGCTAAAGGCTTTACCCAAACTTATGGTGTTGACTATGAGGAGACCTTTTCTCCTGTAGCTGACATTAGGGCTATTAGGATTCTCATAGCCATAGCAGCATACTATGATTATGAGATTTGGCAAATGGATGTCAAAACCGCCTTCTTAAATGGTCGCCTAGATGAAGACATCTAAATGGCGCAGCCTGAGGGGTTTGTGAATCCAGAATTTCCAAACCGTGTATGCAAACTTCAAAGATCCATTTATGGATTGAAGCAAGCTTCACGGCAATGGAATAAGAGATTTGATGAAGAAATCAAAAGGTTTGGATTTACTCAGAATCTCGATGAGCCATGTGTATATCACAAAGCTAGTGGGAGTCATGTTATTTTCCTAGTCCTATATGTTGATGACATATTAATCATGGGTAAAAATATTCCAAGATTGAAAGAGGTGAAAGCCTATCTTGGGAAATGTTTTTCCATGAAGGATTTTGGAGAAGCAACATACATTCTGGGAATCAAGATCTATAGAGATAGATCAAGGCGGTTGATTGGATTAAGCCAAAGTGCTTACATTGATAAAATATTGAAGATATTCAATATGCAAAATTCAAAGAAGGGATATTTGCTGATGCAAGAACAACATGACTTAAGTAGCAAAGCTTGTGCTTCAACACCTGAAGAGGTGGCACGCATAAAAAGTGTCCCTTATGCTTCGGCTGTGGGATCTATTATGTATGCGGTGAGATGCACAAGGCCTGATGTGGCGTTTGCTCAAAACATAACCAGTCGATATCAGCAAAATCCAGGTGAACTCCACTGGACTGCTGTTAAACATATTCTCAAGTATTTGAGAGCTACAAGAGATATGTTTTTAGTATATGGGGGAAATCCAGAAGCAGAACTTGGTGTTACAGGTTACTGCGATGCTTCCTGGAAATGTGATAAAGATGATACGAAGTCTCAGACGGGTTATGTCTTTGTCATTAATGGAGGAGCTGTGGATTGGAAGAGCAAGAAGCAGAGTACTATAGCGATGTCTGCAACAGAAAGTGAGTATATTGCTGCTTCAGAAGCTGCCAATGAACCTGGAATCATGAAGGGCACCAGACATTTCCCGATTAAATATCACTATGTTAGAGAACAAGTGGAGATAGGCGAAATCGAGTTACTCAAAGTTCACACAGATAACAATCTAGCTGATCCGTTAACGAAGGCTTTACCTGGTGGAAAGCTTAATCAACATGCTGAAAGCATAGGACTTCGTTTAGCTAGTAGTTTCATGCCCATCTGTGATTAGTGTTTGGATAATGGGATGTTTTGAACAGTTATTATTTTAATGAAATAAAATACTTGTTATGTTTGATTGTCATTTTCTTAATAATATATCCTGTATTTGCATGTTTAATCCTTGAATAATTTGATTATTCTAAATTGTCCGTTGTCGATTAATGATATGGGAGTATCATTAAATTAAGACAAATATGAGTATTGGTAGAATATACTTGAAAGTATATTGATGCGTTGTCATACCAATTTCACATGATATTCAATGAATTGAATATAGGACTTATCCCAACTTCATGAGTTTACTTTATGGATCTTGTCATTAAGTAAATCATGTTTATATAGTTATCCTCAGACTTGAGATGCCAGATAACTGTCATGGATGTAGTGCATTTCTGTGAAGCAATTTACCACTATACGTAACTGGTAGCTATAAGGATTGTTTTCAGGAGTGTTGCAAAGTTCATGGGTTATGCTCGTAGTCAAGAGAGAATTTGTTCCTTCAAATTTGTTTGGAGTTTAATACTGTTGGGCCCCTCGTAGGGTTGACAAGATGTATGTGTGGCCACACCCAAGATCTCCCCTGAATAGGTTCAGAAGATTTGGTAATCTTGCTCAATCAGAAACAACGAGAAACATAATGGTTAATAAAGAATGACTTGGATCCATATCTTTATTAATGTAGTATTAAAAACAAACGGATGAGTATGATGAATCATCGAATGGTTTTTCTAGGAGACCACCACCTGAGTTGTACTAGGGGCATTGGCGTGTTGCTAGACGCTAACCAATGTCATTACACTTTTAATAGATGTCCAAGTGGGAGCTGTTAAAGTTTGTGGACAAATATTAATCGTGTATGACTAGAATCGAACTCGGGACCATGAGATTGCACACATTACGTATGAATGATTAATGAAGAATAATTAATATATATAAACATAATGTATTTAATTATTTGAACACGAAATAACGACTAACGGACGTTAAGTAATTAACGGGAATTGACTAACAACCGTTAGTGAATAAAGGAAGGACCGTAGGTGAAATTAGAGGATCAAGAATGATCTAGAACTCCTTGGGAAGGGTGGGCCGATCGGCCTAAGGGTTGCCAAACCCTATTCGTATCTAACTTGTCCTCCAAGATTGTTTCCCTATAAATACAAGGCTTAGGGGTTAGGGTTACTGACTTTGTGTACTCTTGCTATAACCCTAAACCTAGTTTTCTTCTTCTTCTTGTATTGCCGATCGGATCACATTCCTTGGGGGGGGGGGGGGGGGGTGATCGATCAAGGTTTTATTAAACAAATAGTTTTGGTTTAATCTTGTGTTCTTTTACTAGAATCAAACATTAATCGGTTATAGTACGTGTGTACAAAACCTTGGATATTAACTCACTATAGTTAATACCTCTTTGATTGAGAAACAAAAAGGTAAGGGGTTTCTCGGTAATCCATTTGATAAATTAAATAAGAAGTTTTGAAGTATTGATCCTTGTTCTTGCTAGGATCAAAGGTACGTATATTTAATTTTCGGTTAATCCTTTACGTGTTAAATATGATTCTTTGCTTCCGCTATGTGTTTGCACAACACATAAGTACTTATTAGCACACAAACACACATATACATTCATAGAAAAAAATGCACGCCTGCGCAGGCACAACCCTATGCCATCCAACATCCTAAAAAGTGTCGTTGGTGCATCCTAATTTTGCTTTTAGTGCGGTATCCCTTCAGCTTCCGCACAATTCATACAGCGCAAACCATCTCTATGACTATACCATTGTAACATGGTATCTTTAGATTTTGCTAAGGATGTATCCATAACATACTTACATAGAACTGTTTTTTGCCGTACATTGTTAGTTCTTCTAGACGAATAAAACAATCGATATACATATCATTTTACTATTAAAGGTCAAGCGATTATGTATGTCCAAATATATCTAATTTAACAGTGAAATGTACCCACACATGCATGGTGACTTACACCACTACATGATACATCAATGCAATAAATAAATGTATATAGACCATAGATTGCTTTCAATCATGCATAAAACCACGAAAGAGTTCGGATGTCAACTTTTCCCAAACAAACCACATCATATTATTCTTTAGTACCTTAGTAGAGTCGTGGTTATAAGTCATAGATTGCTTTCAATCATGCATTAAACCACGAAAGAGTTCAGATGTCAACTTTTCCCAAACAAACCACATCATATTATTGTCTAGTACCTTAGTAGAGTCGTGTTTATAAGTCCCGTACACGTACGTGGTTTACACATAAATCACGGACATATAAGAATGGAGTAATGGTCTAAAAATGTATCTAACTTGTCATTTTTTCTTTTGTATGTACTTAACTTTTAATTTTCCCAACGTGTGTACTCAGCTTTTAATAATTTCTATTGTGTGTATCATTAAGGTTAAAAATGAAGAGAGGGGAGTAGGGGTGTAAATGAGAGGAGACAGCTCGCGAACTATTCGAGATCGACTCGTAAACTACTGGAAATCAAATCGATATAAACAATCGAGCTTGAGCTACTCGAGTCGAGTTGGTGCTCGAAAATACTTAGCTTGTGAGGCTCGCAAGCCCTTATCGAGCTTCAATGACATTACACTTTACCTTTTTGTATACATGTAGTTACGTAATTGTCATAAAATCGAGTCGAGTCGATCTTGATATGCCAATTTTTTATCGAGTTCGAGCTTTAAATGTGTAGATAATCAAGCTCGAGTTTGAGATGACGAGCCGAGCTCGAGCTTAAAATTCAAAGCTCGACCGAGCTCGAGTCGAGTTTCGATCTTGAGTTTTAGTAATCGATTCGAGTTCGAGCTTAATAGTACTCGGCTCGTTTACACCCCTAGAGGGGAGGGGTAAAAAGACTAAAATGCCCTTAATTAAATTGTGTTATGCCATTTAACCACCTTAATGATACACACAATCGGAATTATTAGAAGTTAAGTAGACACAATAGGAAAATTAAGAGTTAGGTACATACAAAAGGAAAATGTAGTAAGTTAGATGCATTTCCAAACCATTATCCTTATAAGAATTTAGTAGTTTTAAATATTTTGAAAGTATGATATTACACGCACGAGTTTCAGACTATAAGTACAACTATAATTATATTTTAACTAGTTTGTTTGGTGTGTACTTATAAATCGTGCTTTAATACTTATAATCTCATGCATCTACAGATTTTTGGTATTACAGTTAAATTATCGTTATCTGTATTCTAGTTTTTAGCCCGTGTACATGCGGGTTATTAAACATGGATTAGGTTCGGACAATAACTAACTAATAATAATATCTCAACTATATTTCTTGGATTTAAAAATTTGATCAATTTTATTTTATAATCTTATTGCTTAAGTAGTTTAATTTAATATTTTTACATAATTCAAATTCATTGAATATAGATTTTTATACATGTTATATTTAATTGTGCAAATACTCAAATAACATTTAGGCTTACGTTGATGGTGTTTTAAATTTTACACTCAATTTAATAATAATAATAATAATAATAATAATAATAATAATAATAATAGTAGTAGTAGTAGTTGTTGTTTATAAAAAAAAGCTTAAAGTATATGGGGTTTTTGTTACATATATACATATTTTTAGATAATATAGAAATTGAGGATTTTATACTTAAGTACACAACATTAGATTTAAGATTAACCTATTTTTAAAAGTTTAAGATTTGATTTTAAATCATGTTAATCATTCAAAATATAGCGTTTATTTACATTTAAATCCGAAATTAAAAAAAAAGAGCTCACAAGGCTGTGCGCATTTTCATTTTTTTCTCCACTAATATTTTCAAAAATTTGACAAAATTAATCCATTTTTTACTTTTATTAGCCAATAGGATGACTCGATTTTGCAATTGAGCTCTCATATTATCAGTTGAATAATTCATTTGTCCAGTTTGTATCTTCTCTTACTATAAGAGATTGTTTGTACTTAAACACACATAAACCTCCTCCAACTCTTTCGTTGTAACTTAAGGCCTGGGGTTAGCAGATGAATCGCATCAAATTGTTTTTCGTGATGAAAACTTAGTAAAAAATCTAGATTTTTTTAGATGATTATGGTTTATGTCCTTTCGGTCTACCAATCTACGGTTTTTGAGCCCTCCACCACACGGGCTCAATCGAGTAAAGCCCTCTTTGATCTTTTTAGGAAAGTCGACGTGAATACTTCAAAATTGTTTGCACGAACACTTTTTAATATAATCACAAGCACTTTAATTACCATTAGTTGACCTCACTTTTTAATCTTAAATAGTTTTTTTTTTTTTTTTCTTCGAATAACAACTATTTTGAAACCAAGGTAGTAGAGTATTAATTCATACTCACAACATATAAAATAAAATAATAGAAAAGAATGTTGTAGGTTGGTGAAGCGGCCGGTTTGTTAGAAGTGGACGCACTGGCAAGGCATTGCTGTTGCAAACTTTGTTTACTTTGTGTATCTCTAACGGTTTCAACGTCCACCTCAAGCAACTCATGAATTCAACGTACTCCCTTCTTAATTACTCCGTATTATCACTATCATATCATATCCAATCCTTTCATCCTCACCCTCCATCTTCCCTTCCCCTTACCAACTTTATCCTGTTCCGCGCTACACCCGATCCCTACCCCCACCTTCCTCTTTATATACCCCCTTCCATTTCTTACATCAGCAAAAAAATATCAAATTTCCTCCATTAACATCACCACATTTTGCAGGTACCAATTTTAACAAATAGATTATGACGTCATCACTGTTGCAAATTAATACTGTTACATTAGTTAGTTTTTATCTAATGCTGACGTCATCACTAATTCATTTTGTTGCAGATTAGTAGTAATAATACTCTAATCAGTTCATTTTTATCAAATTCTGACGTCATCACTATTCATTTTGTTGCATGTTAATACTGTAATCCGTTCATTTTTGAGTCATGCTGACGTCATCACTATTCATTTTGCTGCAGATTAAAACTTTGAATTAGTTCATTTTGGATCAATGCTGACGTCATCGTTCTTTTATTACATTGCAGGTTAATAAGTTATCAGTAATGTCGACGGAGAAGAAGGAAATAAGCTCGTCGGAAATAATCACCGGGGGCGTTAATTCCGGCGATGATAACGATATTAACGATAATAATTTAATCGGAGATATATTTTTATCCGATGAGTTTGATTACAGCTCTGGTGAATTATTTAATCCTAATAATATAAATAATAATTCATCGATTTTCCCGCCAAAATTCATAATGCAATCACAGCTGTCATATTCATCACCTTCTGACTGCTCATTCGATGACGATAATACGTTAACAAGTGCTAATGCGATTGCTACTGAGAATCGTTTGAGTCAAGCTAGCTTTATACTGGAGTATCAGCAGTTGTATAACTGTTACACCATGTGTTTAACGACTTTACAGGATTCTGTTAAGGAAGCTGAGGCTCTTCGTGTTGAGAATGAGGCGTTGCGTGTTGCCAACGGTGAGTTGTTGAATCGGTTGAGCTTGTTTTCGAATTCTACGAGGACGATGAGTTCGTTTGGGAGATCGCTAAGTTCGGCGAGTTTGATTGGGGAGTTTAGTCGGTTAGGAATTGGAAGTTCGTTTTGTGAGAGTAACGGTGAGGAGTTTCCGAGTGTTAGCCCGACGAGTGTTATTGAACCGAATCAGTTTGTTAGAGGTGATCAGAGAGTGTCCATGCCTAAAAGTATCTCGGTTCGGTCTAAAGGTTACTTGAAATTGGTTGCTACTACTCAAAGGCAGATTCGTCAACAGAATACGAATGTGAGTTTCTGTCTGATCTAAACAATGCCTAAACTATGTTTGATTTTAATGCGTTTTCAGTATTATTGTTATAAGTCGTGTATGTTTGTTGTTATATTTTTTTAAAACATGTACCTTTGATGCTTATCATATGATGTTAGATTGTTAGTTATATGAATATGACAATTAAACTATAATTTCTGATAAGTATGCTAAAGTTATCAGAAAGTGACTTAAAATGTTGAATTAATGTGTGGTTGTTTAATAGGAATAGGGAGGAGTGTTTTATAAGTTTGTAACCTTAGCTAATAAGATAAGGTGTTATCATTGTGGTTTGATGCAGCAACGAGTACGTGTAGCTGAGGAGAAGAAAGCAGGGGAGGGAATGAAGTTTGAGGTATACAATCAAGGAATGTCGAAGACTGAGCTGTGCAACAAGTGGCAGGAGACTGGAGCTTGTCCTTATGGAGACAATTGTCACTTTGCACATGGGATAAGTGAGCTGAGACCTGTGATAAGGCACCCTCGTTACAAGACTGAGGTGTGTCGTATGGTTCTTGCTGGTGATATCTGCCCTTATGGTCATCGTTGTCATTTTCGTCATTCACTTACTGATGAAGAACTGCTTATGGGAGTGAATCGTAGCTGATTGTTTGAAAGTTATGAAGAGGGGTGAGATTATGTATATCAAAGGTCCGTTTACACGATCTTTTAATTTCATTGAAAGTAAAATAAGGTACTTCTGTAGAGTAATTAAGTATATACCTTAGAAGTGAAAGTTATTAATTGATGTTTATGCTATTTTAAGAGATTTCCTGTTCGAGATCGTAGCTATTCCTTATGTACCATTTTTTATACATTAAGATGTTGTGTAACAATTCTCGATAAGGTACATGTATTTGATTTTGTATTCCACTCAACTGAATACTAAGCTTGGTTCATATTGTATAAGCATAGATAAACCAGTCGAGGCTTATGTGACCATTATGGTACACATTTTATCCTTGTGATCATTAATTATTTAAGAGTAATTTTCGCTTTGATGTTACCTCTTTCTTGAGTATTTGTTAAGCTTGTGGTGAATGAAAAGGTTGGACTTAACTGTTTGCAGCATGTTCCCGGACAAGCAATTTGAGATAACATCCAAATACGCTATAAAATTTAGTTCAGTCCATAAATTGCTCTGCTGCATTTTGTGTTTATCTACTTATATGGCACTGCTGCTATTTTGTGTTGATCTACTTATATGGCAATCTAATTGAATCTGTCGTCATTTGCATCATATATCTGTGTCCACTCCCCTTCAATAGTGAAACTGAGCTCATCACCACTGATTCCAGTTTCTTATATGTTTCTTCATCTTCATGTTTTTGCTATGGGGGTAGACATGAGATCTTCCAAGAGACGAGTCGGAAATTGGTCATTGAATTTACATGAATAGACCAAATATTATGTATATGCCGATTTTGATGGGAGGCATGTGTAATGTGTTACAACAGACATCCATACGCTCACATTTAGACATTTAGTATTGTTTTTAAATACTCATTCATTGAAGCAGAGTTAGATTAGCAACTTCAATTCAAGAATTGGATCATTATGCATCTCAATCAGTGGTTCTTCCATATCTTATCGTTTTATTCTTGTTGAATCACCAGAAAATAAAAGGGTGATTATATCTTACACCAAGTCACCAACCTTTTGACCTTTCAACACATACTTTCATATTTTCAACATTGCACGTTTGTTGAGTGTAGCCGGACCTACTTGCAATTTATGATCCAAGTCAAGTAAGATTCGGGACCCAAAACAAGCATAGGTAAGTAAGGTGTTGGTAGAGAATTGTTTTGTTAACATTTTAACTGATGGAATTTGAACTATTATTGTGTTAACTGCACTCAAATTCTGATTTGCTATACCAATAATACCATGATGGCCAGAGTTAAAAAATGACATTATGGACGGAGCTAGCTTGGAGCTTGGATTGGCTAAGGCCCAACCAAACAATTTGCAAACAAGCATATACTTATAATTATCATAAGCAATTTACTAAGGCCCAACATTTAGGAAAACAATTACTACGTATTATTTTGCTACTATTTGAATAAGTTTGGTCCATCTAATTATTTCTTCCTGAAATTAGTGTTACTAGCAACTTATTACAATGCATTTAATACACTTACAGATAGCTACTTCTAATTATCATAAGCAATTCATATCAACAGATGCTAGGCAATTTTGATATGAAATAGACGACACATATTGTTTTAAGCATTTTTTTACACTTAATTTTGTTTTAACGGTTTCTTATAACACTTATTGACGTGTATAATTTCTTCGGCCCACCCATAAACTAAATCCTAGCTACGTGATGTAATTGTTGTTTTTACTAACCCATTTTCTTTAAGTTATAATTTAATGTTACCATTAAAACGGGTAAATGGAGATGGAGGATCCCGTCCAGACAAAATTTATCTCCGTTGCCACTTTCGAACTCTTTTCTGACCTGTCTCCTGATGTTCATCCAACGATGTTTGAATTCAAGTTTTTTGTGAGACTTCTGAGATATCTACCACTAGGTCACCTTAGAGATGGTTGACTTTAAATTTTAATTTGCATTAGCTAGCAAAATAAGAGAATTCTTTTAAAAAAAGGTATTCAGCAAATTCTAAAAAAGGGCCAAAAAGTTGACTTGTTTTAAAAAAAGGTACAAAAATAACACCCATTCCTTAAATGGTCATGTGCGAATGTGCGACTCCATTGAATGTGCGACAAGTGTCAATTTTTTTAATAATAAAGTATATTTGTAGGTGGGTGTTTTCCTAAATGTGTTTTTTCTATTATTACAAAATTACTTATTTACTCTTATCTCTATTAGAGTCAATTAAATGTGCGACTATGTTACCCATTAATGTGCGAATGTGCGACTTAGCTTTATTTCCAGATTCCGGCGATACTCATATATTCCGGCGATAATTCCATCTACTGTGGTGTGCTGTCGTCCCTACAGAGGTAAAATATATACACAACAATTAAATTTCTAAATGGTTAAAGCATTTCTAAATTGGAGACGAGGACTGGGTAATGGTCCAAAGCAGGCAAATGAATTGATATTCCACCTTTGAGCACGTCTCATGAAGCTTCAATTTTTTGTCTATCAGACACATAAAGACTAAACCACATATATCAAAATCTAATTTATTTATATACGAATGCAAAATCAACTCTATAAACCCAAATCAACTCCGAAACCTCCGATCTAACAACTCACACACATAATCCCAAACACCTTTTCAGCCAAAACAAATGACAATATCCATTGTTTAGATCTGAAGGATTTGATGTGAGTTGAGATAGATGAACACGATGGTTGTATTTTGGTGGTGGTCGAGCACGGATTTGGTGGTCAAGCAACGGATCTGGTGGTGGTGGTGGCTGAGAGAGATAGAGTAGTTGTGGTGGAAGGTGGTGGCTGGCCGGATCCGGTGGAAGGTGGGGGCTGGCCGGATCGGGGGGTGGTGGTGGTGGAGGGTGGTGGCTGGCCGGATCTGCTGGTGGAGGGTGGTGGCTGGCCGGATCTGCTGGTGGTGGTGGCTGGCCGGATCTGGCGGTGGTGGTGGTGGAGGATGGTGGCTAGCCGGATTTGCTAGTGGTAGTGGAGGGTGGTGGCTGGCCAGAGAGAATGGGTGATGAGAGAGAATGTGAGAGAAGTGTTTTTATAAAAGGTAAGGATATTTTGGTCTTTTAATACCATTAATAATAAGACAAAAAATGAATATTTGGGAAAACACCCACCTACCAATATACTTTATTATTAAAAAAATGGACACTTGTCGCATATTCAATGGAGTCGCACATAACCATTTAGGGAAGAGGTGTTATTTTTGTATCTTTCTTTGAAACAAGTCAACTTTTTATCATTTTTTGAGAATTTGCTCCAAATATAATGAATATAGGCATAGCTAGACCCAACAATTCTTTTATGAACTTCAAATATAATCAATACAGTACTGGTAGGTAGATCTAAAAGAAAGCATATGTCAAATGGGACATTTTTTATAGAGTAAACCGCAAAAAATGTCCTTGTGGTTTCTTGATTGTGCATGTTATGCTATTAATGTTCCATTTTTGCAAATTACGCCACTACTGTTTACTTTTTGCTGCGAATTATGTCCCTCGGCCTAATGCTCGTTATTTTCTTCCGTTAGTTACTGTTCACGCCCTGCGAAATGACTACCCTTGTCTTTATCCCTTTTGGTCTTCACCTAATGTCTGACACAAACATAAACACAAACACATAGTCTGTTCGTTCTACGCACATAAAACATAAACCCGGTTCGTTATACATACACAAACAATAACCCTTATTGCTTGATTTAACTGCACAAACCTTAATTTTTTTTAACATGGATGGTAGAAGCGGGAATGAGGTTGTTGTAAAAAAAAAAGAAAATAAAGAGGGAAGCCTAGAAAATACGGTCCAATACTTGATCCGACTAAACCAAGACCATAAAAGAAGATGGGAAGGCCTCGTGGCAGTGGAAGGAAGCAACAGATTGCGGATGTTAGTATGTTAAAGTTTTATAGTTCCTTTATGTGTTTTGAATTGGCTTAATAATTTAGTTATATGATATCAATATGCAAACTTGTTAAATAGTTAATGCATTGGATTAGTTTGATTTTGCTATTTGTAAGATGTTGTACTAACGTGTTTTTTTTTATGGATTATGGTTTTGGGAGTCTGTCCCTCTATTTGCTTTGCTTTGTTTTCTTATGAGTGATGATGAAACTGCATAGAGGTCGGCAGAGTTTAGGAATGCATAGAGTTTGTCATAGTTTAGAAAGATTAAAGGAAAATTTAGTAACATATGTGGGAAGTATTATTAACTTTGAGTGATGCCAAATTATTGTTCAACTGTGAGTGATGCCAGTGCCTTGTTTATTTCATTTTGGCTATCACATATGAAATATTGGATGAGAGTAAACCAAAATATAAGGGATATTTGCGGGTCACATGTGAAAATCTGAATGAGATTTGTGATGATCTGGATAGCAGGCAAAAAAATCTTGAAGATTTATTTAAACGGGCAATCAAGAAAAGGACAGAGAACAAAGGTAAAAAGTATTCATTGTTGTTGATAAAAGTTTTTTCATTACCTGTGATGAAGATGTCATCTACATAGATGAGGGATCCATTGTTGTTGAGTGTCAGCAATGAGGTGTCTGCATAACTCTGAGTAAAGCCTTTGGATAAAAAAATATGGTTAATTTTTCAAACCGCTGTCTGTTTGCTTGGGGAATGCTCATATACACTCCTCATTGAGGTTACCATGAAAAAAGAATCTGTTGCATTGAATGTATGTACTATTTACTGACCATAACACACACTTTTTAAATATTTGAGTTACTGCCTATGTTACCCTAATTGCACATTTGTTAGTTCAAGCCCCATCTTTTTGTCTATGTTTGAAGAAATCATAATCATTGAGTCTGATACAAAATGGAGCTAAAGTTTTCTTTTTTCTCTCGTTTTTTTAAAGTTCTTGATTTTTCTTGTTTGTTTCTTGGTATTTAACACTCTTTTGATTAAAAAATAGTGTTATACACCTTGTAGAACAAGAAAGTCTCAAACTTTGTTAAATTTAAGATTTGTAATTTTGTACTTTTCGTTCTACAAAATTTCGAACAGCAACAACCTTTCTTAAAAACTTTAAAGTTTGAAACTTTCGTTTACTTTTAGTATTTTTAAGGTTAGTTGTACAAGAATCTTGGATTTAAAATCAGTTTTTAGTGTGCTTTAATCGTTTTGTATAAATAGTCAAAATTTTGAACTAGTAACAAAACGCTCAAATTTTGAACAAGTTCCTTAAACCCTAATCTTTCGAACTAGCTCTCCTGCAAGTATCATCAGGATTTTTGGATTACTCAGTGTTTCTCTTCCTTGTATAAGTTAGAAAAACACTTCGACACTTGGGAATCTTTCTAATTTGTATAAATTAGAAAGTTTACTTTGAAAGTTTAAAACTTTCGAACAAAGTTCAAAGTTTCGAACAAGGAAATTTTCGAACAACGTTCAAAAGTTTCGAACACAGAAATTTTCGAACACAGTTGACAAGTTTCGAACAAGGAATTCAAGAAATTTTTGAGCAAGGGTTTCAAAGAGTTTTCGAACAAGCCATTCAAGAGACTTTCGAACAAGGGAATATAAAAACTTTCGAACAAGGACTTACTTCTTCAACAACTCATCACACTTCTCAACCTTCTACAAGATCCATTCACCGACACAAGTTTCACAATGTCTCAACCACCATACTTCAACTATTTTCATCATCAACAACAGTATCCTCAACAACAGCAGTATCCTCAACAACAGCAGTATCCTCAACAACAACTATTCATGCAACAACATCAATTCTATCCACAACAACAATTCCCTCAACAACAAACATACCAACAACAACCAATGCAATCCTTCCCACTTCCTGCAAAACAACCACATTGGTTTGATCAAATGTGTGAGGCCATCAGCAGCCAACAATCTCGACATGAAGCTGGATCACTTGAAACTCCTCCAATGCTCACTCCTGGAAATTATGTCCAATGGGCAAGTCGATTCTTAAGGTTCTTGGAACTCAGGAAACCTCATGGCAAATACTTGAAAAAGGTTACACTTGAAGGTCCTTTTCAAATGCCAACCACAACGGTTCCAGGAGATCCAACTGCGGTTCCTCCAAGACTTGACACTGTGACCACTCTTCCTGAGAATCAACTTACAGCAGAACAAATAATTCACCGAGAAGCAGATGAACTTGCAATGGAATATATTTGTCTTGGTATACCTAATCCCACTTTCCGAAGTATTGTTGCTCAGAAAACAGCTAAGGATATGTGGGAACATGTTCATCTATTAATGGAAGGCACTGAACTGAACAAAGAAGACGTGGAATCTAAACTTTACCTCGAATATACAATGTTCATGATTAAACCAGGAGAATCACTTGAGTCTTGTTACCATCGCTTCACAAACATCATCAATGATTTGGACAGACACAACATTGTTTTACCAAGGATTGCAATCAACACTAAGTTTCTTAGTTGTCTTGGTCCAGATTGGCAAAAGTATGTCACGTTTGTTCGCCAGGCCAAAAATCTTCACAATGCATCGTATGTATAACACCCTAAATTAAATACGACTTATAAAATACGCTATAAATTAAAACTTGAGTTATATAACATGTTATGACTCGAAACCACACAATGTGAACACCTAATCTAAAGTATTATATGAAATTATATATGAACCTTATGATATAAACCATGGCACGTTTAAAAGTATAACTTGTAGGCCAAAATTAATAAAATATGTACCTAACATGTTATGGAAGATAAGTATGAAATTTTGGCTAAATTGGAAAGTGCCAATCATCCCTTATACACCCCTAATTTTTGGCTCACTCTCTCCCCAAATTTTGTTTAAACCGTATATCCCATGCATATCTCCAAAACAAAACCCTAAACCTCTTTTCTCTACTCCACTTTGTCGGCAACAAGAAAACCAAACCAAACCCTAAAAATTTGTTCCATTCGACACAAGGGAAGAAGAAGAAGCAAGATTCTTGATCTACTTTCATTCGTACAAAACACAACAAAGGTAATCATATAAGTCATCATTCAATCTATACGACATGTTCATAAACAAAACCTAAACCGATCCTTGTGTATATTTTTTTTTCTTGCATTCGATCTTGATCAAGAGAAGGAGAAGAAAAGTGTTGGTGATTTGTTCGACCTAGAAATCCTTGTGTTCTTATCCTATTCGATCCATACAAGAGGTACCATATAAACTTTAATCTATAACAACATGTTCGGATCAATATGTGTCAATATAATTTATTGTGTTATTGAAATCGGATATATATAAAACAAACTAATCTATCAGAAATTTTGTCCTAACTAAACGAATTTTAAACCAATGATACAAACATGAATTTTAATGGTTCTTTGGTCTAAAACTGAATTCAGTGAAATAGTGATCAAATAAAATTGGTTTGATGATTTTTAGAGGTCGGGAAGGCAACCGTTTGATTTTTAGAAATTCATGTGTCAAAACTGCATTTCGGGGTATGAAAATTCAAGCGTGTTCTATGATTTTTAATTTAATATCTATAACGAATTAAGACCTGAAATTTTGGCATAATGATATTTGGTATATGAGTTAAGTTTTGTAATTTTTGTGGATTTTTCTGAGATGTTTAACTGGGGTGAATAAATACATACTTTCGGGGTGTTCCAGCAGGTCGAATTCGGGAAAGTGTTGTGTTTGTCGATTTTTAGTTTGTACTTGTACCACTTAATAAAATCTGGAAAAATTACATAAAATACTTAAGACATATATGTATAGCTGGGTAAAAGTATAGAATTTTATAAGCTCGTTTAAGGTGTGTTAAAAATAGCTAAAGTTGGACCTGTTTTTAATGTTAATTCTGAATTTAAGTAATTACTTATTTAAAGCACTTATAAGCATAATTGCTTCACCTTTAGAACCTAAATGAGTTAATTTTCATCTTAAAGGTATTTAACTAATGTTTTTATTAATTATCATATTAACCTTTAACTTTGGCATAATTGCAATAGTAACCCTAATATTTGAATAATGATAATATGAAACCCAAATTATAGGAATTAAACCCTAAAACTGCTAATTCGGGAAATATAACTTAATTATGACCTAACTGAATGTATGAAACCCTAATTGGAATTTAATTACTTTAAATGATCAATTAAAATGACTTGTGTAATTAGAAACCCTAATCTCACATTTACTTAATTTGGAAACCCTATTTTGACTTGTAAAACTCTAAATTGTGAAATGACATCATTTTATAATTATATTAATATATGAAACTCAATTTCGACATTAATAACTATTTAAACCTTTTTAAATACTATTTACTATTTTTAGAAACCCTAAATTGCTTTTAAACCTAAATATGGAAACTTACTAAATATGGAAAGTTACTAAAAATGGAAAGAAAACTAAAATGAAACCTTTATGATTGTGAAACTATGAAACTTATAAATAAACTTATGATTATTGTAGATCGGGTGAAGAAGGAGTGATCATCTGCTTCCATTCATTTCTATTGCTTTGATTTGTGTGCTTTGATAAGGTACATATATTCTTTCCCTTTTCAGTAGGGATATTTCTATCGATCCTATGCCTGATATGATTCCCTTATTTGACTCATGACTTTCATTGTATGATTGTCATTCTTATTGATTCATTCTGACATTTATTTAAATGTCTCTGCTATGCTATACTTATGCTTTGCCATGCTTATTGAGTTACTATCTTGTTTCTCTTGCCATGCTAGATTATTATTGTTTTATGCTATGATAGATCTGTTCCTAAGCTAACCTAGTTGTGGAGGTACCATGACCATGTCTTGGATGGCACCCTAGGCATGACACTCCCGTAGAGGTGTGATAGATCTACGACGTTCCCCCTTATGTTATGATTTTGTGTGCACTATTGGCCAACTTTATATATGTGTGACCAGTCTAGTACTGGCATCCATATTTTATTAGGGAGTGTATGGATATATCATAGGTTTTATGTTTATATGATTATGGTGACCAGGTGGTGTGTGCCTTACACTCCTTCTCACACTTTTATTACTTAGAGGTCTCCCCTCTACGTATACTTGTATTGCTTTAGTATAATTTCACGGATTATGTATGTAGTTCCTATGGCACATCCTTATATGAACTTTTTCCCTTATTTCATTATTTCTCTTGATTCATTTTCTATTCAGTTCTCATGCATTCTTGATTTTTAGTTCTCTTTAAAATTCGTATAACTTTCATGATTATACTTTTCGTTTTGTATTCTTATTCCTTCGTTGCTTATGCTTATTTACCGTTATGTTATGTTATATATATCTGTTCACTGGGCTTTTTAAGCTCAGCCGCATGTTTTCTTTTCTTATGCGGCAGGTAATAAGCGGGGCGACGGGCTTGGGAATGAGAGAGAGTAGGACTTAAAGACCTATTTATTTATCATTTCGTTGTCCATTGTTTCGGACTTTCATTTCTTTTAGTATTTTGAATATTATCTCTTTACTTGGTTTTGTTTGGTTAACCCACTATGCATTTGGGATTATCTTTTGATACTAGTCTTGATGTTCGAGACTTGTTTATTTATTTAAAAGACTTTCGCTTGCGTAATGTATGCTTTGTATGACACCATAATGTGATATCTTGGCCTTGTCGGGTCGAGGTGTTACAGTATGGGTTGTTGTTTGATTATCTGAAGCACCATCAAGCTAAAGTTGACAAAGATCGAGCTCTCTGATAATACTCAGAATGAGCATGTTTTTAATTGCGTTATCATTAGTTTTGTGCATCATATTTGGTTATATTTGTATGTATTTGTTACTTAATCATGAAAAAGTGTATATGCAAGTAAATGTAGCCAAGTATAGGAAAAGATGATGAAAAAACGAAGAATTGGAGTGATTATGCACATTTGGAAGATTCTCGAGATGGAGACAAGAGAGAAACCACACAAGGACTCAAGGATTTGATAGTGTTAGGATTTCCATGTTCATATATCAAGGAAATATCAAGTTCTATGGAAGAAATCAACATCTAAATGAAGGTTAAAGCATGCGACAAGAAATGGCAAGAAAAAGTTAAAGTTGTGAATGCATGAAGCATCCAACCGATCGGATGCAACCCGCATCCGATTCGGTTGGAATTTACCGAGGCGAGGAACCGATCGGTTGGTCCAAAAACTGATCGGTTGGACATATCTGCAGTTACCATTTTGCATTAAATGAAGGTTTTACTTCCCATTAATCATTGGAGTCTGATCATTTCTTGATATTAACTCTGGAGGGACGTTTTGGCTTGAAGAATAAGTGTTCTTACACTATATATTGGACCCTATGCATGTATGCTTAGTGTGACATCCCAAATTAGTAAAAGGCTTACACCAAAGTACTTACTATCTTATTATTATTGCCCGAAAGTCTAGTATTGCTGTAGAAACGTCCAGGAGATATTGAGTTTGAGTCTCAATAGTTTGGTTTGAGTTTGGAGTTGTTTACTTGTCATAGTAGGCGATTGGAGGAGTGTGGTTGCTATAGTTCCACGATTCTAGTTTTTGTAATCCTAGGCTAGGTATATCTTGTTTACTTACAATGAACTATTTTTACTTTGAGTTTAATGAAAGTTTCGTTTGTTACTTGCGTGTTGTTATGTTGATTGCTATGGAGTAATTTGTGGTATACTTGTGTGTATGATGTAACTAATTGTGGAGTATTCTTATCTTAAAAAGTGATGCATGAAAACATTTCTTATTTTATGAGTTTGTTGGAATAATATATAATCTTGCTTAATTTGTTGGTAAAAACATTTTAAAGAATAAAAAGGCCGAAAGGATTTTCTTTATGTTTTTATTCCAAAACGTTATTGCATGAATTAGTATGGGATATGGTGTGTGACAAGTATCATATATACTCATTAAAATGGATTTGAAACGATTTCATCACGAGAAAAGGCCGAAAGGATTCGTAGGAATTTATGAGATAAGAATTGCTTTTCAAACAACTAGTGTTTAATAGAATTGTCATAATAGTTAATAAGGCCGAAAGGAGTTAACTAGGAGATTGAATTCTGAGTAATGATTCTTCATGATATAAACCATTGATTGTTAATCATTCATATAAAATTGTGCATCATTACAAGTTACACCAAACTTTGTAGAATACTCTATGCAATTGGTTAAGGAATTACACACAAGTATATGTTTTGTTTGATTGGATTCTATTTACGTTTTTGAATTTTCGCAAAAATTGGATTGACAACCCTTTTTACAAAGCTAGTTATAATTTAATACAAATACCAAATCCCTTGGGACGATCTCGACTTACCCACCTTTACTATCACAGACGAGTATACTTGCTCGTATGTGTTGAATAGATAATTGGATAAATCGTGTTTAGAAATTTTAAAACTTGTACACGGTAGAGCACATCACTCTCCGTGGAACGTATCCACCTCCTACACCTCCAAATTCATTGGCACTGATAGCTCAATCTCACTTTACTCCACCTCCACAGTCGAACCATGCATTTGTCCAACAACGACATCACTTCTCCTACCCTTAAGAAACCCCATCAACTCAACTTATTCCATATGATTCGATACATCAATCAACTGACAATCAACTTGTCCCTTATGACAACACTGACACCATGTTCTACACAAATACAAACAATGGCGAAGACGATGCATTCAACTCTTTGAATGAAGGATTTGCACTCATTGCTCGTGCCTTCAGCAAATTTTCAAACAAATCCAACTACCGAGACTGGGAATACGATGGTTAGGTGCTATAACTGCAATGGGAAAGGTCATCTGGCTAATGCATGTCCCAAACCTAGAGTCAGAGGCAGTGAATTTCATAAGCATGCATTACTTCTAGCTCTAAAGGATGAATCAGGGGGCACTCTCACAGACAAAGAAAACAGCTTCATGGAAAATGCATATTCAGAGGATGACATGGAGGATTTGGAAGCAAATGCAGCTGTGATGCTAATGGCAATTATGCAGGAACTTCACATGAGTTACACAGGCCCAGCGTATGACACTGATGGTCTGTCTCAGGTACATGATCCACACACATGTCTGATACATGAAATTGCATCACAATCTACATCTGCACCGGACGAGGAACAAGTTCTTCAAAATGATTCATTATTATCTCCTCAAGAAGATGAACAAATGAACACAGTAGTTACATTTGATGATGATGATCAAATTAACCCAGTTGTTACATTTGATGATCCTATTGATGACGATAACAATAATCAAATTGAACAAAATGAACCTTCGCCCGGTCCAGATCCAGAACTCATGACCTTACTATTGACCACCCAATCTCAATTGAACGCACACAAAACTCAAATTGATAAATGTAATGAAATCAACAGAACATTAAAAGCTAAAGTTGCATCATTAACTGCGGACCTTGAGTGCTGTAAAATACAACTCACAAATTTTGAAGCACAAGAAAAACGAGAACAAAGTTTTGAAGTTGCATTTCAAAAAGCTTATGTCAAAGAACAAGACTTACAACATCAAATACGAGAATTAATTGTTTCTAACAGTAAATTGGTTTCTAAATTGGAACAAGAAAAAAGTAAGCTCAAACAACAAGTTGAACATCTCAATTCAAAACTTTTGAAAACAACAACCGAGATGTCCACTTGCCAAGATAGTTTTTCTGAACACAAACAACAGTCAAGTAAACAAATTGATTCTTACCTTGATGAAATTGTCGAACTGGAATGCAAATTAAAAGAGTTTCAAAATGTTGTTTACAAAACTGGTGAGTCTATCACAACAATACAAAAGTTCACTTTAAAACCAAGTCCCAAAGGTCATGGTTTTGCTCTTGGTGATGATAAACCACGTTTTCTACACACAGCACTCAAAGAAAATCCAAAGTTGTATAGTGCAGACCAATTACTTGATGATTCAATTGTGCGTGTTGTTGTACATGATTGTGAGGAAGAACAGGAACAGGAAGAAGAGAGTCGATCAAAAATGAGCTTTAAACCATATGCTATACCTTTTGATTATTCAAACGTGCCTCATATTTATGACACCTTCGTTCCTCAAAGAGATAAAACAGAACAACCATGGTTTGTAATGCAATTTCATGAATCTTCTTCTGATGTTGGTCCTGTTAAAACAGTGGCACAAATAAATGGCCCTTTTACCAACCTCTGGTGAAATTACACCATTACCTAAACGTTGTCTTGTACTTAGGTATTTTGATACGTTTATGGAAGACATCAAATTTTTAGAACATGCAATTGAATCTAACTGAGAGATAAAAGTTTCCACCTTTCAATCTGCTTACGAAAAAAAAGAGAATTTTTTCAAACACAATTCTTACCACATGTTCAACACTTGCGTCTTTGTGCTACACACTGGGAACAGGAACTCCAAAAAGAAGTAACATCCATGATGAACATTTTCAATGCAATAGAAAACTGGATCTCAAAACAAAACATCAAAACAAAGTTTTTCAAAATAAAGCTGATCGACTCTTGGAAAATGTTCTAAGTTCTGATTTTATCTCTTTGATTATGAATTCTATTTATGAGTCTTGCAATTCTATGCTTGTTGATGATCACACTGCTGACACTCAAACGTTGAGACATGAAATCGAGACTTTAAAAAGAGAAAATGAGAGAATCATTAAATACAATGATGATGTGCAAAGTAAACTTTCAACAGGAATTTTTCAACTTAATCAAAAGCTTCAATGGTGTCAAACTCAGAGTCTTGATTTTGAATTAAAATTGCAATGTCAAAATGAAACGATGTCCTTTCAAAACAGTCAAACATCCAAAGTTGAGAATCTTGATGATGAAAATGCTGTTTTAAAATGTCAAAATTTCAAATATGAAAAGGAAATAGAGCATTTAAAAACTGAGTACAAAACCATTTATGACTCATTGAAAATGACTCGATCTCAACTTTTGAAGGAAATCGATGAATGTTGTCAAAATCGTAATGACACCGTTCGCTTAAATAGAGAACTCGAGTAAAAAATTCAACAAAAAGATCACATCATCATTGAACTTAAAGAGAAAATTCAGTTACTAGAAAAAGGAAAGTTTATTAGCACAAATGTGATTGCACCTGGAATGTACAAAATGGACACAACATCTAGGCAAACATCCACTCAGACTATTAATTTGAATCCTTCCACTTCTACAGGAATTGTCCCCACTACCAGCGTTAGCAGATCAAAGCGTAAGAGCAACAATAGAAGAATAGGATCTTACAACATAGAAGAGGAAAACTAGAAGCCCCAGAAGTAGAAAATCAACTTAGGAATTTGAGTAAAACTCATGTTGCATCTGATTTAGATTCTAATTTGGCAAATTGTAATCGTACTATCAGTGTAACGAATGATGAACCTTTGAATGTTTTGGATGTTAATGCATCTTATGTGTTTTGTTGTAATAGTATGTTATCTGGTGATCACACAAAATGTGTTGCTAACTCCCTTTTAACTCGTAACAAGAAATGTACATCTGGCATTCCCTCTAGGCCCACTATTGCTTCTAATTCTGTGCTAGGAAAACTGCCAAGTGTAGTTTCTCCAAATGCCTTAGACACTCCCATAGTTGCGAATACACCTCCTAAGACAGTGCCATCCCCTAGCGAATTCACTAAGAAGAAAGCACGAACTAGTTGGACATGGCAACGTTGGTTACAAAGGACACCTAGTTTTAAATGGATACCTAAAATTGTTAATGTGTGTTCTTCTAACCCAACGGAACCCACAAATTCTTTGGGTTCCACCCTTACCATTATTCCACCTTCGTCGTCTTCGTGTGATGCAGGTGATCCAAATCGTTTTATAGATTGTTGATAGCGGTTGTACCCGACATATGACAGGCAATCTCAAACTGTTAGTAAACTTTGTTTCAAAGTTCATAGGCACTGTCAGATTCGGGAACGATCACTTCACTGCTATCATGGGCTATGAAGATTACGTCAATGGCAACATCGAAATTAGTCATGTGTATTATGTCGAAGGCCTTGGTCACAATATTTTCTCAGTCGGTTAATTCTGTAATGGGGATTTGGTAGTAGCATTTAGGGAAAAAACATGCTTCGTTCGTGATTTACAAGGAAATGATCTAATAACAGGCAATCGTGGAACAAGTCTTTACATAATCTCAGTGTCTGATATGATTGCTTCTTCTCCAATATGTCTGCTCTCCAAAGCAACTTTGACAAAATCCTGGTTGTGGCATAAACGACTTTCTCATTTGAACTTCAAAACCATGACTGAATTTGCACGTCACAAGCT
This sequence comes from Artemisia tridentata subsp. tridentata, assembly GCA_021014915.2. Classification (NCBI taxonomy): domain Eukaryota; kingdom Viridiplantae; phylum Streptophyta; class Magnoliopsida; order Asterales; family Asteraceae; genus Artemisia; species Artemisia tridentata. Next base: position 310,802,993 of record CP139503.1, on the reverse strand, counting down.
AGTAGACAGTCTTCCAAGATTTTGGTTTTCCAAAGATCACTTATGTCCCGCATGTGAACAAGGAAAAAGCACTCGTGCACGCTTTCCCTCTAAAACAGAACCCAGTACTAATCATGTTCTTCAACTTCTTCACATGGATTTGTGTGGCCCGATGCCCGTGCAAACGATCAACGGCAAATGCTACATTCTTGTAATTGTTGATGACTACTCCATATGGACTTGGGTTTATTTTCTCAGAAGTAAAGATCAAGCTCCTCGTATGATCATCACCTTTCTCAAGAAAATTCAAGTTCAGCTTCGTAATACGGTCAGAAAAGTTAGAACAGACAACGGCACTGAATTCAAGAATCAAACTCTTCGAGCATATTTTGAAGCAGTAGGAATTGAAAATCAAACATCCATTGCAAGAAGTCCAGAACAGAATGAGGTTATTGAAAGACGAAGCAGGACGTTAGTGGAAGCTGCAAGAACGATGTTGATTAATGCTCAACTTCCAGATTACTTATGGGCTGAAGCTGTCTCGACTGCATGCTATTCTCAAAACCGTTGTATGATCAACCAATGCCACCGCAATACACCTTATGAGTTTGTCCATAATCGAAAACCAAATATAAAATACTTTCATGTATTTGGTGCTCTGTGTTACGCAAATAATGATCGTGAAGACCTTGGCAAGCTCAAAGCTAAAGCTGACATCGGTGTGTTCATTGGATACTGTGAAAACTCTAAAGGCTTTCGCATCTGGAATCGTCGTACTAGAGAAATCGTGAAAACCATTCATGCTAATTTCGATGAACTTACAGAAATGGCTTCTGAGCACAACTTAGGACCCACAACCAACCGTCTTAACTTTCCAGATCAATCAGTTGCACCTCTTTCACTCAACCGTAAAGAATTAGAAACACTGTTTGCTCCACTGTTTGATAATTCTTTTGCAAGTCGTGCACCAGATGTATCTACTAGTTCCGCTGCACAACCTGATAATATTCCAATACTTGATACACCTGCTCCTACAACAACAACCGTTGCAACAGATGCACCTCCAATTGAATCTCCATCAACAGCTGAACAAACCGCTTCCAACACTGAAAATACAGCTGAAGATCTACAACAACAACAATCAGTACCCAAACCTGCATATTATGACCCAAATGCCTTCTTTAATCCATTTTCACCGACTCCAACCGTTCCTGATATTGCAGAGTCATCCACACGAAATTCGGACCTGTCTAATCTGCATACGTTCTATCAACACCACCCTTCAACACATCATTGGACTAAAGATCACCCCTTAGTAAATATCATTGGCAATCCCTCAGCACCAGTTATGACAAGACGAAGACTTCACACCAATGCAGAACATTGAATCTACGCACTCATAGTTTGTCAAGAAGAACCCAAAAACATTAAAGAAGCAATGACATATGACAAATGGATTGAGTCAATGCAAGAAGAACTCGACCAATTCAAACGATTAGAAGTGTGGGAATTAGTTGAAAGACCAGATGGGGTCTTTGTCATCGGGCTGAAGTGGATTTGAAAAAACAAGTTAGATGCAGAAGGCACACTGTTTCGTAAGAAATCGCGTCTGGTAGCTAAAGGATTCACTCAGCAAGAAGGAATTGATTTTAAAGAGTCCTTTGCTCCAATGGCTAGGCTTGAGGCTGTCAGTATTTTTCTGGCATATGCTGCACACAAGAATATGGTTGTTTATCAAATGGATGTGAAAACAAAATTTCTGAATGGTCAATTACGTGAGGAGGTTTATGTTAGTCAACCTGAAGGATTCGTCGATCCAGAGCATCCCAATCATGTGTACAGACTCAAGAAGGCCCTTTACGGACTTAAACAAGCCCCAAGGGTATGGTACAATAAACTTACTACTTTCTTGCTTACGAATCATTTTACTAAAGGTTCTGTGGATCCAACATTATTTATTCAAAAACACGGGGAGGACATTTTAATTGTTCAAATTTATGTCGATGACAAAATTTTGAAATGTCCATTGTTGGGTTTTGAAGATACTGCTGCTTGAAGTTCATGCTACTGCTCTGAGTATTTAGAGGAAAATACACCAAGTATGATATTGCTGCTAGGCAAAGTCATACTACTGCTAGTGTATTCATAATGCTGCTGATGTCTGAAGAAATTAACTAAGTATCATACTATTGCTAGCTTTTGATGATAATGCTGCTAGAGTAATGATGCTGCTGCTTATAAGATAATGTATAGTTTGTTAAGATATTTTAGGAAAAGATACGATTTGATATTATCTTGTATAGAAAGTTTTGTAACCGACTAGGACTCCTTAGAGTATAAAAGGAGGATCTAGGGTTAGGATTAGAGTACGTATCTTTGTGTAATTCGATCACTTCAAGGTTTTTTGTAACCCTGTTACTTTTGAGTAACCGTATTAATATATTGAAGTGTTATTTGAGAATTCACGTGTGTTCATTATTCTTCTTAAGATTAAATATTAGTTTCTGCATAATATTTAATAAATCGTTCAAGAACAGTTTCTATACTAATTGTCTTGGAGTTTATATCTAAGATAATTGACAAGGTCGTTAAGCTCATCTGAGATCAACAAGTGGTATCAGAGCTTGTGATCTAGAAACTGATACCGAGAAGAATTTTGAAAAGCTCAGATCTGTTCATCATCAACTAAAGCAATGGAGTCTGAATCTCATCATATGGTTACTGTGTCCAAAATTCCAATGCTCAAGGTTGGAGAATATGAACTCTGGAAGATGAGGATGGAGCAGTACATGAAGATGTGTGACTACACCATGTGGGAGATCATAGAAACTGGAGATACTCTGCCTAGGAAGGGTGCTGATGGGTCTGTATTACCCATCAAAACCAATGAAGAAAAGGCTCAAAGAAAACTGGAGATTAGAACTCACACTATCCTCTTAATGGGGATACCAAATGAGTACTAATTGAGCTTTAGCAACACCAAGTCTGCCAAGGAGTTGATGGCAGTAATTGAACTAAGATTTGGTGGGAATGAAGCCACCAAAATGTCAAGGAAGAATATACTAAATCACGAATTTGAAACTTTCACTGCTTCAAGCAATGAAAGCATTGATGGTACTTATGACAGACTGCAAAAGCTAGTGAGTCAGTTGGCTCTTCTGAGTGTCAATATTGCACAGGAAGATATTAATATGAAGTTTCTAAGGAGTCTAGCACCAGAATGGAATACTCACACAGTGGTCTGGAGGAACAAGTCTGACTTTGAAACCATGACTTTGGATAATCTGTACAACAACTTGAAGGTCTATGAAACTGAAGTCAAGGGTTCAACCAGTTCTTCAAGTTCAAACAACCTTGCTTTTATGTCTTCTAATAACAAGTCTTCTGGGAACTCTCAAGAAACTCATATTGCTGCTGGTCATATGGTTTCTGCTGCTAGCTCACAAGTTTCTGCTGCTGGTTCTACAAATAGTGACACCATCAGTGATGCTGCTATTTGTGCCTACTTAGCTGAACTCACTACAAGTACTCCAGTAATGAGTCAGGATCTAGATCAAATTGATCCTGATGATTTAGAAGAGATTGATTTACAGTGGCAGATGGCAATGTTGACTATGAGGGCTAGGAGGTTTTTGAAGAGAACTGGAAGAGAGCTCAAGTATAGAAGGCAGAACAATGTGGAATTTGACAAATCAAAGTTTGAGTGTTATAACTGCCACAGAAAGGGGCACTTTGTAAGGGAGTGCAGAGCACCAAAGCAGAATTGTAGGTCACGTTTATATCTCAAACACACACACGATATAACTAATAATAACATGTACTAATACTAAATAATAAGCTACGATTAAGAAGATAAGAAAATAAGCAATAAGAGAAGAGAATAAGATGAGAATAAGAGAGAATGGAAGGCTTTCACTATTTGAATTACAATTGAGCAGAGCTTACGCAAGATGCATTAAAAAACCAACATGAAATGAGGAGCCCTTGCCTTCTATTTATAGGCAAATACTTAGGGCGCCTCATACTTACTTGTTTCTAGAAGGATTAGCCGGTCCATGGGCTACTAATGGACCGGACTCTAATTATAAACAATATAGCCCAAATAAGCAACATATTTATCGCATTTGATCAAGACTTGAATATTACAAAAACGTGTTCTTAACAATCTCCCCCTAAGTCTTGATCATCAATGTTGCTTGACGTCTTCTTTGCTTCTTTGGCTTCTGACGTCTTTATAATCTTTGTTTCTTTGTTCTTGTTCTTAAGATGATATGATGTTGTCTCGAACTGCCAATCTCCAACGTCTTCTTGTCTCTCCATCATGCTCATATGTCTTTGATTTGTTTTTTGCAACATGTTCTCGCTTTTCAATCTTAAAAAACTTGAGAAAGGTTGAAGTGCTTGAACTTTTGACTTTACTATATCATATGTTGAACTTTTGATGTTACTGAGTCTTTAAGAGAACATTTCTTCAAGATATGAACATGATGGAGTCTTGATGGTCGAACTCCAGCTCCTCAGCAGCAGCAGCAACAGCAGCATCAGCACGAACCAACCGGTACTTACAGGCTCAGACTTGAGATTGTCAACAGCATAGTGTGAAGACTTTCTCAAATCCTAACCCAGACCGTTCTGAACCGGATTCCCCCGAAAGGGATAACACGGACACACCGAAGTGCACCCACGATTCAGTGAGTCGCTGGAGATCACCCCACGACTATAGACCGTTTGGAGCAAACACTAAGCGTAACCCACAAGGAGTTACCGAAGTGACCTGCTGTCAGAGTTGTTTGATGTTGCTCTGGCAGGATTTCCATTCAATCATTGATAATCACAATTGTGACTTCTCTCATGAATGTTCTTGGCAGATTGCTAAGATCTGCGAAGGACACTTTCTTAATTTTACATCTGCTGCCCGTGATGTCGAACAACAGAGTAATACTAAGTGTACCTAAGAGATCTTTTATGAATCTCATGGCTCTAGACTCAATTAGTGCACATTTGTTTGGTCATCGGAGGCGTGGTGCAGATTGCCTCCTTTTCAATATCAACATTCTTGTAATGAGAGGTCGATAGATTATGAAGGGTTCTCCGTGTGAATGAAACAAATGTCTTTTGAGAGAAACTTGAGTGGCTTAGAAGGTTTATTAGTGCGTCACTGGGTCCATGACGTCTTTTAGTCTTCAATACCGGTGATGCTCATCAACCAGTAGATTATGAATTGAACCCGGTGTCTGCCCTAAGGTTGAACAAATGGAGGGCTATTTCTTTTCACCCTTTTCTTTGCTTTTTCTTTTTAATTCTTCAACCCCTTCTTTCTCCTTTCATTCATTTTCTCGTTTTTAATATCATACCTAGGACTTTCTAGTTCTAAACTATTGGTATTGTCCTTGGGTAGATCCCTCCAGCTCTGGCGGATCATAGGACGGTTTTCCCTAATCTTAGTCACCTTATAACTCCATGACTATCCTAATGATGCCATAAAACCAAACCATTGAAAATCTCTCAAAGTGTCGATAATTGTAAAGACATTTTGTTGACACCTTGAGAGTTTGATGATTTTCAGAAATACTCCCCCTTAACATGTGCGCATAAGTAATAAATTTGAAATTTGCACATGCCGGAAAAAGTTGGCACTTTTTTATGAATTGATTGACTTTCAATGAACCTGATCGTCGCGAGACACGTTTACATCACCAGTTAAACTGGCTTGAAATTATTACCCGTCCAGATCAGATTCAAAGATTATCGCTCGAAATCGGTACATTCTACTCAGACACATCCTTTGCGAGACACGCTTACATCACCAGATAAACTGGCTTGAAATTATTACCCGTCCGGGACATGTCCTTTCGACTACTGATTTTTCCTATCATCAATTCGAGGGTAAATTTTGAGTTTGAGCACACGAGATTCCAGCAAATGAGACATCATATTTTAATCATCTTTTACTTCTCCCCCTCAAAAATAGCATACTCATGATGTTTTTGGAAAACGTTTATGATTAAAATATGCTGTTTTTGAGTTTTAGGGAAGAATTTCAAGAACATTTATATTTTTCTGAACAAAGATTATATTTTTCAAATACTCCCCCTTAACAAGGGAATACTTGTTCTTATGAGCAGAATGTTTGAAAAATCTTTAGAAAACATTCTGGTTTTAATTCTGCTCATAAGTAAGAAGCTTTCGCTCCTTTTTCAGGATTGAGGCACTGAAGCGTACCTCAGGGTCCTTTCTTTGAGGTCCGGGTTGTACACTGTTATGTGTGCACAAGCCATAATGCATAGGCCAATATGGAAAGAATAATGATATAAGAATAATGTAATATGATAATATATTCTTACATCAACTGCCTTTGCCAAAAGTTGAGAATACTGGGTCAGTCCGCTGAAATAGTCTGATAGCGAAAGGTGGACGACCCCCAACATAGCTTTCTAACCTCCTTATCTGATCACGATGATATAACCTTTCTTCAATCTTCCGAACAAATTCCTTAACTTGTCGCACCTCCTTAGAATTCCATCTTCTTGATTTTCCCAACGCTGAATCTCGAACCCGATTAGCTAACCCATCACGTACACTCTTTAAGGTATCGTCACAGAACTTATGAATTTCATTGAATGCCATGAAACGGTGGAAATCTGTTGTACTTCTGTAAACGAACCCAAAGACTGGATTATGTAGCATGGTGTATTGAGGGTCCTTTTTGCTGTTGAGTAGGAATTGCGGTTCAACAAGGTTAAGCTTCGTCTGATAACTTTCGACACCTAGCTGGAGATCTTTTACACGTTCTTTGATGATTGTTCTCCTGATGTAGTGACAGAGAGAGGTACTGAGTGCATATTGGAGCTCGTTTTTCAGATGTTGCAGTTTGCCTTGGACTTTCATCAGATACATGTCTTCGATATCATTCAGGTTCAAATCAGGAAGATCAGCCTCAGAGAATGTGTAGAGATTGTTGTCAATTCTTTTTACTGTGATCTCTTCGAGAAATATATAATCACATCTTCTGGATCCGCTCACACTGGTAACGGCCACTATTCTGAGATCACTGTAAACTGGTTCCCGTGATTTCTGGAGAGCAAGTTTGTACTTGTACCAGCTTTGTCGTTTAGAATACCAGTGATGAATCCCCAACTCTGCATCACGATCATATTTTACGAGCTTTTTAACAAACAGATGTCTGTTAATAGCTTTTTCTTCAATAGCTGACTGTGTGTAGTGAGCAGCTGGTGTGAAAGTAATTGACGTAGCATACTTTGTCTTCCCTTGTGCTCCGTTCTTTAGAAGTTCCAGATCGTTGTTGAAGAAAGCTTGGAAGGGAATTTCTGAGTGGTGAGATCTTCGTATCACAGGAAGCGGCTTAGTCCAATCAGTGATGAAAGGTCGGTTCTTGCCAACTCCCCTGACTACGTCTGGATTAGCCCAGTCGAAGTCACTTGACATTGCGCGTGCAATGTTTTCAAGATGATATTCAAGTTCGGCTGCGCTGTTGGATTTATCTTTCAGAAGAATGAAGGCATCGTTCTTGATCCGACGAAGTTCCCGTTTGGTCATCTTCTTTACATTAAGACTTCTTTTGATCTCTTGAGTAACAGCAAACGTGCTGTCTTCAACTCGGGAAGCTTCGTCAGTCGGAACCTGAGCACTTGCCAGATGATCAAACCATTCATTCCCTAGCTCATCCTTATCATTATCAAGACAGGTGACAACAGCTGGTTCATTAGATGACTTCTTGCTGCGTGATGACTTGGATTTGGAGGGCTTTGGTTTTGGTGGTGACGATGGTGAATGCGGTTGATCGTCTTGTGGCTGAAATTCCATATCTTCAGCCGTGAAATGCTCATATTGATGTTCGGTTTCATTAGGACCAGATGATTGATGTTTTAGAGGTAGAGATGATGTTGTTTTTCCAGTTGGCTCCTGAATATGAATCCCAGACCCGCTTTTGTGTTTCTTATGTTCGGGGTTTGGGTCCTGATCTTCCTCGTCATCCTCTCGAATACGTTTTCCTTTGTCAGCAGCTTCCTTGCACGATTTCTTCTCAATTATACATACACTACAAGAATCTGATGGAATACCCACGAAAATTACCCACACTCATCCTTTGGAGGGAATTTACCCACCTAATTCCCACCCGTTACCCACGATCAGTGACTTTCAAAGTCGATTTTATATTCCCTCGAATTTCCCACGGATTTACCCACACAAATAGCCACATAAATATATTTGTGGGTAATTTAGTGGGAAAATAATTGGCGCCAAAACATTCCCCACATATTACCCACATCGCGAGTTCTTATGGATATGTTTATGGGTAATTTAGTGGGTAAATGTTATTTACCCACGAAATACAAATATCCTTTTTATCGGTGGGTGAGTTACTGTGGGTATTTTGTGGGTGAATATATACCCATGAATTTACCCATCTTATCATTTGTGTGGGTATTTTGCAATGAGCAATTTCCTATGGACAAGTTGTAGGTAGGGGTGTTAGTCAGGTCGGGTTGGTCGGGTTCGGCTTCAATCGAGTTGGGTCAACTCGACTTGAGGGTAAAAAAAAATATACCCAAACCCGACCCTCTTTAATGGTCGGGTTTGGGTCAACTCGGGTCGGGTTCATTCGATTCCAGTTCGGGTCTAGGCCATTTAAGAATCATATACTTTGAAGGTGTTTACTTTTTAAGCATGAAAGTTAAAATGATAAAACAATAAAAAGATACAAATTTGTAGCATCATCTTTGTTGCAAACTAGCCAAATGATAAAAATGTTCAACTTGCTAAGTGCGATTGCAAAATGAAATAAGCACATTCATTTAGTTTATATATGTATGAAATATGATATTATACTAATAAAGGACAAGTGACCATAGATAAAGTTAGGTAAATTTAGTTAATTAGCATCCAGTAGGCACATTTGCAGACTTGACTTGCAAATAGCATATATATGATACAAGTGACTGAGTATTCATTAGGCAAATACAAGTTAAATATCAAAGTACCGTGGAACTCAATACCAAACTCAGTACAAGTAGCCAAGTTGGTACTAAATTAAACCAATATGAGTAGCCAAGTTGGTGCTAAATCAAACCAATAACGATTCTAATTTCTAAAGTACTAGTGACTACATAGCTAGAGGTAATAAACTAATAACAAGTACATACCAAGAATTTCCTAACAGCGGTCTGGATGAGTATGGCAGATGATTCATCAGCGCTGGCATTGAGTTTAATAGCATCTTCATCAATAGCTTTGGTTACCGTATTAGACACTGTACCGGCCTTAGTATTTGAAGATGACACACGGGGCAATTCTTCCGTCCATTGATTCGCTGAAGTTTTTTCAGATACAGGACTAGCGACAGGTGCTTCAGTGTTGATAACAACAGGTTCTGAAATCTTGTTCTCAGAAGAAGATATTTCAGTTATGACGGTGTTGCTTAGCATTTGTTGACTGGCTGATTTTTACGAAAACTCCATCCTCTTTTATCAGAACCTTTATCAGAATGGGCGGGTTTGGGTAACGGTCAAAACGGTTCAACATGTATGGGTTTCGTAACCCGAAATACTTCATTTTCAAAATTTGTAGATTTTCATAAACAGTTGGCGTGGCAAATATGATTACGGAAGTATGCTATTTCAGTAAAAAACTATTTTATACACAAAAAGTGGCCCTTCCTGTTTTGCTAATGTTTTTTTACTTAACATGTTTGACCCGTTAGAGATCAAATATAACCCGAATCAACCCATTAATAAGTAAACGGGTGGGTCGAATTTACCACAACTGCTTACCAGCTTTTCTATGTTTAGTTATTTTAAACAAAAAGTATATACTTGTTAAACAAAGTATCTTCCACAGGCTATAAACGTTTTCGCTATATGTATTAGGTCATGCTATACTGTTTGACACCCCTGACCCGTGATATACTTGATCAGATCTCTTAACTGATTCAGTTCTCTATATGAAACAAATTCTGTTATAAGTATTGGTAGTAGCATGATTTGACTTTATTGTGTGATGGTTGCTGGTTTTCCTTTCGGAAGCTAGAGTATTGGGTCTGGGACCAAGATTCATGTCCATATATGTCACCAAGCTAGCTGTGAGTGCTTTTATCCCATAGTGTAGAAGTAGCATGACTTGTAATTCCACAGGGTCAGTTTTGACCCATTGAAAAAATTACTAGCATACTACCAGATGCTATGACAATTACTAGCATACTACCAGTATATTTCGAGATAAGCCTGCTAAAAGAGGGGAAGCAAATTCATGGGTATGTCGCTAAATCGGGATTTTGTTCAAATATATTTGTCCTCAATTCACTGACGTATATGTTTTCAAAATGTGGGGATCTTGTCTCTGCTCAGAATCTTTTTGATAGTATTTTCTCGAAGGATGTTATTTCGTGGAATACGATTATCATGGCATATGCCATTCATGGATATGGTGAAGCTTCAATTAATCTGTTCTTTGAGATGAAGAAAAAAGGTATAAAGCTTCAAAATGGAATTAAGAGACAATTGACTGCCGCTTACACCCCACAACAAAATGGGGTGGCTGAGCGTCGCAATCGTACTCTTATGAACATGGTACGATGTTTGTTAGTTGAGAAAAATGTACCTAGACAGTTTTGGTCGGAAGCAACGAATTGGGCTTGCCATATCCTTAACAGATGTGTGACCAGATCTTTAGATGATAAAGTTCCTGAAGAAATGTGGTCAGGAATTAAACCAAATGTTGATTACTTCCGGGTGTTTGGTTGCGTAGCACATGTTCATATTCCTCCACAATTGAGAACCAAGTTAGATGCAAGAAGTCACAAATGTGTTCTATTTGGGATTTAGTACTGGGTCAAAAGCTTATAGATTATATGACCCAGTTCAAAAGAAGATTGTTATTAGTCGTGATGTGATTTTTGAAGAAGAAAGTCAGTGGGAATGGGGAAGAGACTGTGGTAATGATCAAGAATTGGTAATAGAGGAAGAAACTTTACCGGTTGGAGCTTCACCAACTGTGGTGACGATTGAAGAAAACCATGAAGATGTACAACCGAAATGAGGCAGCAGGTAACTCACCAACTCAAGGTGCAACATCACCGATTGAAGAAACTGGTCATGCAGAACAACAAAATCTTGACTCACCTGCTGCTGAAAATACGGTTGAGTCATCAATTCGAACTAGAAGACCTCCGAATTAGATGCGGGATTATAATAGTGGCGAAGGGTTATCGGATGCGGAAGATGAAGATGAAGTGAGGTTTGCTATGTACAGCTCATTTGGTGATCCAACTAGTTTTGAAGATGCCAACCAAGATTCAAAATGGATGAAAGCCATGGAGGAAGAGATTAGTGCTATTGAATGGAACAACACTTGGGAACTCGTGAACCTGCCAGGAGGAATAACTCCAATTGGAGTTAAGTGGGTTTATAAAACAAAACTTAATGAAGAGGGAAAAATGGATAAGTTTAAAGCACGTTTAGTGGTAAAAGGGTATTCACAAAGGAAGGGAGTCGATTACGAGGAAGTATTTGCGCCGGTGGCACGATGGGATAATATACGAACTCTACTTGCAATCTCAGCCCAAAGAAACTGGAAGGTATTTCAGCTTGTTGTTAAAACTGGAAGGTTTCATTAAAGAAGGAGAAGAAGCCAAGGTTTACAAGCTTAAAAGAGCTCTGTATGGACTGAAACAAGCTCCAAGAGCCTGGTTCAATCGCATTGAAGGGTATTTCAAGCGAGAGGGGTTCAAGCAAAGTTGTTTTGATCATACTTTGTTTGTAAAAAAGGTATGGAACAAAGTGATAGTTGTTAGTCTATATGTGGATGATCTAATTTATGCAGGAAATGATGATATGATATGTGAGAGTTTCAAGCGTTCAATGCAACGGGAATTCGAGATGACCGATCTTGGAATGATGAAATATTTTTTGGGTGTTGAAGTGCAACAAAATGAAGCTGGAATTCACCTATATCAAAAGAAATATGCAAAGGAGGTGCTGGAAAGGTATGGTATGTGGGAAGGCAATTCAGTTAACAATCCAATTGTACCAAACGCCCCTGCTGCAGCAACCAAACGCCCCTTGTTGCTGCAGTAAGTCAGGAACCAAACACCCACATTGAGAGTAAGCATATTCCATGAACTTATAACATGAAAAATTAAACCACTAAGGTTGCTAAAGTACCAGTAGGCATGTAACAAAAAGACTAAATTAGTACCAAAACATTAAAACAAATAACATAATATTCAAATCAAATTAGATAAAGATCCAAAATAAATCCAGTATCTGATACTTTCAAATATCAGCAAACACAAAGTCTAAAATAAAAGACAACATGAACAAAAAAGAAGTTGAAAAGGCCATCAAACTTAAGATGTGATGTACCACCGGTTCGTTACCTTAACGATCCAAAGGAATGTAGTCTAAGATTTTAAGTTGATGAACTCCCGCAACCTTTGTTCCTTAACCCTTTCTTCATGTGTGTGAGTTCAAAAAGCTCGGCAGAAGTTTGAGAGATGTGAAGTTCCTTTCCCTACAAATTCGTAAGTATGTTATTTAAAAAGTATGCAAAATAAATTATTTGACTTGAACATAAAAAATCTCAAGAAAATGTAAACATGAAAAATGTAAAAATCAGGCATCTCACGAGTCTCCTCTTAAGTTGTGTGATAGCAATTGAGCCTCCGGAATGCTTCCACAATTTTGACTTTGTGGTCCATACTCGATCAATCATGTCTTTCCAATAGCTTGATTCGATCCATCCTGGGTTATAAGGCTTAAGAACTGAAAAATACAAACGTCTACCTACACTTCCGCCTCTACCTCCACGTCCAATGGTTATACGCGCCATTATATAGCTGTAACAAATGAAAATGTCAAACTAACTAAAATAGATACTTTATCTGATATCCGAAAACAAAAAGAGAACGTATATATATCCTCCATTTAGTTGTAATTGCATTACCATAAAAATGATCGAATTACTACAAAAGCATTCTCCTAAATCACATTCTCCTAAATTACACCAAATCACAGTTGACAAAAATTCAACAAGTTGGTGCTCTCAGAAACTAAGTAATACACTTTTTAGAAAAAAAAATACTTTAAATAGATTACACAACGCTTTCGTATCATAAGAATAATGAGACTCAAAGGTATCATCCCGGATCAATCACAAATTCAACAAGATAATAGGACCTAATAATATCTAACTGAACATGACTTTTTAATGATAAACATGAAGAAAATTATACCATGGAATTAGGTAGCAGCCGATGGAACAAAACTCAATGCCAATTCACGGATACAGGATCTGTTCGAAAAGACATTAAGAGAATATTAGCATATGAAAGATCATAGTTATAACCCACCTTTGACACTCCCTTTTGTTCAGTATTCCATTAACACGAGGAGATACATTCAAAATGATATTATAATTAGAATTGGTCTTCCAGTTGGGGTAAGTTGTACATATTTTGAGTAATTGAAAATTATCCCCAAATTTTAGAGCTAACAAACATCAATGTAAATTCACATATATAGACATGTAATAAAAAGAAGCTGTAGGGTATTCACAATGCAAGAAACACTAGTTTGAGGCTTAGTTATGGATCGATTGAACAAGAAGCTAGAGAGAGAAAGTGATGGGAACTTCTAGAGAGAGAAACAATGTGTGTATTAGCTTAAGATAATGTGAAGTTCCAACCCTTCCCATGTGTGGGAAGGGGTATTTATACTTACAATATATTATGCCCCTAGCGGGCTGTAGAGTGAGCTGACAGAGGGTAAAGACCCGACCCACTCCACAATACTAATAATAACTAAGCTACTAATAATATTACTGATAATCCTATGAGCTATGATGTACTAATAATTACTCGAGGTGACCGAGTCTTCAGCTGAATATTCATATTCCTAACAATCTCCCCCTAAGGGAGGTCACCCCAGAAGTAATGTTCTGAAATTCAGTACTTCTTCCTTGGATCTTGACATCATAGCTCGTAATCATTGAATCTTCAATGTCATAGATTGTTGTGCAAACATCAGTGATCTTAAGATGACTCCTCTTTTGTCTTGGATGAACTTTGAGTAATCTTTGAAAGTATCATCCCACTTGAGTCTCCAAGTCATCTTTCAGTAGTAGGTCTCCATGTGATGAAATATACTTAGAGCCGACATGCTCACACGATATGGTGTCATGATCTTCAGCATCAGAGTTAGCAGAAGCTGTGTTGAAGGTCTTTTAGGTTGATCATGACTTCTTTGATGATGATGTGGTGTGAGCATGTGGTGATGGATTGGCATCTTTTCTGCAACCAGCTACAACCGCATTCAGCTGCAACCTCAATCAGCTACAACCGCAAACAGCTGCAACAGCAATCAGCTTCAACCGCCAGATGTTCCTGCATACGACAGTTAGCAATAAAACGTCCGGTACTTACAGGTTCGGACTTCGAGATTGTTAACAGCATAGTGTGAAAACTCTCTCTAATCCTTACCAAGACCGTTCCTAATCGAAAACCCACAGAGGGCTTTTTAAGATCGAACCATAGCACATCAACGATTAGGTGAGTCGCTGGAGATCACTCCATGACTGTAGACCATTGGAAACCGCCGTGACCACTAAGCGTAATCCATAAAGAATTACCGAAGTGACCTACTTTCAGGGCTGCTTGATGTTGACCCTGGCAGGAATTTCCATTCAATCATTGAGAATTACATTTGTAAATTCTCTCATAAATGTTCTGGCAGATTGCTAAGATCTGCGTAGGACTCATAAGTTTACAACTGGTGTCCTTAATGTTGAACACTCAGTGTAGAAATAATTCGTGTTCCTATGAGATCTTTTTATGCATCTCGTGGCTCTAGACTCGAAAGTGCGTTTTGATTTAGTGAGCGGAGGCTGGAGATAACTGCCACCTTTTCAATATCATCTAACTCGGAGTGAGAGAGACGATAGAAATGTATTGAACTCCGTGACAATTGAAACAAGAGTCCTTTGAGGGACCTTGAGTGGCTAGGGAGGGTTGTGCAGCGTATCACTGGGTCCATGATACTTTGTCTTCAATGCCAGCAATCAACTAAGTGGTTCTGACAGCATATGTATTGACCCGGTTTCTGCCTAAGTTGTAAGGAGGGCTATTTCTTTTCACCCTTTCTCTTTACAATTCTTTTTCATTCTTCAACCCCTTCAGTGCTTACCGAGACTTCATAACTAACACCTTGTTGGGTTTGTTCCAGTGTTAGCTCCATCTCAGTCGGCACTATTCCCTCATTCACTTTTCTCCTTTTTAATCATACCTAAGGACTTCTACACTAACTAGTGGATTGTCCCTGGGTAGATCCCTCCGGCTCTGGCTGGATCGTGGGAACTTGTACCTAACCTTACCATCCTTATAACTCCATTATATGAAATACAATGGTCGGTCTTTGGTGTTCTTCCACAATTGCCAAACCAAATCTTTGAAAAAATCTCTCAAAGTGTTCATGATTACGAAACACATTTTTGCAACCACTTGAGAGTTTTATATTTTTCAAATGCTCCCCCTCAACATGTGCTCGAGTGATAGTTTTATAAATTTGCACATGTTAGGTAAAGCTCGTACTTTTAGAATTGATCAACTTTCAGTGAACATGACCGATTCGAGACACGCTTACATCACTAGTTAGACTAGCTTGAAATTATTACCCGGCCTGGTCAAGTCCACAGAAAGTTTCTCGAAATGGTACACTCTACTCAGATACATCTTTTTCGAGACACGCTTACATCACTGGTTAGACCAGCTTGAAATTATTACCCGGCCAAGACGTATCCTTTCGATTGATGGCAATTCAAGTTTCATCAATTCATTGGTGAAGTCTGAGCCTTGCTCACGTGAGATGCCAAATCCTTTGTTTTGTTAAAAACATTTGCTCCCCCTCAATATGTGCATCGATATTACGAAAGATTTTCGCACATATGGAAGAGCTTGCGTTTATGACCAAAACATTTTGCTCCCCCTCAATATGTGCCTTGATATGCAAAATGGTTTAGCACATACGGGAGAGCTTACATTAATTTCCAAAACATCACATTTTATCAGAATTTCCTATTTAAATCACATTCTCTCCCCCGATCAAAAATTTCAAACCATTTGAGATTTGTGATCCCAAGTGATTTAAATTAGTTTAGAAAATTTGGGAGACAATGTGGTCAGGTTTAATTGTATTCTGATTTTGAAGCATACTATGCTTCCCTTGAAACACCAAGAGAGTGTCACTGCTGATGTTGCACAAATTTGGCAAGGTGTCGTAAATTTGAACAAATATGCTCCCCCTCAATTAATGACCCGTTTTCCATTAAAAGAGCTGTAGTCATTCAATTGAGTGACGGGTATTTGTGAAAGTTTAATTCAATTTACCACCTTGTGTAACATCAAGACTCTCTAGAAGAATCACACAGCATAAAGAGTCTGATGAAAAGAAGACTTCTCTTCTTATGCACGACAAGACGCACTGAAACGTACATCAAGTCGGGGAAACATGGATATAAAGTAATCCATGCCCAGGTGAACATCACCCGGTTTGAGGAACAGCTGTCCTTTTGGCGACATGCTTTCCCCATTGTACAGCGCGGGTTGCAGTATGAAGTAACTGCAAGCCATTAAGACATGTTTTAACTGATTAGTATAACTTCTGCTCGAGCTTCATTTAAGGATCCGTGCCATTATTGAATGACATTTCTAGATCCGTAAATGTTATCGATAAACAGAAGACATGCCTAGAAGGGACTATTTTTTTTTTTTCTTTTTTTTTTTTTTTTTTTTTTTGTATTTTCTGATTTTTCGATTTTTATGGTTTTTATAGGTTTTATATTTTTGTATTTTTCTTTTTGATTTAAGATATATACAACTATTTACAAGGATATAAGAAGACAATCCTTTACTCCTCCTTTTCTTCCTGAAGGCACTTGAGGGTTTCAGGAGTCATGCTTTTCATGCCAAGGCGTGGGAGAATAAACTGAAACCTTTATCTTGGGAGGGCCTTGGTGAAGATGTCAGCTAACTGAAACTCTGTCCTCACGAAGTATAGTTCCACAATTCCTTTTTCCACTTGTTCCCTGATGAAGTGATGCCTGATGTCGATGTGTTTTGACCTGGAGTGCTGAACATTGTTACAACAAAGAGCAATGGCGCTTTTGTTGTCGCAATATAGGGGAATTTTGTTGTATGAGAATCCATAGTCCGAAAGTTGTGATCGCATCCAAAGGATTTATGCACAGCAAGCAGACATGGCAATGTATTCAGCTTCAGTAGATGATATGGAAGTACTCATCTGCTTCTTAGAAGACCAACTAACCAACTTTTCCCCTAAAAACTGAGCTCCTCCTGAAGTACTTCGACGAGTGTCTTGACATCCCGCATGATCAGCATCCGCGTAAGCCGTTAACTCCATTGCAGTGTCCTTAGGATACCAGAGACCCATATGAACCGTGCCTTGAAGATATCGAAAGATCCTTTTCACTGCTTCAACATGCTTCTTGGTTTGTCTAGATTGATACCGAGCACACATACACACAGCAAACAGTAGATCTGGTCTGCTAGCCGTGATGTACATTAAAGATCCAATCATGCTTCGATACTTTGTTATATCTACTGGAATCCCTGAAGGATCTTCATCCAGCTTCGTTCTATCAACCATGGGAGTGTCAACAGGTTCACTTGAATAGAATCCAAACTTTTTCAAGATCTCGTTGGCGTATTTGGATTGATTAATGAATATGCCTCCGGGATTTTGAGAAACTTGTAATCCTAAGAAGAATGACATTTGTCCCATCATGGACATTTGGAACTTGGAATTCATCTCCTTTGAAAAACTATCACATTCACCAGGATCTGTTGAAGCAAAGATGATATCATCTACATATATCTGAACTAGTAGTAGATGGTTTCTTGACTTCCTGGTGAATAGTGTAGGATCAACAACACCCTTGGAGAATCCGTTCACTAGGAGGAACTTGGACAATGTATCGTACCATGCCCTTGGCGCCTGTTTTAACCCATAAAGAGCCTTCTTCAAGCGGTAAACATGAGTAGGATGTTCAGTATCCATGAATCCTTCTGGTTGACTCACATAAACTTCTTCCTTCAAGTCGCCATTCAAGAATGCCGTTTTGACATCCATTTGGTAGACTATCATATTTCGACTAGCAGCATTTGCCAGGAAGATTCTTATAGCTTCAATTCTAGCAACCGGAGCAAACGATTCTTCAAAATCAATGCCCTATTCTTGTCTGAACCCTTTAGCAACTAGCCGTGCCTTGTTCTTTAACACATCACCATACTCATCAAGCTTCACTTTGAAGATCCACTTTAAAGCAATGATCATTGCAAGCTCTGGAGGAGGCACTAGTTCCCATACTTCAAGTCGATCAAATTCATGTATTTCATCCTGCATAGCCTGGAACCAGCAATCTTTAGTCATAGCTTCTTTGGCATCTTTAGGTTCGACTTTGGACAGTACGGAATTGAAGAAGCACCATAGTGCATCAGTGGCTAGTTGATTACGTGTGGATACTGGACGTGAAGGATTGCCTATGATGTTGTCGATTGGATGATCACTGGTCCATTTCCTGAGATGGTCGTGAGGTTGAGGGTTATGAACAGACGTAGCAGTGCTGTGTCCTTCAAGTGAGGATGTGTCTGATGAATGTTCAGGAGCAAATATGTTTTCAAAAGGAACCTCATCAACAGGAGCAAAAGGATTAACTTCCAATGAATTATTATCTGAAGATTCTTGTGTTACTGGAGAAGTTTGAGCGTTTGATGACGAAGGCGACTGACTGGCAGCTGGAGCATTGTGACTGACTGATACTGAAGCTGTAAGACCTTCTGTACCTTGTGGGGCTTGAACCTCAGCCATTGGAAGTACAGCAGGTTCAATTGGGATGGTTCCATTCGTTGGCTCAAAGTATTCATCAAACATAGGATCAAATAACTTCTTTAACTCCTCGCATGTAGGTGGCACATAAGAATCTGCAGGCGTGGACTTCTGTACAAGTCCTGAACTAATGGGTCCAGGTGACAAAAGGTTAAGATTGGGTCCAGAACTAATTTGTCCTGAAGCAGGTTGCTCACTCAGCTCATCGAACGTAACATGAATGGGTTCCATGATTTTACGGGTTCTCTTATTGTAGATTCGATACCCTTTACTGTCTGGTGCGTATCCAACAAATATACCTACATCTGCTTTAGCTCTTAACTTTCCCAAGTCTTGACTATCGTTAGTTGGATAGCAAAGTGCACCAAACACACGGAGAAAAGAGAGATCTGGTTTCTTGTTATGAATTAACTCGAAGGGAGTCTTCTCATGAACAGGATGAATTAAGGATCGGTTTTGAGTGTAACATGCTGTTGCAATAGCCTCTGCCCAGAGAAACATCGGTGTCTTTGAAAATATAAGCATAGTTCTTGCAGCCTCTACCAGAGTACGATTCCTTCGTTCAACCACTCCGTTCTGTTGAGGAGTGCGAGGGATACTTTTCTGATGCATGATGCCAATATTTTCATAGAAATTACGGAGTTGTTGGTTAACAAACTCAGTACCATTATCAGTGCGGATGATTCTGACAGTTTTATCGAGCCTTACTTGCAGCTGTTTTATCAGTTTAATGATAACCTCTAGAGTTTCGTCCTTGGTTCTCAAAAACTTTACCCATGTGAACCGAGAATAATCATCTACAATCACCAGAACGTACTTCTTTCCATTTATGGTTTGTATTCTCATTGGACCGCACAAGTCCATGTGGAGGGTATGAAGAACTTCCAAGTTGGAGTTGATGGTTTTAGGCTTGTGGGTTTGTTTCTTGCTTTTACCCAGTTGACATGCAGAGCAGAGGTGATCTTTCTCATATTTTAATCTGGGCATCCCTCTGACAAGATCTTTACAGGAAAGATTATTTATGGTACCGAAGTTCAAGTGGTTCAAACGACGATGCCACAGCCATGCTTTTTTTTAGAGGCTTTAGAAAGCAAGCATATGGGAGAGGACTTCAACATTTCTTCAATCGATATGGTGTATAGATTGGTGCCCCGACTGCCCTTAAGGAGATCTATACCATCCAATTCTCTGACGAAACATGTATGCTTTCTGAAAGCCACTTCCAGATCTGAATCACAAAATTGACCCACAGAAAACAGATTGTGCCCTAGTCCTTCCACATGATATACCCTTGAGATTACACTGTCACCAAACACATAATCTCCATAACCCATAATAGCACCAAAGTGGTCGTTCCCAAATCTAACTGTCTCGATAAACTTTTTCACGAAGTTCTTGAGCCGCGAGCGATCCCCAGTCATATGTTTTGAGCAGCCTGAGTCCAAATACCACAGGACGATTTGTACGACCTGCATTTGAAACCAGACAACAATGGATAACTGAAAAATGTGGATCCCCAAGTGCAATTGGGGTCCGTTTGGTCAGCACACACAAATTCTGGAACCACAGATTCCACAGATGCTACTGTCTTTACTGAGGAGACAGAACTAGAGGCAGGACAAGACCTAGATGGAAGGCATTGTGACTCTAAAGACAGGATTCTACCAGTTGGTCTCCATTCCTTATTCATCACAATTTTATGCATATTCATTTTAGGTAATGATCTCTGTTTTCCTATGTTGAATTTCCTTCCAGTGGGTCTCCATTCCTTAACATTCACAATTTTATGCTTATTCATTTTAGGTAACGTGCACTGTTTTCCTAAATTGAATTTCCTTCCAGTGGGTCTCCATTGATAGCCTATGCTAGCAAATGTTTTTCCTGTTGCTTTCCAAACCTTTTTGCATGCTTCAGTTATCCTACCATTCTTAACATGAGATGATGCAGAAGACATCAAGAAAGACACAACACATTCATCATGATTAGCAGAAATTAAACAATTGTCGCATGTTTTACAGATAGCATTAGAATTCGAATTAATTACAGTACTTTTGATACTAGAATCAACACGATTCATCCTACTCATTGCAAACTTATTGTTCCTAGGTTGGGCTTCTACATTCTTCAAGTGATCATTCTTAGCTGGCGCAGTCCTATCCTTTCTTGCATTTCCTCTAGACCTTGACCCGCTAGCTTGGGTGTCACTTTTTACTCCTGTAGAAGCATCGAAGGTAACATTAGTTTGTTTTTCTGTCACATGCCTTCCTGATAGTGATGTGTTGGGTTCTGATGTTTTAGGTGGTAGATCAAAGGCTACATGCTTGTTCTCAACATTGGATGATGATGCAACAAATCTATCTCTATGGCAGCTAAACTTAGGAATTGAGCCTATGGCATATTCTAAGTTTTCCTGAATCCTTTTCGTGAGTTTGAAAGCATAGACAACTGCCCTATCAAGTGGCTTATCAGCCCTATCCTCTTCAACTACCTCACGAAGTGTGTCAAGGCCCTCTCTAAGATGATCGAGATATGTTTGATGGGCAAAGCTGTTATTTCTACGCTTAAACGGAATACGCCCAACATCAACATCATACTTTTTACAATCAGTAGCCTTTGGTGCATCACAATTACAAGTGGTGCATGGCATTTTACCTTTCACCCGAACCTTCAGATTCTCAATTTCATTTGTCAAAGAGGTTATTTGATCATTGTGATTGCTTCTTGTAACTTTAATAGAATCATATAACTCTTTGAAATGTTGTTTAACCTTTGAATTTTCTTCTCGATAACACTCATTTTCATAATATAACTTATTTATGGTGTTTTGATATTGAAAATTCTGAGAATCTGAAGACGAAGGTTTATTGGTGCCATATACTTCACACTTGTTGGATTTCAATTGGGCAATTTGGGCCCTCAGCAGTCGAATCGTGTTCGTGTGAGCTTGAATTGTCTCATCTCGTTTGCTTAATTCAAAATAAGTATCAAATTCAGGAGCATCCAAGGATGTCTTGTCATTTGATATTTTATGTTTTTCATTTAAATGTTGATATTTCAATTGCAAATTAAGATATTCAACTTCCAATTTTGAAAAACTTTTAACCATATTATCATGGTCATCATTTTGAATTTTTTCAAGCAATTTTAAATTCTCCCCCTCAAGCTCAATAACACGATTCTGGGTGACATTTAACGCAATAGCATACTCATTAAATTAACAAGCAGACAATGCAGAATCAGTGACAGTGTAAAATACATCTTGTGCAATACATTTAGCAATCAAGTTGTCGTTAGTAATGAGTATGTTTTTTCTTTCAATCTCTCGACTCTTAAGTTCTATTGCATGTTCATTCACCTCATTTTCCATATCTTTAAACACTACTTCCATTTCTTTTATTTCGGCTTTAAGGGCAGTTTGCAACCCTTCAAAGTGTTCTTTAAGTAGCTTAAAGAATGGCATGACCTCAGTTAAGTAACACCTTTTTGCATGTTCAAAACACCTTTCCCCCTCAGTAATGCCGGTTGGTGTGATTCTCTTCTTACATGTTTTATCAAAATCAGCAAATAATTGCCAAAGCACATATAAGCTAATAAAGGTTTTGCATTCAGTGGGAAGAGACAAAGGCACCGGATTCCTAGGTGTATTGGGAGGATACACCGTTATGGACGCAACTTTTCTAATGAGGGGGGTGTTGGCCTTAAGTTTATCTACCTTAAGTTTTTCATTATCTTGTTTCCAAAATATCTGTTCAGGTGTTAACTTCTTTTGAGGAGCAAACACAGTCAAACGATTTTCCTCATAATAATCATGGGGTTTGATTATTATTCGTCTGGCTATGCACTCGGGATCCCTCATTTTCTCATTCATTTTTTCCCTCGTTTTATCACTTATCTCATCCTCTTCATTAGTGTAGATATGCTCAGGTTGGTCATGAATAGGCATAAGCATCACATTACCATCATATAGGGCTGGTTGAAGTATTTTCATGTCCCTAAGGATGGTTGACTTAGGTTCACCTATCATGATTTTACTATGCTTATCACTCAACTTTCTGTGCTTATGAATCATTTGAGCAGTTTGTATGGTTTGATTTTGTGTGTACAACTTATCTTCAAGCTTATTTTTTAACGTCTTGAGTCTAGAGAAATCATTTAAAAGAGTTGTTTCTTTTTGTTTGAATTCTTGCTTAAGTGTAGTAACACACTTTTGTGCTTCCTGTTTCTGTTTGACAGACTGCTCTAGCTGACTTTTCAAAGAACTCAACTCTAATTTTAATGTTTCTTCTCTCACTCTAGACTCTTTAATAAGTGTACTCATTTGACCTTCTAATTTCTGCTCACGATCATTAAACTCAAACTTAGCACGCTGTTCATACATAGCCACTTGTTCTTTATAGATGTTTAGTTTAGTGATCAAGTTATCATCAGGGACAGGCAATTTGTTCTCATGGCACTCGCATGCATTATCTATATTATCCGCATTATCTAAGGCACATACATTACTCCTAACACAAACATCATTATTGACAAAAGATTCACCATTTGGTACGTCAGGCGAGTTGTTGTAATTCAAATACTGTTCATATGAAATAATATTGCTATTTTCCATGTCAACATTACTTGGGTCAGAAACATCTGCCTGATGTACTTCTTCGGGATTCTTTTGTCCCTCGACAATATTATATGTGTCATAAATTTTTAGTACCTCAGATATCACGGATGCATTAGAAGGACCAGCTTGACAGGGAGATGAGACCAGGGAAGACAAGTTAGCCATGAAGATTGTTTGAGCCATAGGTTCATCATCTACATCAGAATCATATGCATCACAGTCATCTGCCTTGAAGATGTTAGGATCATTAAGTGCTAGATCCTGAACAGGTTTCTCATCCACATCTTCATCAAAAGTATTTCCTCCATCTCCTGCCAAGAACAATAACTCTTCCTCATCCAACACAGCACCATTCTCTTGAGCTTGCATTAACAGCATCTTGTCTTTGAAGTAATCTGAGTTCTGAGGACGTTTAGGTTGATTGCAGTTTCTAGCAATGTGTCCAAGCCCCCCACAATTATAACACTTGATCTGTTTCCCTTGCCCCTGATTGGCATTCCCTGCACTATTCTGCACATAACCTCGACCCATGTTTCTACCAGCTCTCCCTTGCACATTCTGAACCACAATTTTCCCATCCTCCACCATTGCTAGATTGCGTGGACTGGATGAATTCCTTAACTGATTGTTGGTCTGAGGGAGTGATGCTTGAAACTGTTAAACCAGTAATGATACTTGATTGGTGAGGTTGTCAATCATTTTGTCGGTCTGAGAGTACCCTGAGTCAAGTTGAGAACTCATAGCAGGTACTTGTGAGTGAAGTTGATGATAGCTTGGGTTGGAAGATGATTGGATTGTCGGTTGAACATTTGTCATGAACGCCAGTGGATCATTTGTAGTTGAAGGATTAAACTTTTCTCTCAGCACCCGATCGTAGACCGCATGCTTCTCATGTTGTTGCAGGTAAGCATACAGCTGTTCATAGTTGGTATCCCTTAAACCTTTGTTGAGTTTGACAGCAGTAACAAATCTGTCCCATTCAGGAGTCATGTTGTTCACAAACTTTGAGTTAAGTTGGATATTGGGCATAGTCATTCTGATCATCCTCATATCATTCACCAACTTATGAAATCTCACATAGTAGTCTGTGATATTCTCTCCTGGGTTCATTTTGAAATGCTCGAACTCATCATACAGCTGTGACTCACGATCTTCCTTTGTGAGTTCTGACCCTGCCAACAACATTTTAACGTTGTCCCACACAGCCTTGGCTTCAGTGTTGAAATTGATGAGCTTGTATACATCCTTTGGAAGACCTTGAATGACTATGTTTGAGGCTCTAATATCATCATCATACCTCTTCTTTTCTTCTTCATTAAGATCATTGTAGTTTCTAGGTCTGTCGATGCCCCAAGTTACAGTCCCATCTTCACCAGTTGTAACAACGTCTCTGGTGGTACCCATCTGATAAGGTCCTTCGTCAATTGACTTAAGAATGTTAACACCATTATCTTTTCCCAAGCAGTAAAGTCTTATTCGTTGTGCCCAAGACTCATAATCCGTCCTATCTAGCATAGGTGGACGAGTGTCAGATCCTGCTGCTTGAATATCTTCTGATGATGTGCTTGATGTGGTAGCCATAGTAACTACGGGATTTTACAGATCTTGTGATTTAACCGAGAAATTGAATCTTTCGCGGGAATTACTAAAATCACCAAGACACAAACCGCATACACGCTGCTGGAACAAACCGAGTAGATACAAACCGAGTGCACCCTGTAGAGACAAATTGAGTAGACACAAACCGAGTATACTCCTCAGAGACAAGCCGCGTCTACACAAACCGACTACACGCTGGAGGGACAAAACGAGTAGGCACAAACCGAGTAAATTCCTTAGAGACAAACCGAGTCTACACAAACCGAGTACACGCTGGAGGGACAAATCGAGTAGACACAAACCGAGTAAATTCCTCAGAGACAAACCGAGTCTACACAAACCGAGTACACGCTGGAGGGACAAATCGAGTAGGCACAAACCGAGTAAATTCCTCAGAGACAAACCGAGTCTACACAAACCGAGTACACGCTGGAGGGACAAACCGAGTAGGCACAAACCGAGTACGCGCAGCAGGGACAAACCGAGTAGACACAAACTCCCAAGCACGTCGCTTTCACTGCCTTTTGTCTTTTTGCCTAAACAAGTAATAAGACAAACCGTATCTGCGAATTGACACAAACCGAGTCCAAGAACATGTCCCAAGGACACAAACCGCTGCGAAGAACACAACACTAAACACCCTTGAATTATCCCAAAATCACCACACCGTACTTAGATCTGTGAATCCAAACACCAAATACCACTCTAATACTATTCTTAAGCTAGAAAGTACAAGGTATAACAACTTCTAATCACTAAACAAAGCACAAAATGGAATTTATGCTACTTATCAAATCGAACCAAAAGACCTCAAAAACTACACAAATCCGTGAATACCAACTCTCATGGACCTAACCATGGCTCTTGATACCAATTGTAGGGTATTCACAATGCAAGAAACACTAGTTTGAGGCTTAGTTATGGATCAATTGAACAAGAAGCTAGAGAGAGAAAGTGATGGGAACTTCTAGAGAGAGAAACAATGTGTGTATTAGCTTAAGATAATGTGAAGTTCCAACCCTTCCCATGTGTGGGAAGGGGTATTTATACTTACAATATATTATGCCCCTAGCGGGCTGTAGAGTGAGCTGACAGAGGGTAAAGACCCGACCCACTCCACAATACTAATAATAACTAAGCTACTAATAATATTACTGATAATCCTATGAGCTATGATGTACTAATAATTACTCGAGGTGACCGAGTCTTCAGCTGAATATTCATATTCCTAACAGAAGCAATGGAGAAAAAAATGGAAACTTAGAGACCAATTTGTACCTCAGTTATGGTTGCAAGATTGATGCTTTCTCTCAATTTCACTTTGATGAGGGAATAAAAATGACAGTTGAGGTTTTATCAAACCCACTTGGTAACTGTTGCCTCCAATTCTTATTTTGGCGGGGTTTTTGTTTGACTGAATCAATGAAACAACAACCTTTTTGTGGGTTGTTCATTATGTTGGTTTTGGTTTCCTTTCGACTTATGTGTTATATCCCCTTTTATATAAAAATTACATTTTATTTATTTAATAAGGTAAAGAGATATAATACCTAAATATAAATTTAAAAAGTAAAGTAAGATAATAAATCTTTAAAACTTGACCTGGTCTTTTCCTTCAAAGTGCAAAGTTCAATGTGCAGACCCCTTCCACAATCTCCACTCCCATCAATCAGCTCCTTCAACCCCTCTCTGCCCCCTTCAACCCCTCTCTGCCCATACGTCACCCTTCTTTAATGCCCTCTTATTCTACATCTAAACTCTAAGAAGGTAAACCTCCAATAATCTATATGCAATTTTATTTGAATATATATATATATCTTGACTTTCTTGGGTCTTTTGCTATGTTATTTGATGATAATGATAATTCTTCTTAATGCATTTGTTATATAGTCTAAGACACATGAGAAACTCACTTGAAATATGTTATTAGCATTTTATAGCTTTTTGGTCTCTTGGTATGCTTGAATTCTCAACAGTTTCCTTCTCAAGATGCCCCTAGTAAAGCCATTTTCTTCTTAAGATGGAACACATTTTTCTTATCTTTTAATAGGTTTTTTTCATTTGAATAAGTGTTTTATTAGATATGTGCAACTTTGCTCTTATCTGATAAAAAGTTTGTAATTTTATTAGATATGTGCAAGTTTGACACAATTGGTTAAACTAATATTGTTAATTTTGAATCCTTTTTTTACAGACAACTATTTTGGTTTTGACACCGACTACGGATAGAGTTTTAAAATGAGAACAGATCGGGAGTGGATGTATAATAGTAGATTTTTAGAAGGACGTAAGGAATTAAATCCTGAATTTATAGATCGGGTTGTATCATTTGTGGATTATGCTTGCCAACAACCAACAACAGATAAGGATAATGATAAAATAAGGTGTCCATGTAGTCTTTGTAAGAATCGCGCATATAAATTACCTGACCAGGTTAAGGAGGATGTCTTATCAAAGGGGTTTGTTAAGAACTATGATCAGTGGACCTCTCATGGGGAACCTAAAGTGGGCTCTAGTTCTATGCAATCAAATTGCAACACCTCATCTAATGGAGATAATGACGGGCCAATTCCATATCATAACATGATCTTAGAAGCAGCAGGTCATGATTTCAATCCAAACTCACATGACAATGTATCTGAGCCACCAGACCCGAAAACTAAGAGGTTATATGAGTTGCTTCATCAAGCTGATACACCATTATGGCCTGGTTGTACAAAAGTCTCACAGTTGTCACTAGTTGCAAGGATGTTAAACATCAAGTCAGAGTCTCGTATGACAGAGAATATCTATGATGATGTTATGCAAGTTCTCAAAGACGCATTACCGCCTCATAATAAGTTGGTTGGTAGTTTTTACGAGACAAAGAAGTTTGCTTCAGATTTAGGTCTTCCATGTGAGAAAATCGATTGTTGCATTAATGGGTGTATGTTGTATTGGGGTGAAGAAGATGAGGAAAGTTTAATTTGCAAATTTTGTGAACACCCTCGATATAAACAGAGTAAGACTGGTTCAAAAAAGAGGAAAACTGAAATACCACATCGGTTTATGCATTACTTTCCTCTCATACCTAGGCTACAGAGGTTGTACGCTTCCAATGTTACAGCCAAACATTTGAGGTGGCATGCTGAGCATGTTCAGGAGGATGGCGTCATGTCCCACCCCTCTGATGCCGAGGCATGGAAGCATTTTGATCAAGCAAATGCTCCATTTGCAGCCGAGACACGTAATGTAAGGTTAGGGTTATGTACAGATGGGTTTCAACCTTTTGGGCAATCAGGAAAGCAATATTCTTGTTGGCCTGTCATTTTAACACCATATAACTTGCCTCCATGGATGTGTATGAAAGATCCGTACATGTTTTTAACAATTATTGTACCCGGTCCAAAGAATCCAACCTAACGAATAAGTTTCCTTGTAGGGTCGGTTGCGAGTGCAAAAGTAATCGGAAAATTTAAAGATAACATATTTATTTAATAGCAGACATTGATAATAAAGATAATAATAATAATAATAACGGATAGTTATATGAAGCTCGAACTCGGTCAAGTTAAATCGATTAAGCTTAAGTTAATCTTGAGCTCGAAAACTAATTAATTAGCTTTAAGTTAAAAGTCAAGCTCTGGTTCAGCTCAAGTGGAGCTTAAGTCGACTTTCTCACAGCTAAGTTCAATTATCTCACAAGTAGCTTCTTTCATTTACAACTTTACTTGTATCGATTATTATATAATGTCTATGCTTACATGAAACTTGAAGTTAAGCTATTTAAGACATACCTTTTTGGATTTGGTTATGTTGTACAAAATGTAAAAAAAAATTGGTAAACTTATAAAAACCTAACGACTAATAACCCATTTGCGAAAGAAGAAAGATCTATACACAGCTATTGTTTGTATGTTATAAGTACCCTAATAACCTGATTGACCCGAACCCGACAAATCCTTTTAATATAGGTCTTCTTGCGAGTTAATTTCTTTCCTTTGAACATCCAATAGACCGGATAATCTGATTAACATCACTAATTCTAATTCATAATAACTAAAATACTAATGAAGAGGTAAATAACAATAATACTAATAATAATTAGGGGTGTTACTCGGGTTGACACGGCCGCGTTCAGGTAAATTCAGGTTGAGGCTAAAAGAACATACCCGAACCCGACTTTATTTAGAAATCAGGTTAATCGGGTTTGAGTCAATTTGGGTCGGGTCAAATCGGGGTGGGTCAACCCGAATAAAAGTAAAATGATTAAAAAAGTTGCTTACTTCAATATGTTTAGAATGTAAAAATGTTATTCGAGTCAGGTTGATCGGGTACGGGTCAATTTGAGTCGGGTCAATACGGGTTGAGGCTAAAAAAAATATACCCGAACCTGACCCTATTTAGAACTCGGGTTAAATGGGTTGACCCAAATTAACCAACCCAATTAACTAGACCTAATAAGCTTAATCGGGTTCGGTACATCCCTAATAAAGATAATATATAGTATTTACTTATTCATCAAACTATGTTTTATAATAAAATGAAACTATATTTTTTTATAATAAAATGCTAATATAACTATATATTCATCACATGTTTGACCTTCCACACTAGACCATACGGTTATTCACCTCTGAAAAGATATTGGCGCCATTCTTTGGGAAATTATTTGGCGCCCCTAGATATGTGGGGATCGTGGAGCAGCAGTCACTCCTTCCACATGAGGTTTATCTGGCGGTTTATCAGATGCAATAGACTTTCAGGAAGCAGTAGAACAAGGTATGTTCATACACCATTCACTATATTAGATCATAATTTGTGGAAATTAGTTTTAATTTACCTTTTAATTTAATGTTAGGGTGCTTGATTCATTGAGTTTTATTGCATGAATATAGTTGATTAGGTTTATTTTTACTTTACACTTTCATGTAAAAAACCTAAGGGTTCTTTGAATTAGTATTGATGGATAACTGTAATTGCGTGGGTTAATGAACCACATAGGAATCGTATGTGTAAGAAGGGTCTATGTCTTCATTTTTTTTTGTTACACCAGGCGTAGTAAGCTTATGAGTTCGGAATATGTGATCAGGAAGTGTTTCTCCCTTTGTTTTGATTTGGTAGTTATAATTTTTATGTGTAGTTAAACTGTTTGATAAAATGCCTGAATGAAATTTATTACTTTAACTGGTTGTGACTTACAATTGCAAGATAAACAAGACTCGGACATGAATCTATTGTGATTAGTCGATGAATTAGTTGACGAAAAGTACATAAGCAGACTTAGTTATTTAGCTAACTAAACTGGATAAGAACGAGACTCGAACATGAATCTATTATGTGACTTGAGGAGTGTTTGTGTTGTCTTATGGTCTTATGTAAATTTTGAAAAGCTCATAAGCCAACTTATTTTGGCTTTTAAGCTTATGAAGTTATGCTCATGCCCTTAAACAAGCCATAAGCTCAACCTGATAAGCTTGAAAGCTGAAATAAGTTGGCTTATGAGCTTTTCAAAATTTACATAAGCTCAGTTAATAAGCTAAACACGAACACTAAAGTATATTTGATCTTGGGCTAGTCTGTCGGTCTGTCCACTACCAAAATTACTTGTTGATAAGCAACCCTACTTGCCACCAAGTATGCCTTAAAATTTGAACAGGAGGTGCACCATAAGCTAGATCTGGTGCACCTTGGTAACCATAACCTGCACCATATGGAGCTGCTTGTTCATTGTATCCGGGTTGTGTATATTGGCCATAACCGGTGGTGGGTCCAGCCTTTGCTCAAAAGAGCTTTCAAAGATTTAGTGTGTTGAATTTGATTACATAATTCGTGTTATTCGACAGTTAATATTAATTATTTGAATAAAATTGTTCAAGAGTTTATAGACTTATATGCATTAAAGCTATAATTGGGATGACTTTTGATCCGTTTGACCACTTTCTTGAGCTAATTTCTTTGTTTTGCTCATTGGAAATTGCTACCTCATGTGGGGCCAGCTATAGATTTATGGCCTAAGTTTCCTTTAAAGTCATTAGATATCTAGCTTTATACCTGCTTGGGATCATGTATCATCATTCTGTAACCATATGTTGACTATGATTAAACAAACTAATAAAGTGGTATTGCTGTACTGAAATTAGCTATAATTGGTTCTCTATATATAATGTTACACTATCCATGCAAGACTTTCTCAATAGAAACTGATATTCTGTCGCAGTTGCTGTTTATAGCATTTTGTATACTAAAATGCCACTTTTGCTATTTCCTTTTTTTTTAATCAATCGCCTGGGTTGTCAAAAGGCCTATAACTGGCCTTCATTAAGAGCGTATGTGGTTATCTGTCCATTATAATAAGAAACTCTTGGGGTTGTCAAAAGCTATCATTGGTCTTCACTATAAGTTCTATGTTTAGTTTTTTGCAGGAGATAATTTTGACCCGTTCACTTTTGACTGGGTTTATGTGGGTTATTATTGTGACTTGATCTGTAAGTTATTGTTTTTGCTAGTTCTCAGTTTTTTTTTTTTTTTTTGCCTGGTTCAGTTCAAAACCGGATTTTTATTGAATGATTTTTTCTTCCGAAAGAGATGAAATTTTTACGCAAGTAGTTAAACATGAATTGCTAGCCAGTATTTATACTTAAACGGTGGAAACTCAGTAACAGAGCTGATACTAAAGAGCCTGGTTTTGGGTTCTAATATTTTTAAATTTTTGGTTCAGGATGGGTCTCAATCTCGTCCTGTTTTGGACCATTACACACCTAATTGCGTGTATGGATTAGCAGATATAGGTTGTTGCTTCAGTGTGATTGATGTAGATGTTTGTCTTTTACACTGCCGAGTCATGAGTGAGATCATTGTTGATACTGATATACTCAATTTTAGTAGAGCGATAAAAGGTTTATAACGATCAGATATTGTTACATCAAACTGACTATACAACCATGAATCACAGTTGCCTGCATAGATTATAAGGACATCCATATACTGTTGCTTCAGTGAAGACTCGGTATTGCATATTTATATCTTGTTTAAAGTACTTATATCTTGTTTTAAGTCTATATATTGTATTACACACCTAATTGCGTGTATGGATTAGCAGATATAGGTTGTTGCTTCAGTGTGATTGATGTAGATGTTGTCTTTTACACTGCCGAGTCATATCATCGATAACTAAAGGAAATTTCAACCATGTAACAGTTAAGTATTAGGCATTTAGGCAAGATTAAAAAAATATATAGTCTATGTAAACGTAAGATTCTTAGAATCATTCAATGTTGAGTTGGAGAGTCGAATTGCGTCCAAAATTTGGTTATAATCTATCCAGCTCTTCAGGTATAAATGTATTTTCGTGTAACTGTAAGAACCTAATCAAAACTAACTTGTCGGATTGATTCATTTATGCGGTCATGAACGTGATACATTCTTAGATGAACCATTGCTCATATTGTGAGTGTGTGTGTGTTTGCTAGTCGTTCTCGTTGTTAACTTGTTTTAGTGTGTGAATCCCAAGTCCCTGTGGTTTTCATAACTCGTATTTATAACAGTTTTGACCAAGTTAAGAAATCATTCATTTGATAGGATCTTTTATCATTTACAAGCCTGTAAAAGGTGTTATTTTGTGTTACACAATCTTCTGGTCCTACTAATTCATACAAGAAACTACCATGAGTGAGATCATTGTTGATACTGATATACTCAATTTCAGTAGAGCGATAAAAGGTTTATAACGATAAGATATTGTTACATCAAACTGACTATACAACCATGAATCACAGTTGCCTGCATAGATTATAAGGACATCCATATACTGTTGCTTCAGTGAAGACTCGGCATTGCATATTCATATCTTGTTTAAAGTACTTATATCTTGTTTTAAGTCTATATATTGTATTAGTTACTCATGTTTAAAATTTCATATATTGTGCTAGTTACTCATGTTTAAAATTTCATAGATCTTTCTTTAAAGTACTTATATCTTGTTTTAAGTCTGTTTTAAAGTCTAATTATGGATATCATTATCTCAGAAATTTCTCACATTCCTTTATATTTGAAAACTTTCTCCTTGTAGACATGGCTAGACGAAAGAAAATACTTCGATCAGGAGAGAGTAGGCCTCATGCTAGTGAAGGACAATCAAATGGTATCCCTAACAATTCAACGAGGCAACGGCTTGGAGCAGGAGAGAGTAGGCCTCATGCAAGTGAAGGACAATCAAATGATATCCCTAATAATTCAACGAGGCAAAGTCTTGGAGCAGGGGAGAGTAGGCCTCATGCCAGTGAAGGACAATCAAATGATATATCTAACAATTCAACAAGGCAAACGCTTGGAGCAGGAGAAAGTAGGCCTCATGCCAGTGAAGGACAATCAAATGATATCCCTAATAATTCAACTATAAATGACGATACCCATCAAACAACGCCTCAAAACATCATTGAGAACTTAGATAATCCATCAAATGGAAGAAAACAAGTGCAAGTTGTAAATGGGGTGTAAGTACTGTAAATATATAATTTGAGCATCACAATTTTTTTTTCTGTTATTTCATTATATTTTTCATCACTGTAACAGATTCGACAAATCAAGTGCGTGTTCTCGAGAGATTACAAAGATATTTAAAGAAAAAAAATGATGATACCGTGTACACTTGGACAAAGGTGTCTCAACCTACAAAAGACTTTTATTTTGGAGAATTTAAAGTATTGATTAGATTTTAATTGTTAATTCAGATTTATGTTTCTTTTTATAAATACTAATTATTTGAATTTATAAAAGAAACATTTTTTATGGGATCCGGAAGCCGAGACAAGCGTGAGGGTAGCATGGGATGCAAAAGCTTCTGTACGGTATACTGATTTCTTTAGAGACATAAGAAGTAAAATGGTGAAACCTGTATTCATGAGTGACAACGCATGGACAAATTTCACAACTTATTGGGGAACATCAAAGTATAAGGAGATCCAAGAAAAAAATACACAAAATCGTCTAAAGGGTGAAGGTTCCGCAACTCATACCGGAGGGTCAATCTCATTTCGTGAACATGCGAAAAATCTAGTAAGTATATTAATAAGTATTGAAGTCATTGGGAATTTGCTCTACATACGACAGTAGCATATAATTGTATCGAGTTACTTGTATGTGCAGCTAGATATTACTTAAATTGTTCCATAGTTGTTCCAGTTTGATGCGTAGATTTGATGCGAAGATTGTTAATTCTATTAGGAATTTTGAAGGTCGTAAAAGAGTAGTAAAGCATAGTTTTATGGGCATATGCATGTGTGAAACACATTCTATAAGTTTATGTCAAGCTGTGATCAAGATCAGGTTAAAGTTTTTACTGAGATGTCTTTCATTCCTTACTGTGTTGTCTGCATATTAGTTTGTCATGTCGTGTCTGCAGTTGTGTGTGCAATATCAGGTATACAAAAGCTATATCAAAATGCTCCTGGTAGTATTCTTTTTGTTTTCCAGGTTTCATAGGAGAATTTTGTTCTTTGGTGGGATTGGTACTTCATATGTCAGTAGTTGTCTTTTAGTTTGTTTGGTCATATGTTATAGTGTCAGTTTGCAATCATTACTATCATAGCAAAATGTGTCCAAATGTTTACTGATCTCTTCTTTATGCATATGTGATGTAGGAATCTAAATACAAGCGTCCACCTACGGGATTTGAGCTCTTTTTGCATACTCATACCAGCGGCAATGACAAGAAAACATTTATCAATGAGAAGTCAAAAACAATCAATGTAAATTCTAATATCCTCATTATACAATATTGTTCTTAGTTCTATCATTACTCATGATTAAATCTACACACTTATAGGATAGCGTGTTGCGTCTAAGGCAAGAAAGGGAGGAAAATCCAGCTTCTACAGAAAGTGAGGTAGATGAAACAGCACTTTACATTGCAGCAGCGGGTGGTGCAAAGAGAAGAAACTTGTATGGTGCTGGGTCAAAGAGACTTGATTATATTAAAGATACAGATTCTGGAAATAACGCAACTACAGTTACCAAGGTGGACGACGGGTGGGAGAAAAAGTCTATGAAAATGGAGAGACGTATCAAGAAATTAAATAAAACTCTTGAGATTGTGTGCGATTGTTTCAATATAACACTTCCTGATTGTGATTCTGATAGTGAAAATTCTGATGGAGGAGATGCTCATCAAGGTCCCAATACCAGTCACTCCCGAGCAGGTGGAAGAGAGGAAGATGACCATGATAGCCGCATGATTGTGAGTTGATAAGTCATATTATCTTTATGTTAATTGTTTTGAGACATCTTCATGATGATGGTTTGTTCTTTTCAGTTTATTTTATTTGTTTTGAGACATCATTAGAATGATGGTTTTTGCTAATTAGGAGACTTAATATTTATGTAAGAATGATCTATTTACTATCGTGTGCTTCATATTTCAAGAATATGTGTTTAATGTGTGGTTTTTATATTAGATGCTACATAATTGTCAGATTCTAAATATTAAAATATAATCATATAATTTACCCATACATTTACCCATGCATTATTTATAATATCACGTAAATATTTAACCACAATTTACTCACAAAACAATAGTGGGTAAGTTAGCTACGAATATACCCACAAAATGTTCATGGGAAAGATGTCATGTTTGCCTATGACATTTACCCACGGCCATATATGGGTAATTTTTCCCACGGATTATCATGGGCAAAATTTCCACGCTTTTTACACACGACTATATACGTGGCTAATCTATTCAAGGATTATTGTGGGGGACTTGACTTTTACACACAAATAGTTTTGTGGGCAATGTTACCCACACAATACCCACGAGTATATCTATGGGTGTTTCGTGGTGTGACAGAAAATCCCACAAACAATTTACCCATGAATGCCAAACAATCACCCACCCAGAATGACGTGGGTAAACTTACCCACAGTATGAAAATGTCGTGGGCAAACAATTAGCATCGGAGGTTTTACCCATCTATAGAGAGTTGTGGGTAATCCGTGGGTACTACCCTGTTACCCACGAAAATATGGCTTTTACCCACAAATTATGTCCGTGGCTATTTGCCTGATTTCTTGTAGTGAATGTGTGCTTGAAGAGCCGCGATCAGGTTGATTTCTTCTTGAGAAGGAGAGGTGACTTCAAAGAGTCTGTCGAGAAGCACAAGCTCGATATATTTAGTGGTGAGATCGTGAAGTGGTTTGGTTTGGGAAGAAGATGATACGGCTTCTTTGATTTTGTCTTCAAGTTGTGAATCAATATGCTCATTTATATTTTGCTGAAGATCAGGAATAAATTGCTTGACAAAATGCCTTGTCTTACGTGTGATATGATCTTTGATATTAAAACCAAGGAATTCATCTATCTTCTTCTTACATTCTTGCATCTCTTCCACTTGCTGAGACAAGTTCTTGACTAAACTTTCCATTTCAGCCAATTTTGTCGTTGCTTGTTTGTCTCGTTGTGCTTGTGCTCTCTTTACTGCTTGTTTAAGTTTCTTTGCTGCAGGAGACACAACTTCAACTTTTGTAACATGGACGATTCTTCTTTTACTCTTTCCTTTGTAAGCCTTTTGAATATTCTTAGAAATAGTTGCTTTTGATTCTGGTGATGAAGATCTTGAAGATGATGGAGTTAGTGAAGGAATTGGTTCATCAGATTTAATAGTTGAGTCCTTATGAGGTGAGGGTGGAGGTGTTGGATTCTCAGGAGGGGACCCAGGAGGTGTCTTGGGTGATGAAACAGATGAGGGCTGAACTGGTGGTTGTTCCTGTTGCTGTTGAGGGTTACTAATGACCATAGCCAGTTCAGTTGGAGGAATGGTATCTTTAGATTTGGTTGTGTAACACCCCAACCCGACAAGGGTAAAGATATCACAATAATGGATTCATATCAGATCAAAACAAAGCATACATTTTCAGTAATACAAAAATCTCAAGGATTACAAATGAAATACTGAATCTTCAAGGTTACAAATGAGAACTTCCAAAAACACTAATTCTAAATATATTATCTTCTAGTCAATTCTAATCCAGAATAGCTATCCAATCTTCTAAGTCCAAAGGTATACTCTCCACTCATTCCCAACTTCCTACTAAAATCTGCCGCAGGAAAAGAAATGCGGCTGAGCTACGAGACTTTGTCGTTTTCTTCTAGTCAACTCTAATCCAGAATAGCTATCCAGAATAGAGACTTTGTCGTTTTCTTCACTTTTATGCTCCAAAAACGCCCAAAATGCTTCCTTTTCCAAATTTCATCTCCAAAGTACCTAAAATGACAAAAGGAACGATTTAGGGCAATATTTGATCAAATAAATACGATTTAGGGCTTAAATGAACCCCGAAAAGCGGTACACTTTTCGCCTCATCAGAACGGAATAAGGACCAAAGAAAAGAAATAAGGAAAAGGAAACAATAAAGTTATAGAATAAGGGAAAAACAGAAATCTGTCACGAGCCCAGATAACCGATAATACCATAGCATACTAATATAATAAAACAAACCTGTGTAGAGTGATCAGCTCTCAAACAATGTGAAAGACGTGTATCGCACACACCATCAGTCACCAGATATAATAACCATAAACATATAACATATACAGATAACAGGTCAAATCTAGGATGCACCCATACGCCCCCCGCAGACAAATCAATAATCATAATCATAATGGCCATAGCAGATAATAAAAATGGGACGAAACAGGTCATCACTCTCCTGACCTAGAGTCATGTCAAAGGTGCGTCAATGACATGGACATGAAACCCTCATGCCTAGTGATTGGCTCGGACATCAGACTGTAGGTCAAAGGTCAGGCGTACTATCAAATAATCAAAAGTCATATCTTAAGGGCACATGGCAAAAAGGTTCATGTCAAACAGTTTAGAAATAAATGTCAAATGTTCAAATCAAAGTTTATAAGATTAAGTTTTATATCAAAGTTTAAGTTCAGATTAAAAAGGATTATATCAAATGGTTCAGAAGATTATATCAAAGGATCATAATTAAGAGTTCATTGCAAAAGTTCATTTTAGAAATTCCTGTCAAAAGTTCATTGAAAGCATTCCTTTAATAACGGTTTTCAATAAAATGATCTTTCAGAATAGTTTTCATAAAATGATCTTTCAAAACGGTTTTTCATAAAAACATTCTTTAAAACTAGTTTTCACAAAAGTTAACAACTGTCATATAAAATAGTATCATATCACCATTCACAATCATTCTTTTAAAATAACTGATTTTTCTCAAAACATTTCCAGGTCATAATTAAAAGGTTTTCACATAACAGATTTTTATATCAGAGGTCGTAACAAAAGGGAATCATGAAAAAGGTTCGAAGCAAAGAGAATTATAACAAGGACATCATCTCAGAAGTTAAACAGGTCAGGACATGAAAGAGACCCTAGAAGGCTCACCAAACAAAGGGATCACATGAAAGGTTCACAAACAGGAGGGAACATAGCAATGGTATAGGGAATCCTAATAAGGAAAATGAAAAACTGAAAGAAAAGGGAATGAAAAACCCTTACTGAAAAAGGGCAGAATATCTGTACCTTATTAGCAAAGCAAACTAAGCAAGACAAACACGGAACAGAATCAGGGCTCCTCCTTCTTTACACCTAAAGGAGTAGAAGACGGAATTATAAAGGATTCTAATTCAGATTATTACTTTTAGTTTACCTTTTCATTTTAATAACTTTCTATTTTAAGTGACCTTCCAGATTTAGTAAGATGTTAATATCCCAGATTAGGTTAAGTTCTTATTTAAGGGTTATTATGGAGTTTAGGTACATTTTATCAAGTTACAAAAGTCTAGGGTTAATTATGACAAGTACACATAGTTTAGGGTTTTAATTGTAAATTTATTAAATTCAAAGGTCTAAAATGAAAATACTTTAAGTTACTGAATTAAATACTCATATTATTCAGAATTACATTTTAATCTCTTAAGTTTCACAATTTACACTTTATACCCCTCTAGTTATATAATTTACAAACAAACCTTCTATTTACAATATTCACAATTAAATCCCTACAATATCCATATTTACCAACCAAACATCCAATTTTAAATTATTACAGAATGTGACATCAGAATTAAGTATATTACAGATTAGACCCCTCAGAATTCAGAATTTACATAATTGGTCCCTTAAGTTTACAAAACATATATATTAAATCATAATTTCATAACAATTACATATTAAGCCCATAAATTCTCAAAATTACACATTATACTTTTAATATCAGTATTTACTCAGAATAACTTCAATATTTTAGAATTTACACTTTTAGTCCCTCTTTTTAATTAATTACAAAACAACCCTTATAAATACAATTAATTCATTATCTTGCAATATTTACACTTAGGACCCTCAAGTTATATTTTTACCACATTCCTACTGCCTTATAAAACATTACAAAAATATCCCAGAAGTTTCAAAGTTGGCAAAACATACCCTTATATTTTTTTTAAACCAAACGGATTACTTTTTAATTTCTAAAACCAAACCCTAATTCATCTAATCATTACACCATCATTATTCCATCATGTATATGCATTTAATAATCATATTTGAACCATAAAAACATAACCCTAATTCGTTCTAGGGTTTTTCCCTATTTTTCTTTATTTTCCATATAATCCGATACAAACAAAATTCAAGATCAATTCGAATAAGCTTCTACGAATCACATGGTTATTTTTCTAAGATTATATAATCATCAAAGAACATGTAAAAATTATGGTTACAACCCAAAAAATTCGTTATAGCAATATTTACAAATTAAGTGTGTTTTAGTTATTTATTTTTCGTACGCCTTATTAAGCTTGCATGATTCATGTTTATTATTTTTCCTGAGTTTTATTCGACCTACTAATCATCAAAAAAATACTAGTTTAGTTTTAGAACGTAAGGATTTGGCACAAGAATTATTTACCTCTTGTACGTATGAATTCGGACAAAACAATTAGCCACGATCGAACGAAGGCTTCAATATTCCAACTCCTATTTTTCCTAGCTTGGTTACACCTTGATCAACTCCAAAAAATTACTAGATCACTTCCAGAAAATCGGATTGAGATGGGAGGGATTTTGTTTTGTCGACTTTAGGGTTTCGAATGGGTAAATAAGGAGAAAATAAATGGGATTGATTACATAAGGGAAAATGCCGTGAATATGGGAGAGGGGAGGCAATATACTCGGCCATATCTTAGTGATAATATCAGATTTTAAATTGTTGATGATTTGTTTCCAATTTGGTTGATAATTATCTTAATGTAATTGATTTTTATTATAAGGTAAATAAATAAAATCAATTTTCGGCCCATGCATAATTTGTGATGACAAGATAATTTTTTTTTGGACATTCAAAAATATTAAAATGTTGTCCTGAAATTATTTTACTTCATATATAGTTCGTTTTCAGAAGTTTGGAATTAATTCAGAACTTTATAAGTGATTTAATTAAATTTTAAAGTTTCAGGGGTATTTTGGTCATTTTATATGCTTTCTGAATTTCAGGTATTACAACTTCTTCCCCACTAACAAAAAAAATTTCGTCCTCGAAATTTGCAGGAAGCAGAAAGGAAAGAGAACGGAACACAAAACAAAGACATATCAGACCTAATAGATGATAATCAGATTTTCTCGGAAGAGACGTAAGAATTACACATGATTTTGACGGATAAGCCATCCACAATGTTTGATTTGACAAATCAGATTAGAACGTACAGGAATAGATTATCGATAACATCAATTGGTAGAAGTTCTATAACAGAACCTAAGATTTTTATCGGGAGTCCAGAGGTCAGTAAAATGCGTGACGAGAATCCAGACGTATCAATTCGCATAACGGTGAAAGCAGATTACGCGTAAAGGTAGAATGAACTTAAAGTCTCACTAACGCAGATGATCTCAAACAGTTATCAGAATTTCTAAAGCTCTAAGGCACTTCTCGAAATATCCGATGCCCACAACAAGTGCATGTTATATGATGTAAGTATTATCACGTTGGCCAGACGTCATAATACTGGCATGATATAAATATGCCCCCACGATGGTCATACTTTATTTCAAGTCGTGAACAGAACAACTTATCTTAATCCACCTAGTCTTTCTATGGTCTCAGAGGTCATCAAAATCAAATACCCTAACTAAGAGGAGGACGAATCACTCGAAAGAGTTAACGGAATTCCCAGAATGCCTATCAGAATCTGGTACATCGTTAAAAGCATCAGATCATCCTTCATTCGTCCAATTTCACCTAACAAAACCATCGTCCAACATACGTAGAATGAACACAGAGCGGAATTACTAATAGGGAACCTAAATCATTCAAAGGATTTTATCATCAGGTAACCGAGATTTAAATAGGTCAAGAGGAACTGAATTACGTCATCCATAGCTTCATCCATCACATAATTAATACTTCCAAACACAAACGTTCACTTCAGAATTTTCTTCCATTCAAAATCATGATCTCAATTTCCATTCTCAAGTCTGCTTCTGCTCTCAATTCATCTTAGTACAACTAAAATGAATAGATAAGCAATACTGCGAGTCTTGGATAGGTCTACTAGCACAGTTCAGAATTCGCCAACTCAGACTGCTGTCATCACCGGATGCCTGGTAGTGGTGTCTGCTACAATCTCTGAACGCCAATCAAATCTACTCTTCCAGAACAAAGGTCATTCCTTTTAATACGAAGATGGTCTACATGTTCCTCGTTCGTCTCAGAGCAAAAACATGCTGTCATACTATGACAATTGTCCAAATACTTGTGAAAACATGATTCGTATTAGCCAATACAATTGGCATTATTTAAAACTCATGATGGTCACAATGAGTACGAAAACAGTTTTCATGAATCGTTTCAGGGAAAACTTCATATCTAGTTTACATCACCAATCTTTACGAATAAAACTGAAATACTTTACGGAAGTTGCTCTCAGTTAGTCATCTCCTATCTTAGGAGTTCTTGTGGTTGCCTCTTCAGTCCTTCAAACATTAAATGAGGTCATCTGTTACAGAATAATTTAATCATTGATACACGGCAATGAAAAGTGATTACGGTTAGAATTACGGTTAGGTTTACGATAGTTGATATGCTGACGCAAAATTTTCTCTTTCATCCTCATAAATTAATAGGGGTATTCAAGGGAAACACTGAGGGGGACAAAAACATATCTCATCAGCTTCTTCAATCTTTCAACTTCTATAGCATCATGGTTCGTCAACTGAGATCGGTTCAGAGTCAATTCTACTTCTCAAACAGGAAGGAAAACCCAAGAGTTTCATCAGAAAGCACCGGAAAATTTGTACAACAAAACTTTCAATGCCAACGCTTTCTAGGGGTAGATACTGTTAGGTATCAGGGAAAAATGAAGATCAAATAAGAACGGGGTAAGTGTTTCCACAGCAACATTAATCTTATCAGATTTGAGCGGTTAAAGGTTTTCATAACAAAAGTAGGATGAGAACAGATTTCAAGAGGTCTCATATCAGATATGGTAGTCCCTGGTGGCTTATAAAAAGCCAGTCAACCAAAAGGCCTCGAAATCGAATATATCAAAAGTAAACGGATCCGCAGAACGAATATGGTTATTAAACCAGACGGATAGTTCATATGTCGGAGTCAAGTACATGGTTCAGTATAGTGTTGAGGATAGATAAGCGAACAGTTCAAGGTGTTGGAGC
The DNA here is from genome assembly GCA_021014915.2 of Artemisia tridentata subsp. tridentata. NCBI lineage: Eukaryota > Viridiplantae > Streptophyta > Magnoliopsida > Asterales > Asteraceae > Artemisia > Artemisia tridentata. The sequence goes on along the minus strand of CP139503.1, from coordinate 310,760,220 downwards.
TTTATTAGCTATTTAGCACAAGTGTCAGGTAGGTTGCGAATAATCGGTAATACGAACATCGTATAATTGTCAAAAGAGAGGCGTAAGGAATATCAGTTATCAGCATCATCATGCTCAGTTTGCAATTTAATATCGAGACAAAATCATCGTCATATCTTTCCAAAGGAAACTAGTTGACGGCAAGAGTCATTATTTAAAAAGGGAGGGAATAAACTTCCTATATTCATGGTTAATAATCACCAGAGTCCTCATAGGAGTAGTAATGGATTTTGCAAGACAGAGTAGTATCAGATGATACATTTATATCCAGTACAGGTAATGAATTTATAGAATATGTCAAACACATTGGGGTCAAATGACCTTTGGAATGGTCAGAGAGGTATAAATTGTTTATCAAACAGATCGGAAGTGAAGATCAAAATCAGGTAGTGAAACACGCCCAAAAGATATACTTAAATAAACTCACTTCCTGGTCTTCGGTTGCTGCTCTTCCTGGTTGCTCAAATCAACTGGTATGATCCGAAAGACATCTCCGCTTGGCGGCTAGACAATCTCTCGGAATCATGTCAAATCCCATTCCACATTCCGGTGGAAGCTTGGTGGTTCAACCAGGAATCATATTCGGAAAACTCAGGGTGCCAATTAATTCTCAAGATAAGGTTCATTCATTGGTGTACGAAATGGTTTCTAGGAAAACTTCATAACCGCGAAAGTAACACACGAGTTTCCAGAGTAATAGCGATAGCAAGGAGTTTAGCAATCGGTAATCATGGTAGAAAGTTCAAAATTGTTTAAAGTTGAGACATAGGAGGATAGTCGTCAATATTAAATGATCAATCAATCAATCCTTATAAGAATAAAATCAAGGTTACTATCAAAGAAAGACGGATCAACAAAGAAGAATCTTATCGTTCAGAATGAGAAGGAAAATATTTTTACACTCGTGGTTAAACACCACAAGACTTCTCATGGGAACAGGGATGGTTAAGACGAAATCAAATAGTGTCAAAAGATTTATAGAACAACATGTACTAAGTATATCGTCGCCATAAGGGTTCTCAGAATGCCCGAAGGGGCATTAGAATGATTAACAAAAGATTCTGAGGTTGGAGTCGGAAATCTGAAGGCAAGGATCAAATAGTGTCAAACAATTACTATGCAATTTCAATGCTTCAGGTTTTATTTAGGTTTCAAATTCTTAGGTGGGGCAAGGCATAAGCACTAATTTTCCAAATGTGATTTCAATAGTCTTTAACCAAAAGCAAGGCATGAATCAGAGTGATGCGGAAGCAATGCTACTTAAGCATATGACTTATAGTCTACCCATTCCTCACTGGTCAGAAATTAAGCTCCTATAGGGAAATCCTAAAGCAAATTCTTAAAGGTTGTCCTACGAGCGCCTACAGTGGAAACTTAGTGGTCCAGACTTCACAGGTCAAGGGTAATTGTATTACGAGTCGCAGCCTGTAGCTCTGATACCATAAATTGTAACACCCCAACCCTACAAGGGTAAAGATATCACAATAATGGATTCATATCAGATCAAAACAAAGCATACATTTTCAGTAATACAAAAATCTCAAGGATTACAAACGAAATACTGAATATTCAAGGTTACAAATGAGAACTTCCAAAAACACTAATTCTAAATATATTATCTTCTAGTCAACTCTAATCCAGAATAGCTATCCAATCTTCTAAGTCCAAAGGTATACTCTCCACTCATTCCCAGCTTCCTACTAAAACCTGCCGCAGGAAAAGAAATGCGGCTGAGCTACGAGAGCTCAGTGAACAGATATAACGATAACAAAAGCAGTAATAGAGAGTAGTACAAATAAAATCAAGAATACAGATCATACTGATACAAATTAAAGCGAAAGGAATAAGGAACTTGATGCGTGGTTTTGCGACCTTACAACAGGTTTTACCTCTCAAGGGATCTTGAGAAGTTTGCAATCCCCACCAGGCAGTGTACCTGACCGATGTAGTATAGTGAAGTGGCAAGTACCGGGGGATTGATCGTTCAACTCAAAGAATAGTGTTCGTTAGGATTGAAATTTATCTACTAGGTCTAGAGGTGAGGGATGATTCTTTTTGTATTTTTATATTTTATGAAAAGCAAGTAAAATCTCTGGTTTGAAGGAGTGGGCGGAATTAGTTGCTAATCAACTAACCCAAAAGCTACTAATTAAACTAATGTGCAGAAAAGTAAACTAGGGTTCTACAAGGGAAGTGAAGCATGTCTACCTATGATATGTTACTCCTTCCTAGCTATCCAATTCTACCTATTGAATTGTCACACCTTGTTTTAATTGACGGGTTGTATTCCTTAATACCAATCGTGGGGGTGTGTACGATCTTCCCCAACTCTATAAGCTCCTACTTCACTCCTATGTCGAGCCGGCTAAGAAGCTCCTAACATGGGATCACTAGAATTCGCTTATGCATTAAATACAACCAATTAACCTTAGTACACCTTGGTTCATGTTTCTTAAGACGTTCAAGCAAGTTACCGTATAGGAGGTTAGCCAGTTTTCTTAAGCCTAACATCGATATCATCCAATCATACAAGAGACAATAGGAAACAAGAATTATAAGCTAAACCAATTAGATCTATTGTATTTGTCATACCTTAATTGATGATGATAGACACAAGCATCAACAAGAACACAATAAGATTTAATTGATTATATACAAGTTTCATACAATCATAAGTAGACACAAGGTGATTTAGCCAAGCATAATTAATGAAGAGCAATCAACAATAATCATAATTGAAGACATAACATAAGATTGAATCGATAAACAAACCATTACAAGCTGTTTATGGCATGATTAGGACCCTCTAAGTTGCTGGAAAAACACCTACCCTAACCCTAGAATCGGACTTAGGGTTTGGGGCTTACAAAAAGTGAAGTTATAATGTTGTATTTATAGGCAATATTTCTGTCGGCAAGGCTTGACGGCGTCAGCTCGTACAAGTGACGGCGTCAACTTCCCATTTTCACCAAACTGTAGATCTTTTCGTCCTCTTCGCGTGGCCTTTTGAATCACCCAAATCCGAGTTCGTATGAAGATTTTATGGCCAAAACAGTGACAGCTCCGCCGCGCGTAAGTTGTGATTGTCTTGATCAGCATGTGACGGTTTTACTAGGGTTTCTTCTTGTGCAAGTTGTCATTCTGACGTCGTCACTCAATGGCTTATGACGTCGTCAGGTTGAGTTCTGACGCCGTCACTTCGCCGCGGTTAGGGTTTCTTGATGGCCTTCTTGACGCCGTCCCCCTTTAATCTTCCAAAATCCTCTCTGGCTTATCAAGGATTGACGGCGTCACACTGGGGCTTGACGCCGTCACAGGTACTATTCCAGCAGATTTAGAGACTTTGTCGTTTTCTTCACTTTTATGCTCCAAAAATGTCCAAAATGCTTCCTTTTCCAAATTTCATCTCCAAAGTACCTAAAATGACAAAAGGAACGATTTAGGGCAATATTTGATCAAATAAATACGATTTAGGGCTTAAATGAACCCCGAAAAGCGGTACACTTTTCGCCTCATCAGAACGGAATAAGGACCAAAGAAAAGAAATAAGGAAAAGGAAACAATAAAGTTATAGAATAAGGGAAAAACAGAAATCTGTCACGAGCCCAGATAACCGATAATACCATAGCATACTAATATAATAAAACAAACCTGTGTAGAGTGATCAGCTCTCAAACAATGTGAAAGACGTGTATCGCACACACCATCAGTCACCAGATATAATAACCATAAACATATAACATATACAGATAACAGGTCAAATCTAGGATGCACCCATACGCCCCCCGCAGACAAATCAATAATCATAATCATAATGGCCATAGCAGATAATAAAAATGGGACGAAACAGGTCATCACTCTCCTGACCTAGAGTCATGTCAAAGGTGCGTCAATGACATGGACATGAAACCCTCATGCCTAGTGATTGGCTCGGACATCAGACTGTAGGTCAAAGGTCAGGCGTACTATCAAATAATCAAAAGTCATATCTTAAGGGCACATGGCAAAAAGGTTCATGTCAAACAGTTTAGAAATAAATGTCAAATGTTCAAATCAAAGTTTATAAGATTAAGTTTTATATCAAAGTTTAAGTTCAGATTAAAAAGGATTATATCAAATGGTTCAGAAGATTATATCAAAGGATCATAATTAAGAGTTCATTGCAAAAGTTCATTTTAGAAATTCCTGTCAAAAGTTCATTGAAAGCATTCCTTTAATAACGGTTTTCAATAAAATGATCTTTCAGAATAGTTTTCATAAAATGATCTTTCAAAACGGTTTTTCATAAAAACATTCTTTAAAACTAGTTTTCACAAAAGTTAACAACTGTCATATAAAATAGTATCATATCACCATTCACAATCATTCTTTTAAAATAACTGATTTTTCTCAAAACATTTCCAGGTCATAATTAAAAGGTTTTCACATAACAGATTTTTATATCAGAGGTCGTAACAAAAGGGAATCATGAAAAAGGTTCGAAGCAAAGAGAATTATAACAAGGACATCATCTCAGAAGTTAAACAGGTCAGGACATGAAAGAGACCCTAGAAGGCTCACCAAACAAAGGGATCACATGAAAGGTTCACAAACAGGAGGGAACATAGCAATGGTATAGGGAATCCTAATAAGGAAAATGAAAAACTGAAAGAAAAGGGAATGAAAAACCCTTACTGAAAAAGGGCAGAATATCTGTACCTTATTAGCAAAGCAAACTAAGCAAGACAAACACGGAACAGAATCAGGGCTCCTCCTTCTTTACACCTAAAGGAGTAGAAGACGGAATTATAAAGGATTCTAATTCAGATTATTACTTTTAGTTTACCTTTTCATTTTAATAACTTTCTATTTTAAGTGACCTTCCAGATTTAGTAAGATGTTAATATCCCAGATTAGGTTAAGTTCTTATTTAAGGGTTATTATGGAGTTTAGGTACATTTTATCAAGTTACAAAAGTCTAGGGTTAATTATGACAAGTACACATAGTTTAGGGTTTTAATTGTAAATTTATTAAATTCAAAGGTCTAAAATGAAAATACTTTAAGTTACTGAATTAAATACTCATATTATTCAGAATTACATTTTAATCTCTTAAGTTTCACAATTTACACTTTATACCCCTCTAGTTATATAATTTACAAACAAACCTTCTATTTACAATATTCACAATTAAATCCCTACAATATCCATATTCACCAACCAAACATCCAATTTTACATTATTACAGAATGTGACATCAGAATTAAGTATATTACAGATTAGACCCCTCAGAATTCGGAATTTACATAATTGGTCCCTTAAGTTTACAAAACATATATATTAAATCATAATTTCATAACAATTACATATTAAGCCCATAAATTCTCAAAATTACACATTATACTTTTAATATCAGTATTTACTCAGAATAACTTCAATATTTTAGAATTTACACTTTTAGTCCCTCTTTTTAATTAATTACAAAACAACCCTTATAAATACAATTAATTCATTATCTTGCAATATTTACACTTAGGACCCTCAAGTTATATTTTTACCACATTCCTACTGACTTATATAACATTAAAAAAATATCCCAGAAGTTTCAAAGTTGGCAAAACATACCCTTATATTTTTTTAAAACCAATCGGATTACTTTTTAATTTCTAAAACCAAACCCTAATTCATCTAATCATTACACCATCATTATTCCATCATGTATATGCATTTAATAATCATATTTGAACCATAAAAACATAACCCTAATTCGTTCTAGGGTTTTTCCCTATTTTTCTTTATTTTCCATATAATCCGATACAAACAAAATTCAAGATCAATTCGAATAAGCTTCTACGAATCACATGGTTATTTTTCTAAGCTTATATAATCATCAAAGAACATGTAAAAATTATGGTTACAACCCAAAAAATTCGTATAGCAATATTTACAAATTAAGTGTGTTTTAGTTATTTATTTTTCGTACGCCTTATTAAGCTTGCATGATTCATGTTTATTATTTTTCCTGAGTTGTATTCGACCTACTAATCATCATAAAAATACTAGTTTAGTTTTAGAACGTAAGGATTTGGCACAAGAATTATTTACCTCTTGTACGTATGAATTCGGACAAAACAATTAGCCACGATCGAACGAAGGCTTCAATATTCCAACTCCTATTTTTCCTAGCTTGGTTACACCTTGATCAACTCCAAAAAATTACTAGATCACTTCCAGAAAATCGGATTGAGATGGGAGGGATTTTGTTTTGTCGACTTTAGGATTTCGAAAGGGTAAATAAGGAGAAAATAAATGGGATTGATTACATAAGGGAAAATGCCGTGAATATGGGAGAGGGAGGCAATATACTCGGCCATATCTTAGTGATAATATCAGATTTTAAATTGTTGATGATTTGTTTCCAATTTGGTTGATAATTATCTTAGTGTAATTGATTTTTATTATAAGGTAAATAAATAAAATCAATTTTCGGCCCATGCATAATTTGTGATGACAAGATAATTTTTTTTTGGACATTCAAAAATATTAAAATGTTGTCCTGAAATTATTTTACTTCATATATAGTTCGTTTTCAGAAGTTTGGAATTAATTTAGAACTTTATAAGTGATTTAATTAAATTTTAAAGTTTCAGGGGTATTTTGGTCATTTTATATGCTTTCTGAATTTCAGGTATTACAACTTCTTCCCCACTAACAAAAAAAATTTCGTCCTCGAAATTTGCAGGAAGCAGAAAGGAAAGAGAACGGAACACAAAACAAAGACATATCAGACCTAATAGATGATAATCAGATTTTCTCGGAAGAGACGTAAGAATTACACATGATTTTGACGGATAAGCCATCCACAATGTTTGATTTGACAAATCAGATTAGAACGTACAGGAATAGATTATCGATAACATCAATTGGTAGAAGTTCTATAACAGAACCTAAGATTTTTATCGGGAGTCCAGAGGTCAGTAAAATGCGTGACGAGAATCCAGACGTATCAATTCGCATAACGGTGAAAGCAGATTACGCGTAAAGGTAGAATGAACTTAAAGTCTCACTAACGCAGATGATCTCAAACAGTTATCAGAATTTCTAAAGCTCTAAGGCACTTCTCGAAATATCCGATGCCCACAACAAGTGCATGTTATATGATGTAAGTATTATCACGTTGGCCAGACGTCATAATACTGGCATGATATAAATATGCCCCCACGATGGTCATACTTTATTTCAAGTCGTGAACAGAACAACTTATCTTAATCCACCTAGTCTTTCTATGGTCTCAGAGGTCATCAAAATCAAATACCCTAACTAAGAGGAGGACGAATCACTCGAAAGAGTTAACGGAATTCCCAGAATGCCTATCAGAATCTGGTACATCGTTAAAAGCATCAGATCATCCTTCATTCGTCCAATTTCACCTAACAAAACCATCGTCCAACATACGTAGAATGAACACAGAGCGGAATTACTAATAGGGAACCTAAATCATTCAAAGGATTTTATCATCAGGTAACCGAAATTTAAATAGGTCAAGAGGAACTGAATTACGTCATCCATAGCTTCATCCATCACATAATTAATTCTTCCAAACACAAACGTTCACTTCAGAATTTTCTTCCATTCAAAATCATGATCTCAATTTCCATTCTCAAGTCTGCTTCTGCTCTCAATTCATCTTAGTACAACTAAAATGAATAGATAAGCAATACTGCGAGTCTTGGATAGGTCTACTAGCACAGTTCAGAATTCGCCAACTCAGACTGCTGTCGTCACCGGATGCCTGGTAGTGGTGTCTGCTACAATCTCTGAACGCCAATCAAATCTACTCTTCCAGAACAAAGGTCATTCCTTTTAATACGAAGATGGTCTACATGTTCCTCGTTCGTCTCAGAGCAAAAACATGCTGTCATACTATGACAATTGTCCAAATACTTGTGAAAACATGATTCGTATTAGCCAATACAATTGGCATTATTTAAAACTCATGATGGTCACAATGAGTACGAAAACAGTTTTCATGAATCGTTTCAGGGAAAACTTCATATCTAGTTTACATCACCAATCTTTACGAATAAAACTGAAATACTTTACGGAAGTTTCTCTCAGTTAGTCATCTCCTATCTTAGGAGTTCTTGTGGTTGCCTCTTCAGTCCTTCAAACATTAAATGAGGTCATCTGTTACAGAATAATTTAATCATTGATACACGGCAATGAAAAGTGATTACGGTTAGAATTACGGTTAGGTTTACGATAGTTGATATGCTGACGCAAAATTTTCTCTTTCATCCTCATAAATTAATAGGGGTATTCAAGGGAAACACTGAGGGGGACAAAAACATATCTCATCAGCTTCTTCAATCTTTCAACTTCTATAGCATCATGGTTCGTCAACTGAGATCGGTTCAGAGTCAATTCTACTTCTCAAACAGGAAGGAAAACCCAAGAGTTTCATCAGAAAGCACCGGAAAATTTGTACAACAAAACTTTCAATGCCAACGCTTTCTAGGGGTAGATACTGTTAGGTATCAGGGAAAAATGAAGATCAAATAAGAACGGGGTAAGTGTTTCCACAGCAACATTAATCTTATCAGATTTGAGCGGTTAAAGGTTTTCATAACAAAAGTAGGATGAGAACAGATTTCAAGAGGTCTCATATCAGATATGGTAGTCCCTGGTGGCTTATAAAAAGCCAGTCAACCAAAAGGCCTCGAAATCGAATATATCAAAAGTAAACGGATCCGCAGAACGAATATGGTTATTAAACTAGACGGATAGTTCATATGTCGGAGTCAAGTACATGGTTCAGTATAGTGTTGAGGATAGATAAGCGAACAGTTCAAGGTGTTGGAGCTTTATTAGCTATTTAGCACAAGTGTCAGGTAGGTTGCGAATAATCGGTAATACGAACATCGTATGATTGTCAAAAGAGAGGCGTAAGGAATATCAGTTATCAGCATCATCATGCTCAGTTGACAATTTAATATCGAGACAAAATCATCGTCATATCTTTCCAAAGGAAACTAGTTGACGGCAAGAGTCATTATTTAAAAAGGGAGGGAATAAACTTCCTATATTCATGGTTAATAATCACCAGAGTCCTCATAGGAGTAGTAATGGATTTTGCAAGACAGAGTAGTATCAGATGATACATTTATATCCAGTACAGGTAATGAATTTATAGAATATGTCAAACACATTGGGGTCAAATGACCTTTGGAATGGTCGGAGAGGTATCAATTGTTTATCAAACAGATCGGAAGTGAAGATCAAAATCAGGTAGTGAAACACGCCCAAAAGATATACTTAAATAAACTCACTTCCTGGTCTTCGGTTGCTGCTCTTCCTGGTTGCTCAAATCAACTGGTATGATCCGAAAGACATCTCCGCTTGGCGGCTAGACAATCTCTTGGAATCATGTCAAATCCCATTCCACATTCCGGTGGAAGCTTGGTGGTTCAACCAGGAATCATATTCGGAAAACTCAGGGTGCCGATTAATTCTCAAGATAAGGTTCATTCATTGGTGTACGAAATGGTTTCTAGGAAAACTTCATAACCGCGAAAGTAACACACGAGTTTCCAGAGTAATAGCGATAGCAAGGAGTTTAGCAATCGGTAATCATGGTAGAAAGTTCAAAATTGTTTAAAGTTGAGACATAGGAGGATAGTCGTCAATATTAAATGATCAATCAATCAATCCTTATAAGAATAAAATCAAGGTTACTATCAAAGAAAGACGGATCAATAAAGAAGAATCTTATCGTTCAGAATGAGAAGGAAAATATTTTTACACTCGTGGTTAAACACCACAAGACTTCTCATGGGAACAGGGATGGTTAAGACGAAATCAAATAGTGTCAAAAGATTTATAGAACAACATGTACTAAGTATATCCTCGCCATAAGGGTTCTCAGAATGCCCGAAGGGGCATTAGAATGATTAACAAAAGATTCTGAGGTTGGAGTCGGAAATCTGAAGGCAAGGATCAAATAGTGTCAAACAATTACTATGCAATTTCAATGCTTCAGGTTTTATTTAGGTTTCAAATTCTTAGGTGGGGCAAGGCATAAGCACTAATTTTCCAAATGTGATTTCAATAGTCTTTAACCAAAAGCAAGGCATGAATCAGAGTGATGCGGAAGCAATGCTACTTAAGCATATGACTTATAGTCTACCCATTCCTCACTGGTCAGAAATTAAGCTCCTATAGGGAAATCCTAAAGCAAATTCTTAAAGGTTGTCCTACGAGCGCCTACAGTGGAAACTTAGTGGTCCAGACTTCACAGGTCAAGGGTAATTGTATTACGAGTCGCAGCCTGTAGCTCTGATACCATAAATTGTAACACCCCAACCCTACAAGGGTAAAGATATCACAATAATGGATTCATATCAGATCAAAACAAAGCATACATTTTCAGTAATACAAAAATCTCAAGGATTACAAACGAAATACTGAATATTCAAGGTTACAAATGAGAACTTCCAAAAACACTAATTCTAAATATATTATCTTCTAGTCAACTCTAATCCAGAATAGCTATCCAATCTTCTAAGTCCAAAGGTATACTCTCCACTCATTCCCAGCTTCCTACTAAAACCTGCCGCAGGAAAAGAAATGCGGCTGAGCTACGAGAGCTCAGTGAACAGATATAACGATAACAAAAGCAGTAATAGAGAGTAGTACAAATAAAATCAAGAATACAGATCATACTGATACAAATTAAAGCGAAAGGAATAAGGAACTTGATGCGTGGTTTTGCGACCTTACAACAGGTTTTACCTCTCAAGGGATCTTGAGAAGTTTGCAATCCCCACCAGGCAGTGTACCTGACCGATGTAGTATAGTGAAGTGGCAAGTACCGGGGGATTGATCGTTCAACTCAAAGAATAGTGTTCGTTAGGATTGAAATTTATCTACTAGGTCTAGAGGTGAGGGATGATTCTTTTTGTATTTTTATATTTTATGAAAAGCAAGTAAAATCTCTGGTTTGAAGGAGTGGGCGGAATTAGTTGCTAATCAACTAACCCAAAAGCTACTAATTAAACTAATGTGCAGAAAAGTAAACTAGGGTTCTACAAGGGAAGTGAAGCATGTCTACCTATGATATGTTACTCCTTCCTAGCTATCCAATTCTACCTATTGAATTGTCACACCTTGTTTTAATTGACGGGTTGTATTCCTTAATACCAATCGTGGGGTGTGTACGATCTTCCCCAACTCTATAAGCTCCTACTTCACTCCTATGTCGAGCCGGCTAAGAAGCTCCTAACATGGGATCACTAGAATTCGCTTATGCATTAAATACAACCAATTAACCTTAGTACACCTTGGTTCATGTTTCTTAAGACGTTCAAGCAAGTTACCGTATAGGAGGTTAGCCAGTTTTCTTAAGCCTAACATCGATATCATCCAATCATACAAGAGACAATAGGAAACAAGAATTATAAGCTAAACCAATTAGATCTATTGTATTTGTCATACCTTAATTGATGATGATAGACACAAGCATCAACAAGAACACAATAAGATCTAATTGATTATATACAAGTTTCATACAATCATAAGTAGACACAAGGTGATTTAGCCAAGCATAATTAATGAAGAGCAATCAACAATAATCATAATTGAAGACATAACATAAGATTGAATCGATAAACAAACCATTACAAGCTGTTTTATGGCATGATTAGGACCCTCTAAGTTGCTGGAAAAACACCTACCCTAACCCTAGAATCGGACTTAGGGTTTGGGGCTTACAAAAAGTGAAGTTATAATGTTGTATTTATAGGCAATATTTCTGTCGGCAAGGCTTGACGGCGTCAGCTCGTACAAGTGACGGCGTCAACTTCCCATTTTCACCAAACTGTAGATCTTTTCGTCCTCTTCGCGTGGCCTTTTGAATCACCCAAATCCGAGTTCGTATGAAGATTTTATGGCCAAAACAGTGACAGCTCCGCCGCGCGTAAGTTGTGATTGTCTTGATCAGCATGTGACGGTTTTACTAGGGTTTCTTCTTGTGCAAGTTGTCATTCTGACGTCGTCACTCAATGGCTTATGACGTCGTCAGGTTGAGTTCTGACGCCGTCACTTCGCCGCGGTTAGGGTTTCTTGATGGCCTTCTTGACGCCGTCCCCCTTTAATCTTCCAAAATCCTCTCTGGCTTATCAAGGATTGACGGCGTCACACTGGGGCTTGACGCCGTCACAGGTACTATTCCAGCAGATTTAGAGACTTTGTCGTTTTCTTCACTTTTATGCTCCAAAAATGTCCAAAATGCTTCCTTTTACAAATTTCATCTCCAAAGTACCTAAAATGACAAAAGAAACGATTTAGGGCAATATTTGATCAAATAAATACGATTTAGGGCTTAAATGACCCCCAAAAAGTGGTACACTTTTCGCCTCATCAGAACGGAATAAGGACAAAAGAAAAGAAATAAGGAAAAGGAAACAATAAAGTTATAGAATAAAGGAAAAACAGAAATCTGTCACGAGCCCAGATAACCGACAATACCATGGCATACCAATATAATAAAACAAACCTGTGTAGAGTGATCAGCTCTCAAACAATGTGAAAGACATGTATCGCACACACCATCAGTCACCAGATATAATAACCATAAACATATAACATATACAGATAACAGGTCAAATCTAGGATGCACCCATACGCCCCCGCAGACAAATCAATAATCATAATCATAATGGCCATAGCAGATAATAAATAAGGGACGGAACAGGTCATCACTCTCCTGCCCTAGAGTCATGTCAAAGGTGCGTCAATGACATGGACATGAAACCCTCATGCCTAGTGATTGGCTCGGACATCAGACTGTAGGTCAAAGGTCAGGCGTACTATCAAATAATCAAAAGTCATATCTTAAGGGCACATGGCAAAAAGGTTCATGTCAAACAGTTTAGAAATAAATGTCAAATGTTCAAATCAAAGTTTATCAGATTAAGTTTTATATCAAAGTTTAAGTTCAGATTAAAAGTGATTATATCAAATGGTTCAGAAGATTATATCAAAGGATCATAATTAAGAGTTCATTGCAAAAGTTCATTTTAGAAATTCCTGTCAAAAGTTCATTGAAAGCATTCCTTTAATAACGGTTTTCAATAAAATGATCTTTCAGAATAGTTTTCATAAAATGATCTTTCAAAACGGTTTTCATAAAAACATTCTTTAAAACTAGTTTTCACAAAAGTTAACAACTGTCATATAAAATAGTATCATATCACCATTCACAATCATTCTTTTAAAATAACTGATTTTTCTCAAAACATTTCCAGGTCATAATTAAAAGGTTTTCACATAACAGATTTTTATATCAGAGGTCGTAACAAAAGGGAATCATGAAAAAGGTTCGAAGCAAAGAGAATTATAACAAGGACATCATCTCAGAAGTTAAACAGGTCAGGACATGAAAGAGACCCTAGAAGGCTCACCAAACAAAGGGATCACATGAAAGGTTCACAAACAGGAGGGAACATAGCAATGGTATAGGGAATCCTAATAAGGAAAATGAAAAACTGAAAGAAAAGGGAATGAAAAACCCTTACTGAAAAAGGGCAGAATATCTGTACCTTATTAGCAAAGCAAACTAAGCAAGACAAACACGGAACAGAATCAGGGCTCCTCCTTCTTTACACCTAAAGGAGTAGAAGACGGAATTATAAAGGATTCTAATTCAGATTATTACTTTTAGTTTACCTTTTCATTTTAATAACTTTCTATTTTAAATGACCTTCCAGATTTAGTAAGATGTTAATATCCCAGATTAGGTTAAGTTCTTATTTAAGGGTTATTATGGAGTTTAGGTACATTTTATCAAGTTACAAAAGTCTAGGGTTAATTATGACAAGTACACATAGTTTAGGGTTTTAATTGTAAATTTATTAAATTCAAAGGTCTAAAATGAAAATACTTTAAGTTACTGAATTAAATACTCATATTATTCAGAATTACATTTTAATCTCTTAAGTTTCACAATTTACACTTTATACCCCTCTAGTTATATAATTTACAAACAAACCTTCTATTTACAATATTCACAATTAAATCCCTACAATATCCATATTTACCAACCAAACATCCAATTTTACATTATTACAGAATGTGACATCAAAATTAAGTATATTACAGATTAGACCCCTCAGAATTCAGAATTTACATAATTGGTCCCTTAAGTTTACAAAACATATATATTAAATCATAATTTCATAACAATTACATATTAAGCCCATAAATTCTCAAAATTACACATTATACTTTTAATATCAGTATTTACTCAGAATAACTTCAATATTTTAGAATTTACACTTTTAGTCCCTCTTTTTAATTAATTACAAAACAACCCTTATAAATACAATTAATTCATTATCTTGCAATATTTACACTTAGGACCCTCAAGTTATATTTTTCCCACATTCCTACTGACTTATATAACATTACAAAAATATCCCAGAAGTTTCAAAGTTGGCAAAACATACCCTTATATTTTTTTAAAACCAATCGGATTACTTTTTAATTTCCAAAACCAAACCCTAATTCATCTAATCATTACACCATCATTATTCCATCATGTATATGCATTTAATAATCATATTTGAACCATAAAAACATAACCCTAATTCGTTCTAGGGTTTTTCCCTATTTTTCTTTATTTTCCATATAATCCGATACAAACAAAATTCAAGATCAATTCGAATAAGCTTCTACAAATCACATGGTTATTTTTCTAAGCTTATATTATCATCAAAGAACATGTAAAAATTATGGTTACAACCCAGAAAATTCGTATAGCAATATTTACAAATTAAGTGTGTTTTAGTTATTTATTTTTCGTACGCCTTATTAAGCTTGCATGATTCATGTTTATTATTTTTCCTGAGTTGTATTCGACCTACTAATCATCAGAAAAATACTAGTTTAGTTTTAGAACGTAAGGATTTGGCGCAAGAATTATTTACCTCTTGTACGTATGAATTCGGACAAAACAATTAGCCACGATCGAACGAAGGCTTCAATATTCCAACTCCTATTTTTCCTAGCTTGGTTACACCTTGATCAACTCCATAAAATTACTAGATCACTTCCAGAAAATGGGATTGAGATGGGAGGGATTTTGTTTTGTCGACTTTAGGATTTCGAATGGGTAAATAAGGAGAAAATAAATGGGATTGATTACATAAGAGAAAATGCCATGAATATGGGAGAGGGGAGGCAATATACTCGGCCATATCTTAGTGATAATATCAGATTTTAAATTGTTGATGATTTGTTTCCAATTTGGTTGATAATTATCTTAATGTAATTGATTTTTATTATAAGGTAAATAAATAAAATCAATTTTCGGCCCATGCATAATTTGTGATGACAAGATAATTTTTTTTTGGACATTCAAAAATATTAAAATGTTGTCCGGAAATTATTTTACTTCATATATAGTTCGTTTTCAGAAGTTTGGAATTAATTCAGAACTTTATAAGTGATTTAATTAAATTTTAAAGTTTCAGGGGTATTTTGGTCATTTTATATGCTTTCTGAATTTCAGGTATTACAGGTTGTGTCCTTTGGAGGGGAAGGAGGAGGTGTTGGAGTGTGAGAACGTATGTAGCTATCTGCTTCCAGGTTAGCTTGAGCATCCTCCTTACGTTTTCTTTCTACTTCTTCTTTTCTTGCCTGTTCCTCAAGATCCATGGCAGCTTTAGTTGTTTTATCTACCAGAATGTCCCTTTCTTCTTCCATGTTCCAATATTCTGTATCATCGTTACGTGGTTGTTCCCCTTGATTGTCGTCAAACATAGAATCAGAAATTTCCTTGTCAGATAAAACAATATTGCTTACAAGATCCTTTTCCTTCTCCTCCTGAGTCTGTGCTCCCAAGTCGGGTTGATTAACCGAGCTTGTTTGCTGAGAAGAGACCGATTCAGCCTTATCGAGTTGATTAATCGTATCGGGCTGAACCTTGGTTGATGCAGCTCCAGATCCTCCGGGTTGATTAACCGGATTAACTTGGGTCGAAGCAGCTTCATGAACAGTTTCTGATCCTCCAACTCCATGTGTTCTCTCATACTCCATCTGTTGCTCCAATACTTTCCTTGCCCTTCGCTCTTCATCTTCCTTTAATGACTTGAGACTTTGCTTTTGTGCATTTTCCTGAGAGATCTTATTATGGAGTTCTGCCTCTTCAACAATCATAAAGACATGTTCTTCTTCAGATTCAGATGATTCAGAGTCAGATTCAGTATCTTCATCAATGATTCCACTCGGTTCAGGTTTTGGTTGGGGTTTTCTTGGTACTCTCCTCTTGATGACAGTAGTTCGGGGATGTCGTTTCTTTGGTTCAGAGACACTTGATGCACTACCCGTTTTAGACTTACTTCGTGAGCGAGTCTTAGAAGATCCTGATTCTTCAACCAACTTAGCAAGACCCACACGACGTTCACGAAATTCCTTTTCGTAGTCAAGATATGCTTTAGTTTCTTTTACCTCATCAGTCATCAGAAATTCTGGCAATCGTGCACCTTGTTTTCGCGTGCTTTCTTTTGGAAAGTAGACTTTGCTTAAGGTTTTATCCATACTGTACTCATGAACCTCTTGATCAGTAGGACGCTTATCAAGGTCTTGATGTTGATCAAGTAGATAGCTAATGGGAACCTTGGTATATCGTACAAATGGAATTTTCTTGAAGGTTTTTCGCATTAGGTACATTATGTCTTCCCAAATGAAAGCAGCAAAGTCAATTGGTTCCTGGTTTACAAATCCCCATAAGACTTGAAGATGAGAAAGTCTTGGATGCTCAAACCCACTATCTCTTCCAGATATGGAATGGGTTATGATGAAGAAGATAGTCCTCCAGGGTTGAGGAATGTATCTAGCATTGACTTTGGAGATTGTGGTTAATGGTGTATCTGGCTGAACATCATAACCAATGTCAACCAGGAATTGCATGATTTCAGAATCTGAAGGTGTTGGGTAGAATTGGTTAGAAGTTTCAGGTGCATCTGGAAGTTTTAAGGCTTTACGGAGTGTGGCAGGTGTGACTCTGATTTTCTTACGATCTAGTGTACAAGTGAAATACTTGTCATCATTACTTCTTGTGAAGGTATCCCAGAATTGATGAATGTATAGTTCTGGAATGGTGTCCGAGCTATCAAGAAGATCTCTGCACTTATGAACTTTGAGAATCTCCACTGCAATCTGGCAGCTTGAGTCAGAGCACTTGATCTTGTCCAGTTCTACACGTGAATTGTTCTTTCCAATTTCCAGAGTATACCCGTGAGGAAAGACTTCATCTTTGGTGAGAGCAGGAAGAGGTTGTTGTTGTGAAGTTGCCATTGATGTGTTTCTGGATCAACAATCATATACAAATATACAGAATGCATGTTTGTTAGAAATTGTTAGCTTAAGAAGCAACACATGGCACCCTATTGCATTTATGATTGGTTGTTTCATGCTTGGTCAAAGAATTTATCAAGAGTTAGCCAAATTCTATAAAATTTGATTAATTTCGATAATTATAAAAGGATATAACTAAGGAAATTGATCAAATTCTATATCAGATCACAACTGCGATAATTTTGGCCAACTGCGATAAACTCTTGTACAAGAGTTTACGATGATATTGTCGATGAACAGTCACTCAGATCTTATCGTGATTCATTATAACTTATGATTATTAACCTCAGATTAGTTCAAACAACTTTTATGACTATTTTGAGCATTTAGGCTAAGTTATAACACAAACGAACCACAACATCGCAAAAATCAAACTGCTCAAGTTCGTGTTCTTCATAAACCCTAAAACTTAATAGATTCACTTAATGTGTTTCTGGGTACAATCCAAGCATGCCAACATTCAATTAAACATCAAACAACAACATTCCAATAAACAAATTACACAATAACACATACACAAAGTTTTCCCCAAATCGTTGCTTAAACCCTAAAATCCAATTAGAACAATTTGTGGTTTCTGGAAGTAATTTAGCATTCAATATAGGTTTATAAACAATGTATAAGCATTATCGTACAATTTCTTTCAACACAAACACTCTTAATCCTAAATCCCCAATTTTACGCAAAACCCTAGAACTAAATATCACAATTTTGATTGTTCTAGCCGTTGGATCATGATTCTGTTCAAAACCATCTTTAATAATAACATGTTAAGCATAAGAACACTCACAAAGTTCAAAGATCTTGATCGGATATGCAGAATGAATAACAGCCGTTGATGATGGTGGGTGGGTGATATTAAATTCGGTTGGTGAGATTGTCAGTTGAAATAACTGCGGTTAATATTTGACTTAAATATCTATTAATTAACTTTGCAATCTTGACAACTTTAGTCCCCTAACCTTGATGCTTTGTATGCTAAGTCCTAAACCACCATCATGTAAACACTAAGTCTCATTTTTGACATTTAAGGCACACAACTTTTCTTATCTTAAAATCTTATCACCTAAACTTGTGAGGCAACAATTTCTGAAAGTACGCAAGAACAATTTTTAAAAAATTGTGGTAAAAATTATCTCCCCCTCAACACGTGTTCAAAAATAATTTAAGACATTGTAAAATAAACAACGTGTTGGATAAGGGTTTGTACTTGCATCATTTTTTTATTTTTTTTTAAATGTTTATATACAAAGATAGTTTGGAGATGTTTGACTTTGTTAATTGTTTTTAAGAAACTTTTCCAAATCATTTGGCGTCAAACATCTCATACCAATCCGGTGAACCAGATCCACAAATCTTGCATGAGGCAAGGCTTTTGTGAACAGATCCGCCAGTTGGTGTTCAGTTCCCACAAAATATAATTCAACAGTACCCTTTTCCACGTGTTCCTTGATGAAATGGTAGCGGAGATCAATATGCTTGGACTTCGAATGATGTACTGTGTTGCATGAAATGGAAATGGCACTCTTGGAGTCGCAATACATCGGAATCTTGTTGAATATATAGCCGTAGTCCATCAGTTGTGATCTCATCCAGATGACTTGAGCACAACAGGCAGACATGGCTACATACTCAGATTCTGTTGAAGACAGTGAGGTACAATCTTGCTTCTTTGACTGCCAAGAGACTAGCTTGTCTCCTAAGAATTGAACTCCCCCTGATGTACTCTTGCGTGTGTCTAAGCATCCTGCATGGTCAGCGTCTGAAAATGCAACAAGTTCAAACCCAAAATCCTTTGGATACCAGATCCCCAAATTAATGGTTCCCTTGATGTATCTAAGGATTCTTTTTACGGCTGACAAATGCCTTTCAGTCGGTCTAGACTGATACCGGGAGCAAAGATATGTGGCAAATACAACATCCGGTCTGCTAGCTGTGAGATACATGATCGAGCCAATCATACTACGATATTTCGTAGGATCAATGGGTGTCCCATGTATGTCAGCATCTAGCTTTGGGGATGAGGAGGACATTGGGGTATTATAGGTGTCACAGCTGGTCATACCATGCTTTTTCAGGATTTCCTGAGCATATTTTGACTGACTTAGAAATATACCACGGGGCGAATGATGAACTTGCAATCCTAGAAAGAATTTAAGTTCACCCATTATAGACATCTCAAAGTTTTGTTTCATCAGTTTAGAAAAAACGTTAGAATATTTTTTATTGGTTGAACCAAAAATAATATCATCCACATAAATGTGAACAATGAGAATGTCTTCCCCGTGTGTTTGTATAAATAAAGTCGGGTCAATGGTTCCAATGGTAAAATGATTAGCAAGGAGAAATGCAGACAGTTTATCGTACCACGCCCTTGGGGCTTGTTTAAGGCCGTATAGGGCTTTCTTAAGCCGATATACATGGTTTGGATGATCTGGGTCCACGAAGCCTTCTGGTTGTGATACGTACACCTCTTCTCGGATTTGTCCATTGAGAAATGCCGTCTTCACGTCCATCTGATAAACCGTGATGTTCTTGTGGGCTGCATATGCCAGAAACATTCGAACTGCCTCAATCCGAGCCACTGGAGCAAACGATTCCTTGAAGTCAATACCCTCTTCTTGGCTATATCCTTTTGCTACCAGTCAAGACTTGTTACGAATCACTGTACCATCTGCATCCAGCTTGTTCTTCCAAATCCATTTCAATCCAACAACATAAACTCCATCTGGTCTTTCAACTAATTCCCAAACTTCCAAACGTTTGAATTGTTCCAGCTCTTCTTGCATGGATTCAATCCAGTTGTCGTATGTAAGGGCTTCTTTGATGTTTTTAGGTTCAGATTGATAGACAGTGAGTGCATACATGCAGTGTTCACTATCTGAGTGAAGTTTTTGTCTTGTGATGACTGGATTGTTAGGATTTCCAATTATATTTACCAAAGGATGATCTCTTGTCCATTTGTGGGTGGAAGGAAAATGTTGAATGTTGTTTGGATGAGATGACGGGTCCATGTTGCTCGAGGATGACTCTCCTATTTCTGGAATGGTTGGTGGTGGAGCAAATGGATTGAAAAATGCATTCCCGTCATAATCAGAAGGTGTGGGAACTTGATTAGAAGTGGGGGAAGAATCTTCAACTGCAGGTGGAGGTGTTTGATCCATAGATGATGAAGGTTCAGGTTGAGGTGCATTGGTATCAACTGCTATATTGGTAGTGGCAGATTGATCAGGTGCTTGATTTGGGAGTTGTTGAGCAGCGGAACTGGTGGAAGCATCTGATGCACGACTAACACAAACTTCATCAAACATTGGTGCAAACAAATCTTCCAGATCTTTCCTGTTAAAAGGTAAGGGTGCAGCCGAAGATTCAGGGAAGTTTAGACGGTTATGTTCGGGTTCTAAGCGGTCTTGCTCAGAAGCCATATCCGTGAGTTCATCAAAATTGGCATGTATAGTCTATTGAATTTCCCCGGTCCGACGATTCCAAATTCTATATCCCTTAGAATTCTCACAGTAGCCAACGAATATCCCGATGTCTGCTTTAGCCTTAAGTTTACCAAGATCATCTCTATCATTTTTTGGGTAACATAGTGCTCCAAAAACATGAAAGTAGTTGATATTTGGTTTTCTGCCTTGTATAAGCTCATATGGAGTTTTGTTGTGTCGTCTGTTGATCATGCCGCGGTTCTGAGTGTAACATGCAGTATTAACAGCTTCAGCCCAAAGGTAATCTGGCAATTGAGCATTGATCAACATTGTTCTAGCTGCTTCCACAAGCGTATGGTTTCGTCTTTCAACTACACCATTCTGTTCGGGAGTGTGAGCAATTGAATATTGATGAACAATCCCATGCTTCTCAGTGTATTCCCGAAGGATTTGATTCTTAAATTCAGTGTCGTTGTCTGTTCGAATAATCCTGATGGTGTTACGGACTTGAACTTGAATCTTTGTGAGAAACGTGATGACCATTGAAGGAACTTGATCTTTTGTCCGAAGAAAGTAGACCCATGTCCATCGTGAGTAGTCATCCACTATTACCAGAATATACTTCTTCCCGTTAATACTCTGAACTCGCATTGGACCACACAAATCCATATGTAGCAGCTGGAGGACATGATCTGTGCTGTGTTCTGTTTTGGGAGGAAAGTGAGCATGGTGACTTTTCCCTTGTTCAAATGCAGAACACAAATGATCTTTGGCATATCTGAATTTGGGTAATCCGTCAACCAATTTATGTCTTGCAAGGTCAGTCATGGTTTTGAAATTGAGATGAGACAATCTTTTATGCCATAACCAAGCCTTTGTGGGATTAGCTTTGGAGAGTAAACAGATAGGAGATGAAGCTGTCATGCCTTCAAAGGATATGGTGTATAGACTGGTTCCACGTCTTCCTTTCATCAAATCATTTCCTTGAAGATCACGAATGAAGCAAGTCTTCTCCCTAAATGCTACTTCTAAATCTCCATCACAGAATTGTCCCACTGAGAATAAATTGTGACCAAGGCCTTCAACATAGTATACACGACTGATCTCGATGTTCCCATTAACATAATCTCCATAGCCCATAATTGCTGCGAAGTGATCATTCCCGAACCTGACCGTTCCGATGAACTTTGTGATAAAGTTTGTAAGAAGTTTGAGGTTGCCGGTCATGTGTCGGGAACACCCGTTATCAACAATCCATAGGACAATTTGGATCACCTGCATCACAAACATTGGAAACAGGTGGAGAATTGGTAACGGTTGGATCCGTTGGGTTAGTAACACAAGAGGTAATTATCTTTGGTAACCATTTAAATCCTGAAGTGTTTTGTAACCAACGTTGCCATGTCCAACTAGTCTCAGCCTTTTTCCTAATGAATGCACTAGGTGATTTGGTTGTCTTAGGTTTGGCTATGGGTGTTTCAACGGTTTGCTCAGAAACAACTAGTGGTGGTTTCCCTAAAATGGACTTGGCAACAGTTTTGAGCTTAGAGGAAGAGCCACTAGTTCGTTTCTTTTTACGTTTCAACAAAGTTTTAGCAATTCAGTTTTGATGATCACCAGATAATATACTAGCACGACAAACAATACAACTAGCATCAACCAAAACATTAACATTATCATTCATAGATTCAACATTTGTTACATCATTCCTAGAATTAGACTTTGCTAAGGTCGATTATATTCCTGACATTACATCTGTGTTATTCAAACTACTTTCTTGAACTTCTGAAGACTTAGATGATCCATTCCTAGACTTCCTGACTCTACTCTTCTGTTGTTTCTTGGGAGTCTTGGAACTGCTAGCCTTAGAGATAGTATCTAGTCCTGTGGAAGTAAAAGTGTTTGCATTAGTGGTTGAGTCTGATGCTTGGGTAATTGCTTTGTCTACTACATACATCCCCGGGGCAATCTTATGAACATTTGCTTTGCCTTTATCTAAAACTCTGATTTTCTTCTTCAGATCAACAATGATGTGTTGGAATTCTTGATTTTGTGAATCTAATTTTCTGTTGAGGCGGACTGTGTGATTTCTGTTTTGAAGAATTGCATCCAGTTCCTTTTCATTTTCAAACAGTTTAAGTCTTAAGAAAGCCTTTGTTTCCTTGTGATTAACAGGATCATGACTGTTTTGAAATGATAAAGATCCAATGAGATTTTGAAATTTTAGTTCAAAGTCTGCACTTTGATTTTGACACCAATCAAGCCATTTTTGAAGATTAAAAACTTTGTTTTCCACATCATTGTTGATTTGTCGAAGATCCTCATTCTCTTTGACCAAATTTTCTATCTTCATTTGCAACATCTCAACTTTTACAGCATGATCTTTCACAAGTAGTTCATTGCATGACTCATAAAGTGAATTCATAATCACAGAAACAATGTCATAACACAAAACTTTTTCTAAGAGTCGATCATTTTCTTTTGCTAAAAATTTCTTTTGAAGTTTTTGACGTTGAACCTTGTCATCTTTAGCTTTGAAAATGGTTTTCATAGATGCTACTTCCGTGTATAACTCATCTTCCCATTTTGTTGCGCATTTCTTCAGATTTCTGACATGAGGAAGAATTTTCTTTTGAAGAATCTCTTTCTTTTCTTTTTGAACAGGAGAAAGAAAAGAAGAGACAGGAATTTGAGAACTAAACTCAATTTCATTCTCCAAACGAGAAATGCCACCCATAAATGTCTGAAAATATCGAAGAACCCGACATTTTTGAGGCATTTGTGGATCAACAAGATCCTCTGTCAAACAATCTTTGAATTGTGCAGCAGTTGTGGGGACAGAAGTTATAGACGAAGGAGCATTTATGTTTGTGTACGTTAACGTTTGTTCTGGGTGGTCCTTAGGAGGGACAAATGATTTGCTCAAATGAGGTCGTGCATTATAATCATAATGTACTCTTGAAAACTCTTTTTGTGAATTTGATCGACCCTCAATCTTGTTTGCAAGAAAATCAGTTTCTTCATCAATAGAATACATAACAACACGTTGAAAGGTATCATCTAACAAAAATGTTGCATTGTATAACTTAGGATTGTCTTTGAGTGCTATGTGTAAATTACGGGGTTTGTCACTTCCAAGTGCAAAACTTACTCCTTTAGGACTCGGTTTCACAGTCATTTTTTGAATTTGTGTTACAGAATTACCCGTTTTATACACAACATTTTGAAATTCTTTGAGTTTAGTTTCCAAATCCAGAATTTCCTCAAGATATGAGTCAACACGTTTCCAAGTGGCTTGCTTTTCTTCAAGAAGATCCTGCTGAGATGTTGAGAGCTCTGATTGAGTTTTTAACAACTCAGAAGTTAAAGCATCAATTTGTCTTTTGAATTCAAATTGATCTTTTTCTTTTTGAGAGAGAAGCTCAGCTTTGGCAACGGTTAGCTCACGAACTTGACTTTCTAAATTTTGAACTTTTACATACTCTTGTTGGAAAGCAATTTCAAAAACTTTTTCACGTTTATCTTGTTTTAGATATCCCGAAAGTTGTAGTTTGTAGCACTCATTGTCCTTCATTAACATTGCAATCTTTTCTTTCAGATTATTATCTTGATTCAAAATGCGATAAACCCTTAGTTGTCAAAGTTCACTCAGAAACCAAATATTTCACTTTTCATCAACTTTTCCAATTCGCTAATAATACGGATTACACGAAATCGTCCAAATAACCAATAAACCCGATTGTTTTTGACTTTAAACGATTAGTAATCACAAGATTTGATGAAAATTAAGCTTGTTAACGTAGAAAATATGAAATTCGATGAAGATTTGTGAAATTTTAACGAAATCAAAGCTACTTTTTCAACACGAACAAGAGTTTAACGTTGAGATTTGAACAAAAACCTTATGAAATCTAGAAAACCAGCGTAATTAACTATACTAATGACTCAAAAACACGATCCTAATTATCCCTAGGCGAATGATACCACTTGTAGGTCACGTTTATATCTCAAACACACACACGATATAACTAATAATAACACGTACTACTACTAAATAATAAGCTACGATTAAGAAGATAAGTAAATAAGCAATAAGAGAAGAGAATAAGATGAGAATAAGAGAGAATGGAAGGCTTTCACTATTTGAATTACAAATGAGCAGAGCTTACGCAAGATGCATTAAAACACCAACATGAAATGAGGAGCCCTTGCCTTCTATTTATAGGCAAATACTTAGGGCGCCTCATACTTACTTGTTTCTAGAAGGATTAGCCGGTCCATGGGCTACTAATGGACCGGACTCTAATTACAAACAATATAGCCCAAATAAGCAACATATTTATCGCATTTGATCAAGACTTGAATATTACAAAAACGTGTTCTTAACAAGAATAAAGAAAATCCAAGGCAGATTCCCATTAAAGAGGCTAAACCTACTACTGCTATGGTCTCATGTGATGGCTTGGGAGACTTTGACTGGAGTGACCAAGCTGAGGATGGTCCCAACTATGCACTGATAGCTGATGAAGAACCCAAAGAACAACACTTTGCTCTTATGGGTTATTCCTCCTCTGGATCAGACTCTGAGGTATCAAATGAATCTTCATGTTCATTTAAATCTTGTTCAGATACTATAGAGGAACTAAAATCTAGGTATGATAATTTAAGAGTTGAATTTGAAAAACTCAAACTTGATAATTTAGGATATCAACATGGCCTAAAATCATTAGAAAACAAGGTTGAGTTTCTTAAGAAAATTGAGGAAGAATATGCTGATAAAATTCACACTCTTGAAAGTGAGCTATTTAAGAAAGAATGTGAAATTAACATGCTAAATAAAAAGGTGGAAGAAGCTGAATTAGCTAGAGACTCAGCTTTAAATGAGAAAGAAAAACATGTTGTTAGGATAGATAAACAACATTATGCATCTGTTCTAGCAAATAAAGCAGTTGAAAATCAGATGATTAAAAGAGGATGTGGCCTAGAATACAATGAAGTGGCTCCCCCACTCAAAAGTGCTTTTGCACCAACTAGGAAAGAACTGTCTTTTATATCTGAGTTAGCTGCACAATCTGTAGGTGAAACAAGTCAAGTAAACAATGAAACATCTGTTAGGAATAGTACACCTAAGATTGATGAAAAATTATCTGATGCACCAATCATTGAAGATTGGGAATCAGATAGTGATGATGAGCAGGTAGAGACAACATCAAAGGCTAAAAGGTTAGAGGATGTTAAACCAATTGAACCTAAAGTCAAACAAGCTGAGTTTGTAAAACCTGTGCTAGGAAGCAGTATCTCTAGGAAGATGGCTGAATTTGAGGACAAACCTAGAGAAGTCCCTAGAAAATCAACTAACTGGCCTAGAGGAAATCAAAGGAACTGGAACAGCCTAATCTCACAAAAGTTAGGTAGTGACTTTGAATTAGTTAAAAAGGCCTGTTACAGTTGTGGTAGCTTTGATCATCTTTAGGAAAATTGTTACTACCACAAAAGACCAGTCTGGAACCAATATACTAAGGTAAATCATAAGAACTTTGGTAGAAAGACTCACCCTCACCCAAATAGAGACATGATTCCTCGACAAGTTTTGTTGAGAAATGGTGCTTCTAGGACAATCACTACTGCTACACCAAAGAGGCCCATTCTAAAGACCAAATCTGTGTCTCCTTCTAAGGCAAAAGCAATTTCTGCTGCTGAGCCTAAGGTCATCACAGACACAGTTGTGGGCAACCACTTTTATGCTGTTAAGGCCTCAGCATGCTGGAAATGGAAACCTAAGTCCAGCAGTGCATCAATGAACTTGAAGAAATTTGATTATATTGATGCACAAGGCAGACCCAAGTCAGTAATGGCTTGGGTCCCCAAGAGAAACTAACTCTCTTACTTTTTGTGCAGGGCAATCTACAATTGGAGCTAAAGGATAAATGCATTTTTGATAGTGGATGCTCTGGACATATGACTGGAGACAAAAGCAACTTGGAAGATTTTAAGGCTTTTGATGGTGGTTATGTTGCTTTTGGCAATGATCCAAAAGGTGGAAAGATAGTTGGTAAAGGTACTATTAGAACAGGAAAATTGGATTTTGAAAAGGTGTATTTTGTAGAGGGACTTAAGTTCAATCTTTTTAGTGTCTCACAAATGTGTGACAAAAAGAATTTTGTTCTTTTTACAGACACTGATTGTCTTGTTTTGTCTCCTGACTTTAAGTTGCCTCATGATTCATTAGTGCTACTTAAAGTCCCTAGAACAAACAACATATACAGTGTGGACATTAAGAACATCATTCCTAAAAGATATTTAACTTGTCTTTTTACAAAGGCCACCATTGATGAATCCAAGCTTTGGCATAGAAGATTGGGTCACTTAAATTTCAAAACAATAAATAAACTGGTTAAGGGAAACCTTGTTAGAGGTTTACCTTCAAAATTTTTTGAAAATTATGAAACATGTGTTGCTTGTCAGATGGGAAAGCAACACAGAGCTTTTTGTAAGTCCAAAGTGGTGAACTCTATTTCTGAACCTTTGTATATGTTGCATATGGATCTGTTTGGACCAACTTTTGTGAAGAGCTTAAATAAGAAGATGTATTGCTTAGTTGTCACTGATGATTTTAGTAGGTTTACTTGGGTGTTCTTCTTAGCAACTAAGGATGAGACTTCTGGCATTCTTAAGGCTTTCATTACAAGAGTAGAAAACCTAGTAAATCATAAGGTCAAAATAATCAGATGTGACAATGGAACTGAATTTAAGAATCATGTAATGAATCAGTTCTGTGAGGAAAAAGGTATCTTAAGACAGTTTAGTGTAGCTAGAACTCCTCAGCAGAATGGTGTTGCTGAAAGGAGGAATAGGACATTAATTGAGGCTGCTAGGACTATGTTGTCTGAGTCAAAATTACCCACTACTTTTTGGGCTGAAGCAGTCAACACTGATTGTTTTGTGCAAAATAGAAGTAAGGTAGTTAAGCCTCATAACAAGACCCCATATGAATTATTCCATGGTAGGAAACCTATGATAGATTTCTTGAAACCATTTGGGTGTCCTGTCACTATCTTAAATACCAATGACCAACTAGGAAAGTTTGATGAGAAAGCAGACAAAGGTTTCTTTGTAGGATATTCAACAAATAGCAAGGCATTTAGGGTTTTCAATAGCAGAACTAGACATGTGGAAGAAAATCTGCATGTTAGATTTAGTGAAAACCCCCCAAATGTTGCTGTAACAGAACCTAAGTGGCTCTTTGACATTGATTCTTTGACTAAGACCATGAATTATGAGCCAGTGTTGGCAGGTTCTACTAACATGTCTGTAGGAACACAAGCTAACCCTAATGCAGGTACACAAGCAAAGAAGGATGCATCTGCAGAGGAGTTTGTTTTGATTGAGAAGTGGAAGTTTAATCAGTTCTTCATACCAACAGAGAAAGAGAGAAAGAGTTCACAAGATGATGTTGTTCATAAGGAAGTACCAAAGGATGATGCAGAAGGTGGTGATAAACCTTCTAATGATGGCAAGAATGTTGAAAAGTCAGCAAAGCATGGAAGTACAAGAAATAAAGCTAGCAGCAGTATCTCCCATTCTGCTGCTAAGCCAAATCATTCTGCTGCTATGCCTAGCAGTAGTACTTCTCATTCTACTGCTAAGCCTAGTAGCTCTGCTGATATGCCCAAGGATTCTGTTGCTGACTTTAATGAAAGTATCAATGAAGATGTCGACTTTCCTCATGATCCTGATATGCCTGAATTGGAGGAAATCTACAATGACACAGATGATGATGTTGTGGACGTTTTTGGAGCAGGAGCTGATTTGACAAATATGGAGTCTGCTATTCAAGTCAGTCCTACTCCAACTACCAGAATACACAAGAACCATCCCAAGGAGCAGATAATTGGTGATGTACAATCTGCTGTACAAACCAGAAGTAAAACAAAAGGGTTGGATGATCTACTCAATCAAGGTTTATTTGCTCAATCATTACAAAAGAGAAATAGCCACAAGGACCTACAAAATTGCATGTTTGCCTGTTTCTTATCACAAGAGGAACCCAAAAATATTCACAAAGCTATGCAAGATTCAAGTTGGGTTGAAGCTATGCAAGAGGAGCTGTTACAGTTCAAGCTTCAAGAAGTCTGGACACTAGTTGATTTGCCTAATTGGAAGAGGGCAATTAGTACAAAATGGGTGTTCAGGTGCAAAAGAGATAAAAGAGGAATTGTGGTGAGAAACAAAGCAAGACTAGTGGCTCAAGGGTACACTCAGGAAGAAGGAATAGATTATGATGAGGTCTTTGCTCCTGTAGCAAGGATAGAGGCTATTAGACTATTCTTGGCTTATGCCTCATTAAAGAACTTTCCTGTGTACCAAATGGATGTGAAAAGTGCTTTCTTGTATGGAAAGATTGATGAAGAGGTTTATGTGATGCAACCTCCTGGTTTTGAAGATCCTGACTTTCCTGACAGAGTATATAAAGTGGAGAAAGCACTGTATGGATTACATCAAGCTCCTAGAGCTTGGTATGAAACCTTGTCCAAGTTTTTGTTATCTAATGGGTTCACAAGGGGAACCATTGATAAAACTTTGTTCATCAAGAAAGACAAAAAGGATATTCTACTAGTTCAGGTTTATGTAGATGATATTATTTTTGGGTCTACAAACAAGGTGTTATGTGAAGAAATTGAGAAGCTCATGCATAACATATTTCAAATGAGTTCTATGGGAGAACTCACTTTCTTTCTGGGGCTTCAAGTTAAGCAGACAGCTGATGGGATCTTCATCAGTCAAGACAAGTATGTGGCTCATATGTTAAAGAAATTTAGTTTTAATGATGTGAAGCCAACCAAGACAACAATGGACAACAACAAGCCTTTGCTCAAGGATGAAGATGGGGAAGAGGTTGATGTACACCTTTATAGATCAATGATTGGTTCATTGATGTATCTGACTGCTTCTAGGCCAGACATCATGTTTGTTGTGTGTGCTTGTGCCAGATTTCAAGTGTCCCCAAAAGTCTCACACTTGAATGCTGTCAAAAGAATTTTTAGGTATCTAAAGGGTCAACCAAAATTGGGCCTTTGGTATCCTAATAGTTCACCCTTTGATTTGGTAGCATACTCAGATAGTGATTATGCTGGAGCAAGTTTGGATAGAAAGTCAACCACTGGAGGATGTCAATACCTTGGACATAGTTTGATCTCATAGCAATGTAAGAAACAGACTGTGGTGGCAAATTCAACAACTGAGGCAGAGTATGTGGCTGCTTCTAGTTGCTGTGGACAAGTACTCTGGATTCAAAACCAACTCTTGGATTATGGGTACAATTTCATGAACACCAAAATTTATATTGATAATAACAGCACAATATGTATAATAAAAAATCCTGTTTTTCACTCTAAAACAAAGCATATAGAGATAAGACATCATTTTATTAGAGATTATTATGAGAAAAAGTTAATTCAAGTGGTTAAAATACATACTGACAATAATGTTGCTGATCTACTTACAAAAAGTTTTGATGTAGGTAGGTTTCAATTTTTAGTTGTTAGTATAGGTATGATCAATCTTTAAAATCTTATCTCTGTATGTTTTGTAAAAAGTTTTTGAGGATTTGTGCTGTTATTGATCAAATAAGTTGTTTCTAGTCCTTGCTATGTCTGTATGTTGTCTGCTGCTAAGTTGGTTATTCTGCTGTTATGTATGGTTATGTCTTGTGATTATTGTGGTATCTTGTTTCTTGTGTTTTTGTGGTTTTGGACTAATCTTTTGCAGGATAAGTCACAAGGGAATGGTTGATTGATGAGAAAAAGATGTTTGGAATGTTCAGAAAACATTCTGCTGCTGGTTCAAAAGTTTCTGCTGCTAGGCATATCATTCTGCTGCTGAAGGTTATGCTGCTCAAGTTGAAACTTTTAGGATTCTGCTGCTCGGTTTGAAAGTAAAGGGACTATTTTGCAAATTGGCACGAATAATAACCCTAATTAGATCAAAACGGCATAAAAACCAAATTTGATCTCACCAATAACTTAGTGCGCCCAAAATTAAACCCAATTCAAACCCTAAAACATCTCTTAATCATCCGATCAAAAACTCCCAACTTAAAAACCCTAATTTACAATGGCGAGACGCAGTTTCTCTGATAGCCACAATTCAGTCGCTTTTCTTCAAAAGGTCCCTGAGGCTGAGGGTTTCACTGAAGTCAATGACTTTCTAAATGCATCACAATTAAGGTATGCATTAACGATGAATCCCACTATATATAAATCCCACATGCGAGAGTTTTGGTCTACTGTTACGGCCGAAACCAGACATGGGGAGGAAATGTTAATTGGTACGGTGGATGAAGAAAGTATAGTTGTTACTGAAACATCTGTAAGACGAATTCTTCGTCTTGCAGATGATGACGCAACAACTTGTCTTCCTACAGCTACTATTTTTGAGGAACTTGCAAAACTAGGTTATGAAAAGAAAAATGACAAAATTAAGTTTTCAAAAAGCCTTTTCTGCCCACATTGGAAATTTCTTATTCACACCCTTCTACATTGTCTTAGCCCTAAAACTACTGGGTGGAATGAGTTTAGTGCAAATCAAGCTTCTGCTTTGGTTTGCCTAGCCACAGGCCAACCATTCAATTTTTCAGCTATGATTTTTGATGGGATGAAAAAGAATATTTCTGGTAAAGTTTGTATATACCCAAGGTTCTTACAACTTCTTATAAATAATCAACTACAAGAACCTTTGGAACATTTAGGGATTCATAAGAGTTCTGAATTAACCAGCAAAATGTTTTCATATTTAAAGAGCAATGGGGTTGGTTTTTCTGGGAAAATCACTCCCTTGTCTCAATATATTTTGGATACTGCTACTGATAATGCCTAGGGTGAAGAAGCTGACAGCCCAATAGCTTCCCATCACACACCCACTCCTGAGAACTCAAATGAATCATCTTCTCATGAACCCCAAAATACCCAAACACCTAGGTCTTCACAAAATAAGGACATTGAGCTACCTCAGGCCAATGTCAGTATGGAAGCAGATGAGGCTCCCACAGGTGTGGTAGGTGGGATGATGGAAGGGGCTGGCACTACTGTTTCCAACTTAGAAGTTGAACAGGACAGTGTTAACATCAATAAGACCCCAACCATGGCAACACCTAATGTGGAAGGTTCAAATGAACTAGAAATATGTGGTGGAAACCCTAGCCAAACGGCTCAAAAAGGGGGCTCAGATGCTCAGCCTAGGGTTAAGACTGAGTTTAAGTCCATTGATTCACCTCTCTGGGAAGTTAACACATCCCGAAGTGATGAGGACAGAGAAAGTACAAATGAATTGATGGATGATAATGTACACAATGCCAATGCCAGTGATGCACCTCTCAGACCAGGTAACACAGGTCGAAGTGTTGAGGCTAGACTTGAAACTCCTCATATTGAATTGATGGCTGACACTCATGTACATACTGACAAATCCAATGATCAACCACTCAGGTCAGGTAACACAGACCGAAGTTGTGAGGATATTCTGAAACAATTAAAAGCATTGACGGATAAATGTACAAAACTGTCACAGGAGGTTCTTGGTCTTAGAAAGGAGCTCAAGAAAGTAAAATCTGTTCAGGGTGCTGAAATAAAAAGACTCAAGCTCAGGGTTCAGCATCTTGAAGGGTTAAACAGATCAAGACCTTCACAAGGTTTGGGGGAGGATGCTCCCAAACAGGGGAGGAGTGAAAAAGAAGGTGAGACAAAGGGTTCAGGGGAGGTGGAAATTGAAAAGGATGTAGGTATTGCTGAAAATGAGGGTATTAATGCAGGTGTGGATATGGAGGTGGATAGTGGTGAGACTATTCAAGAATTTGTGGTAAAAGATAGGTCTGGGAATGAAGTTGTGTTAGAAGCAGTTGAAAAGAGTGTTAGGAGTGATGCTGTTGCTGATATTGTTGAAGAGAAGGCACATGATGATTCTGCTGCTGGAGCAGAACATACTGCTGCCGAGTTAAAGATTCTGCTGCTGGTACAGATAAGCATTCTACTGCTGAAGAAAAGAATGCTGCTGATTCTGAATCTAGTGAAGATAGAATACCAATAGATCAAGTGATGCTAAGAGCCAAAACAACAACAACACCACAACAAACTTTAACTAAATCTGCACCAAAACCAAAAGCCAAAGGAGTTGTGATAAGAGAGCCTACACTAACACCTAAACCTACATCATCAACCATTTCATCAAAAGATAAGGGCAAGGGCATCTTGGTTGAAGAACCAAAGAAGAAGTTCAAGTTTATGGATGCTGCTGCCAAAGAACAACAAAGTGAAACTGATGAAGAGGCTGCAAGGAGAATGGAAGCTCAATGGAAAGCAGAGGATGAGTTGGAGAGAAAAAGGATAGAAGAGGAAGATTGGGAGATAGCAAAGCAAACTCAGAAGGAGGAAAGAGAAATGTATACTTCTGAAGATAGACAGGATGCCATAGATGATTTGCTTGTGCAATTTAGAAAGAAGCAAAATCAAAAGAAGGGAGAGTACAAGAAGAAGAAACCTTCAAAAACTGATGAGTATAATTATATGAAATTGTATCTGAGAAACCAAGCTTATTGGAAACCTAGTGCATTCAGAGGGATTACTAGAGCTGCTGTTGCAAAGTCTTACTATGAGACTCATGCAAGACTCAACAGACCAATTGAGCGTATGACTGATGCTGAGGTTAAAGAGTTTACAAGAATGAAAGTGGCACCAAATGCTTACATGAATTCTGAGTCAAGTGTTAAAAAGTCTAAAAGTATCAGAAGTTGTGCCAGAAAAAGTAGCAAATGAGAAAGAGATTGTTGATGAAGTTGAGAAGGAGAAAGAATTGGTAGTTGAGAAGGAGAAAGAAGTGGTAGAGGAAAAGAAGAAAGAAGTAACAGAGGAGAAATCTGAGTCCACTATTGGGGTAAAAAGAACAGGAAAAAAAAGGAAGAGTAAGGCTAAGAAAAGAAAGAGAACTACACCTATGAAATGGAGTGATTCTGAAGATAGTTATGAAGAAGTGACTACAGATGACATGAAAAAGATTATGGAGTTTACAGATCATAAACCACAACCAGAACCTGAGATAAATAATGCAGTTCCTTTGACAACAAAATACCAAATCATCTCTTATACTCATGATGTGCAAGATGGAAGTGAACCATGGTGGGAAATCAAGAGATCAAATGGAATGTGTCAGAAGTTTATCAGATTCTCACAGATGTTACATTTCATGGATAGGGATGATGTGGTACAACTTTGGAGGCTGTATAAGAAATGGTATGGGGAAACAAGACTAGAGATAATATATGAAAGGCTACACTATTACTATTTGAAGAATATGTTTGAGCCAGATGAAAGAGATATTGAATGGAAGGATTTGCTAAATTCGAAAAAGGTTCATAAATGGTATCTGTATCAGTCTTGTGGAGTACATGAATTGGTTGGTAAAGGTGTAAGTTTATACATGCTGGTGGAAAAAGATTACCCCTTCACCAATAATACTGCTGTTATCACTCAGATGCTACAACCTGGAAGGTTAAGGTTACAGAGACCATTTCTTTCAGATCATCAAGCCTATGAGTTAGTAGAGAAGTATAGAAAGGTGCTAAAATCAAAGACTTCAGAGCAGAAGTAGTGTTTGGAAGCATCCTCCTGGTGTTGATCTGTTCTTAGAAGAAACTTGATGATTTTTAGAGGAAAATATCAAGTTTAGGGGAGGATTGTTGGGTTTTGAAGATACTGCTGCTTGAAGTTCATGCTACTTCTCTGAGTATTTAGAGGAAAATACACCAAGTATGATACTGCTGCTAGGCAAAGTCATACTACTGCTAGTGTATTCATAATGCTGCTGATGTCTGAAGAAATTAACTAAGTATCATACTATTGCTAGCTTTTGATGATAATGCTGCTAGAGTAATGATGCTGCTGCTTATAAGATAATGTATAGTTTGTTAATATATTTTAGGAAAAGATACGATTTGATATTATCTTGTATAGAAAGTTTTGTAACCGACTAGGACTCCTTAGAGTATAAAAGGAGGATCTAGGGTTAGGATTAGAGTACGTATCTTTGTGTAATTCGATCACTTCAAGGTTTTTTGTAACCCTGTTACTTTTGAGTAACCGTATTAATATATTGAAGTGTTATTGGAGAATTTAAGTGTGTTCATTATTCTTCTTAAGATTAAATATTAGTTTCCGCATAATATTTAATAAATCGTTCAAGAACAGTTTCTACACTAATTGTCTTGGAGTTTATATCTAAGATAATTGACAAGGTCGTTAAGCTCATCTGGGATCAACATCCATGATGGGTGAACTTACGTTTTTCTTAGGACTCCAAGTTCATCAATCACCCCGTGGAATTTTTTTAAGTCAGTCCAAATATGTTTGGACAACTTGTCATGCCATGTTTGGGTCCCTCATGTATCTACCAAATACCGAAGTATGATTGGGTCCCTCATATATCTAACAGCCAGTAGACCAGATATAGTATTTGCCGTATATCTATGCTCCCGATATCAGTCACGCCAAACTGAAAGACACCTCTCGGAGGCTAAAAGAATCATTCAATACATAAAGGGAACCATCCATTTGGGGATCTGGTATCCGAAGGATTCTGGTTTTGAACTAATAGCCTTTTCAGATACTGATCGTGCAGGGTGTTTAGACACACGCAAAAGTACATCTGGTGGAGTGCAGTTTCTAGGAGACAAACTTGTATCTTGGCAGTCAAAGAAGCAGGATTGCACTTCATTGTCATCAAAAAAATCAGAATATGTAGCTATGTCAGCATGCTGTGCTCAAGTCATATGGATGCGATCACAGCTGATGGACTACAGTCACATTTACAATAAGATTCCCATGTACTGCGACTCCAAGAGTGCCATTGCCATATCATGCAACACAGTTCAACATTCAAAGTCAAAACACATCGCACTCCAATATCATTTCATCAAAGAGCATGTTGAAAAGGGTACAATTTAATTATACTTTGTGGGTACTGAATACCAATTAGAGGACTTATTCACCAAAGCCTTGCCCCATGCAAGATTTGTGGAATTAGTTCACCAAATTGGTATGCGGTGTTTGACTCCCGATGATTTGAAAAACTTTATTAAAAACAACTAAGAAAGTCAAACACCAAAACGTTTTGTAAATATCTTATCAAAAACAACAAAAAGATTTTCATTTTCTTTCTTTATCATATCAAAAAAAAAATGCAAGTACAAAATTTCTGTCAACACTTTGTTCATTTAAACAAATTAAACATTTTCCGAATAAATGTTGAGGGGGAGTATGAAATTCACTTTTAAAATTCATTTTTTAAAAACTTTGTTGGGAATTAAATGATCAAACACTTTGTACTGCCAAGCCAAGAAGGTACTGCCATGCATAAAGTTTGAACTGTTGAAGATTTACACTAACAGTACAAACCAGTTAGTACTGCTAGTGTAATATGCTGAAGAAAGAAGGTACTGCTAAGGATATAGAAGATGTGTAAAGTGATAAGTTTAGAAGATATTCTGTGTATATCTTATAAGTTTAGAATGATACGTATATTGTATATGAATAGTTATCTTGTAAAGGACTCCTTGTGTCTATAAAAGGAGGTCCTATGTTAGATGTTTTGATACGTATGTTTTGAGAAGCTTCAAGGTTGTAAACCCTAGTGACCGTAAGATCTACACACACTCCTTGTGTTAGATGTGATACGTAGAATTATACTTAGTCTAGCACGCGGAATTTACTAGCTAGCACTTAGAAGATCTTGTGTGTTTTGTATGATTAGAATTAAACAAAGAACACAGAATAATAACTTCCAACGATTCAATATTATTAGCAAATAATACGAGTGATCTTCCTATCACTAGGGTTTACAACCTTGAATCTTTCTAATACGTATGAACTCTATCGTATTCGTGTATCTATGTGTATTGTATTGTGTTGTGTATCTAAAACCTTAACCTAGGCAATCCTTTTATAGACCAAGGATTCCTGTACAAGATAACTATCAATCTATTCTTATACGATATACACAATATATTTTCCATAATTATCTACTTTACATAAATCATAACCAGTCTTAACTGCTCATGTCTTCAATACTCTTCAGCAGTCTTAACTTCAATCTTCAACAGTCCTAACTGTTACCTCCAACAGTCTTAACTGCTTAAGCTTAATTCCTAACAATCCTCCCCTAAACTTATGATTTCCTCCCAATCATTAAGTTTCTTCAAATTAAGCTTCTTCTTCTTAATGCTGAAAATTCTTTCAAATACCCATCAAGCAAATCTCTTAGATCTAGCTTTCACTTCTTGTGCAAGGTTAAATATCTTCGTTACCAGCATATTAGCCATCTCAGATTCTTCATTAGCTTCTAGTTTAGTAAATACCAGCATAGTCAAAACACCTGGTCTGAGTGGATAATTCTTTTCAACCAGCATATATATCTCTAATCCATCCTTTGTAGATACTCTGTGTACTCCACATGTACCAAATAACTTCCAAGAAATATCCTTGACTTGAGCTTGAAATCTCCATATCGATTCTCCACCATCTGGTTCATATAATCTCTTCAATTGAACCCATAGTTCTTTGTCTTTATCTTCAACTGGATCAATATCTCTGAACTTCTCTTTTACTAAACTCCAAAGTTGATTTAGATCTTCTCTGTCAAAGCCTTTAAGTAAATCTTCAAACAACTTATATCTTTCAGAAATATCTCCTAATCTGATAATCTTCCATCCCTTCATTCTACCATCAGTAAACACTTCCCAGTCAATTATTGGATGTTTGACCTGCAAAGGTTTAATGTGAGAATACTCTGGAATAATCACCATCATGCTTTTAATCTTCTCATCAGTTAATCCTTCTTCATCAGACTTTTGTTTCTTAGCAACTTCTGATTCCATAGATTCTGCTTCCCTCTTCTTACCTATTTTGACACTTCTTTTTGGAGAATTCAAAATAGCATAAGTTTCACAGAATTCTTTTTCAATAATAGCATAAGACATTCCCTTGAAATCTTTCATTAAGTAATTTGCTGAGTTCTTCAAATAATGCTTCATATCCTCAACAAGTTCTCTCTTTGTAGGTAACTTTGTCTTGTACCCTGACTTCTGGCTTTCTCTTATTCTATGAATCAGATCTTCCCACTTTGTAACTCCATTCTTCTTGAGTATAAATTTCTTAAGCTCCTCTGTCTTCTCATCTTCATTCAACTCTTGATCTCTAAGAACCATAGAAGCTTGTGCTCTTACCATCACATCAGAATCTAGAAAATATTGCAACTGTTCATTGAATTCTTCTTGATCTACTTCATTTGATCTTTTCCTTCCCATGAATTCAGCTATATTCCTTATATCATCAGCAGCCAATTTCCTTGCAAATTCTTCATCATGATCCATCTGAGCTTGTTTAGCTTCCTTTTCAGCTTCCTTATCAGCCAAATCTTCTTCTAACATTTGCCTTGCAACCTCAGCATCATGAGCAATTTGTTCTTGAGTTTTTGGTTTCAACCTTTTAAGCCTTTCAAGTTCTTGAACAGCAGCCACTTCTTCAGATGTCATAGGATTCTTTCCTTTATCTGCTCTTCTCTTGAAATCTTTTTCATCAGAAGTTTCTTCAGTTGGAACTGCTTGTTGTTCTAACTCAGCAGTTTGAACTGTTACTTGCTCCGTCTCAGCAGTTTGAACTGCTTCTTCATAAGGAACTGCTTGATGTGTTTCAGCTGTTTCTTCATGAATATTACCAGAACCTGAACCAATATCAAAACCTTGATCTTGTTCAGAACTTTCTTCATACCTCCCCTGAGATCCTGATCTATCCTTTTCTTCAAATTTCCTCTCTTTACCAGATTTCCTCCCCTGTTTGGAAGAATTTTCATCATCCCCTTCAGAGCCATCTGAATCATCATCATCAGAATCATCCAATACCACTCTTGCCCTTTTCTTCTTCAACTGTTCTTCAAGTTTCTTCACCCTTTTTGTTAGCTTTGTATAAACTTTGGCAAAAGTCTCCTTATGAGCTTTAAATTCCTCATTGGTTTGCTTTAGCTCCTTCTCCAAAGTATCAACTTTGTTTACTAACTTGGTACATAAAGCCGTCAATTCAGTTTGTGAAGAACTACCCTCATCACTTCTAGCTGTATTACCTGCTATGAGAGGTGAATCTTTGGGCAAGGATTCAGTCACAACCCTAGTTAGACTAGGTTTAGACCTTCTCCTATAAGTGATAGGTGGTTGTTGGGTTGTTTCAAATACTTGAGTGGATGTGTGATGGGGATCAGTTGGAACTGCTGAACCTTCACCCAACTCAGTTTGAATCATTTGAGGAAATAAT
This sequence comes from Artemisia tridentata subsp. tridentata, assembly GCA_021014915.2. Lineage (NCBI taxonomy): Eukaryota > Viridiplantae > Streptophyta > Magnoliopsida > Asterales > Asteraceae > Artemisia > Artemisia tridentata. The sequence continues at coordinate 310,721,012 of CP139503.1, read as the reverse complement.
GGAACTGGTTCCCCTTGAAAAAGTTTACTAGCCATAGTCATATTTTGAAAAACCTTTGATTGTAGACTAGGCGTAGGAAAAATTTTAGTTGGTTCTGTAAGCTGGTTTTTCTTTTTATTTAAAATTGTTTGAACAAACCTGGGATACATTAAAAACTTTGTTTTACTATCAACATTTGATGCCATACCCTCAAAAATATATTTTGACCAGTTAAAAACTCTGTTTGTAGACAAGCAAATGAGAGCAATAACAATATTGCTACTAAATTGTTCCCAAGCAGTCTTTTTATTACTTAAACATAATAGAAGAGTATGTATCAAAAATCTCCATTGGGGTAAAAAACATGCTTTTTGAAAAGTCAATTTATGTTCAGATGTATCATACCCCATTTTTTCAAGTTCTTCCCAAATTTCAGTATTTAGCATAGTGTCGATACCATCTGAGTCATTTAGTTTAAGATGTCTCCTAAGTATAGACTCGGTAACAACAAATTTAATGCCATCTACTTTAGTATGAATTTCTAAGTTTCCATCATCACTTGTCAAGATAGATGAATTCTGCCAGAACTGTGTGATGTGCGAAACATAAAGAGTAGGAGAAACAGTTAGAGCATACCTTATGTGAGAGTGATTGAGAAAATCCACAATCTCATAAAATTTTGGCCCATCTCCTTGCTCTGTTTTCTCTAAAAATGCAACCTGGTTGTGACGCTTAGCAAAATCCAATCTTGCCATTCTTAGTAGAAAATGTTAGTTAACAGCCATGAATAGTAATAATGGTGAGTGAAAAGATAGAAGATGAAAGTAATATTGAGAGTTTATGGAGAGAGTTAGGGTTACAAGTTGACCGACTTAAAGAATATGGTAACTATTTATTTTAGTATAAGGATATAATAAAATAAAAGTTAAAAATATCTATAAGAGGATCCCTCGAAATCCGTAATTCATCCAGTAAAAATCGCAACAAACCGCCAACGGCTAGTTTTTACTCCAAAATTAATTACCGACACGTCAGTCATAACGGCTAGTTGAACCGTACCAATATTTTGTACTAACCGTCTCAACTGTTGAAAAATTTTATTGAGCCGTCCCAACTTTTTGAAATAAGAATTTTAAAATAACATGGCTCATACATAGTTTTTAGCAAACTATCAGCTATCAACGGATTTGATATGTCTTTACCAATAGCCGTTTGCTTTGGACTAGCCAACTCTTCACATTTAGATATGGTGAGCTGATAACCATACAATTTTTGGTAAATTGTCAACCATCAACGGATTTGATTAGTCTTTACCAGAAACCGTTTGCTCTGGACTAGTTGGTTCTTATGTGGATAAGACATGGTGAACCAATTACCATTTGTTGTATGCAAGAATCACATACTAATCTCCAGAACACCATTTAGTCCAAAACATCAAGCATTCATAATCCCTTGGTGTTTACTCTCCAATCCTGCAATTGTTAGTCCAAAAACAAAATACAAAATACAAGCATATGACTAACAATGCATATAACAAGAAAAATTAGTTTTCTTGTCGAACCCAAGCCAAAACAGACTTAGGCTTTCCTCTAGCATCAACATAATTCATTCTTTTCAAAACAGTCTTAGCACCATTAGGTTGAATTGGTCTCCATACCCAACATGCTGAAGCATTCACCCCATTACCCATGTTTCCCTTAGCAGTGTTTTTATTCACATCAGTACCAATTACCTTGCTAGCAGTTGGAACTGCTGGCTTGGCAGTTGTTACCTTAGGTTTCCAAACTTGATTTTTTACCACTGCTTTCTCATAAAAAGTTCTTTTACCAGTTTTGTATGATGGTTTAAAAACATTTATTGGATTTTGAACTAGTGGCCTTGGGTGAATCTGTCTCATAGGTCTGACAGTTGGAACTGCTGGTCTAGCAGTTGGAACTGCTCTAGGTCCAGACCTCAAAAGAACTGACCTGGGTATCATCTTATCATTCCTAGGAGGAGTTTTAGGTCTTTCTAGGCACATGCTTTTGTTTGAATACCCTCTAACATACTTATCACAAAAAGCTGCAAGATGATCAAAGCTACCACAAGAGTAACAAGCTTTCCTATAGCAAACAAAATCCTTTCCTAATTGGTGGGATTTGAGGTCATTCCAATTCCTCTGGTTACCTCTTGGCTTGTTTGTGGTTCTATACATCTCTGCATACCTAACTGTTGGTCTAAAAGGTTTGGCATTTGAACTAGGCCTAACAGTCTCAGGTTTAACCATCTTTGGAACTTTTGGTTCCTCCACTTTAGCACTAACAGGCTTAACCACAGCCTGATCATCCTCATCATCAGAAGTCCATTCCTCAATTGTTGGAGCATCTGAGTCCTTAGGTGAGGACCTATCAGAAGACACCTTGTCCTCAGATAGTGATTTATCACTTGCACTAACAAACACAGGTTTATCAACTACATCCTTCTTAGGTTGAGGACCATAGTTAAGTTCAGGTAATTGAAATTCAGGGAGTCCTGTGTGTTCTAAGTCTATACCTTTAGGTGATGGAATTCCTCTATAAGGAGGTGGGACAGACTTATATCCTAGGCCTGACTTAGCTTTATTTTGAATCTGACTCTCAATTATCTTTTTAACACCTTGTGATGTGTATTCAAGTGTATCTACACTCATCTGTATGTTCTCCTTAGCTTTCTTAACCTGTTCTAATTCATGTTTTAAAACAGTGATCTCATTCTCTCTAAACATTAAGTCTCTCTTAACAATAATCATATCATCAGAAAACTTAGACTCATTGTTTTGATAATGAACAATTTTCTCTTCTAACACAGCTAAAGCTCTCTTATGATTTGCTAAGCTAAAAGCAGTTTCTTTTAATTCTTTCCACTGACTCTCATATCTTGTTTTAAGTGTTTCTAATTCTTTTAAAGATTCACAAGATTTAGAACATTTTGAAACTTGTACCTCAGAATCAGAAAATGCCATGAGAGCAACCTCTGTAGATGCTTCTGCTTCCTCCTCTGCAATATAGCTCCAGTCAAATCCTAAGCCATCAATAGCAACCATGGCTTTCGAGCTTGAATCAGTAACCTCCACAACTCTTGACTTGTTTCCATATGCTCTACTCTTTCCATCTTGTTGACTTGGCAATCTGCATTCTCTTGAGTAATGACCTTTCTTGTGGCAATTGTAGCACTCAATCTTGGACTTGTCATACCCTGCAACATCATTACTGTTTATGACAATCTTCTTGCCAGTCTTCTTCAAGAATCTTCTAGCTCTCAAACTGAGAAGAGAGAGCTGCCACTTAATATCCATCTCTTCAATATCATCTTCATCAATCTCTTGAAGATCTGAATGAGTCAACATACTTCCATTGTGCTGAGTAGTCAGAAAAGCACAATAAGTATCATCATTCAAAAGTCCACTAGTACTGCTTGAGGTGCTAGCAGTACCAAGATTTGCACTAGCAGTTCCAACTGCTCCACTAACTTGGACTTCTTCATCAGGACTTGATGAACTGGGAGTTGATACAAAGGCCAAATTCCCTGAGCTTGAGCTTGAACTTGATCCAGCAGACTTCTTAATCTCATGTTCAACTATCTTGAAGTTGCTATATAGATCCATTAAGCTCATGGAATCTATATCAGGCTTGTTTTTCCATACTACCACATGCATAGCCCATTCAGAAGGTAGACTTCTCAGAAATTTAGAGTTGAGATCTTCCTGAGGCATCTCAATCCCTAAAACAGCCAGTTGACTCACCAACTTTTGAAGCCTATTGAACATATGATCCAACGACTCATTATTTGTTGCAGTAAAGTTCTCAAACTGATTCTTGAGAAGGGTCTTCTGAGTTTTCTTGGTGGCTTCATTCCCACCATATCTTGCAACAATAGCTTCGAAAAGAGATTTAGCACACTTGAACTTACTAAAATTCAGCAACTGATCATTGGGAATAGACATCAGAAGCAAACTTCTAGCCTTAATATCATTCTTGTACCTTGCCTTCTCTTCATTAGTGGTTGGCTTTGTCTGCACTGTAGTCTCAGATTTACCTTCAACAACAGTTGTTGTTTCAACAGGGGTAAAAGAGTTTCCATCTTCAATGATCTCCCATAGTGCATAGTCTTGCACTTGGAAAAACTGCTCAATACGAAGTCTCCACATGTCGAACTCATTAGGTTTAAGCATAGGAAGCTTAGCAGCAATGTTGGTTGTAGATGGTGTTGTTTCCATGTCCATCTTTGTTCTTCTCGAATCTTCTAAATCTATGTATCAGCAACCTGGCTCTGATACCACTTGACCGGATCTACACACACTCCTTGTGTTAGATGTGATACGTAGAATTATACTTAGTCTAGCACGCGGAATTTACTAGCTAGCACTTAGAAGATCTTGTGTGTTTTGTATGATTAGAATTAAACAAAGAACACAGAATAATAACTTCCAACGATTCAATATTATTAGCAAATAATACGAGTGATCTTCCTATCACTAGGGTTTACAACCTTTAATCTTTCTAATACGTATGAACTCTATCGTATTCGTGTATCTATGTGTATTGTATTGTGTTGTGTATCTAAAACCTTAACCTAGGCAATCCTTTTATAGACCAAGGATTCCTGTACAAGATAACTATCAATCTATTCTTATACTATATACACAATATATTTTCCATAATTATCTACTTTACATAAATCATAGCCAGTCTTAACTTCTTCTCTCAGCAGTCTTAACTGCTCATTTCTTCAATACTCTTCAGCAGTCTTAACTTCAATCTTCAACAGTCCTAACTGTTACCTCCAACAGTCTTAACTACTTAAGCTTAATTCCTAACACCTAGTGATATTAAGATCACTCGTATTATTTACTTAATAATATTGAAGCGTTTTGGTTATATTGTTCACTGTTCAATACATTGATATTGTTCATAATTCTTCTAAGTATCAAAGAGTAGATTCCGCATACTCTTTGGTATACAGTCAAAGTATTCTAGCACAAGGCTCAAGTGTGATTAGATCCTCACAAGTGGTAATAGAGCCAGGTTCTGATACTTTGATTTAGAAGATACACACCAGAAGAACTCTTTATTCCCTATAAAGAAGTTGGACATGGAGACAACTCAAACTTCTACCACAGTTAAGTTGCCAATGCTCAAGCAGAATGAATATGAGCTGTGGAGGCTCAGAATTGAGCAGTACTTTCAAGTACAGGATTATGCTCTATGGGAAATCATAGAGAATGGCAACTCTTTTACACCTAAAATCACTGAATCAACTGTTGATGGTGTCAAAACTCAAACAATCAACAATATTCTTGTTACTACAGAAGAGAAGCTTCAGAAGAAGAATGATCTCAAGGCTAGGAGTATGTTGCTTATGGCAATTCCTAATGAGCAACTGTTGACTTTCAGCAAATACAAGGATGCAAAGACTATATTTGGAGCCATAACTACAAGGTTTGGTGGTAATGAATCAACCAAGAAGACACAGAAGACTTTGCTAAAGCAGAATTATGAGAATTTTAGTGCTACGAGCACTGAGTATCTTGATCATATTTTCAACAGGCTGTAGAAGATAGTCAGCCAACTGGCTGTATTGGGTGTTGAGATCCCACAGGTGGATCTTAATTTCACTAAGAAGTTTTCCTGTTGAATGGAACACTCATGTAGTGGTCTGGAGAAACAAGCCAGACATTCATACAATGAGTCTCGATGATCTGTACAACAACTTCAAAATTGTTGAACAGGAGGTAAGGAAGACTGGAAGCTCAAGCTCTAGCTTTGGGAACATGGAATTTGTGTCATCTCCCAGCAATTGCAGTCAAGAAGATGTTAATACTGCTTCAGGAGTTAATACTGCTAACCCTAACATTAGTACTGCTAGTTCATAAACTAGTACTGCTGGTTTAGGTGATGATACCTTCTATGCTTTCCTGACCAGTCAAGCCAATGGGTCTCAGCTAGTCCATGAAGATCTTATACAGGTGCATGAAGATGATTTGGAAGAGATGGACTTGAAGTGGCAGTTAGCAGTGCTAAGCATGAGGGCCAAGAAATTCTTCCAAAGAACTGGGAAGAAGATCACTATCAGTGGTAGTGATACAGCTGGGTTTGATAAATCAAAGGTGGAGTATTACAACTGCCATAAGTTGTGACACTTTGTTAGGGAATGCAGAGGACCAAGGCAGCAGGGCAACAGAAGCAAAGAGTATAGGAATCAGCAGGACAACAGGAAAGCTGTGAATGTGGAAGAGCCTTCTTCAAAGGCAATGGTGGCTACAGATGGACTTGGTTTTGATTGGAGCTTCATGGCTGAGGAAGAAGCACCAACAGAGATGGCACTGATGGCTTTCTCTGACTCTGAGGTACATACAGTTAAAGCTTGCTCAAAATCTTGTTTAGCTCTAAAAGACTATGAAACACTTAAAAAGCAATATGGTGACCTGAGAATAGAGCTCAACCAATCTAATTTTAATTTGGCAAATCATAAAAGAGGTTTAGCTGTCTTAGAAGAACAAATAGTGTTTTACAAGCAAAATGAGACTGTCTTTTCTGAGGACATTGTTGTGCTTAAAAGAGACATATCATACAAAGATGCTGAGATTAGTGTTCTTAAAAATGAACTAGACAAGGTTAAGCAACAAAAAGAAAACATACAGCTAAGTGTAGACACCCTTAAATATGCGTCTAAAGGAGTTAATAAGATTATAGAGCGTCAGCTTGTTAACAAAGCTAAGTCTAGTCTAGGATACAATTCTGTTCCACCTCCATATAGAGGGGTACCTTCACCCCCAGGTATTGACTTGGCACACACTGGTCTAGAGGAATTTGAAGATGCTAAGCTTGAATATGGACCTAAGACTAGTGAGAGTCCTAGTGTAGAAAAGTATGAAGAGGTTAAGGAATCCTTTGAAAATGCAAGTGACACATCATTAGTTGAGGAAAATGTTCCTGAAGTTAAGGTTGAAAAGAAAATTGTTGTTCCTAATGTGGCTAAAATAGAACTTGAAAAACCAGTTAGGAAGCAAGTTAGTTATGCAGAGATGTATAGATAAAAAAACAGGTCACAAAGTCCTAGGGGTAACTTGAGAAATTGGAATAATTTGAAGTCCAAACAGCTAGGAAGTGATTTTTTCATGTATAATAAAGCATGTTTTACTTATGGCAGTTTTTATCATGTTTAGGCTAATTGCAACTACCACCAAAGGGAAAGGGTGGTAAATGGGAATACAAGGGTGAACACAAATGGCTTTGCTAAAGCTAATTGTAACTACCACAAAAGTGAAAGGGTGGTAAATGGGAATACAAGGGTGGACACAAATGGATTTGCTAAATATAATCACCCAAATGCTCAAAGAAACATGTCTCCCAGAGCAGTGTTGATGAGAACTGGCCTCAGACCTTTGAATACTATTAGGCCTGTTTGTACTGCTCACGCCAAATCAATAGTTTCAAGTGCTAAACCAATATCATGTTTTACTAAATCAGCACAACAAACTGGTAAAAGGTCCTTTTATGAGAAAACAGTATTTCATAACAAGAAATGGAGCCAAACAATCAAAACTGCTAGGCCAACAGTTTGTACTGCTAGGCCAGTAGTTAGTACTGCTAGGCATATGAATGATGTTAGGGGACCAAGGGGCAATGCTGTTAAGGCCTCAACATGTTGGGAATGGAAACCTACCAAACCTAATGGTGCATCAATCACAATGAAGAAATATGACTATATTGATGCACCAGGCAGATCCAAGTCAGTAATGGCTTGGGTCCCTAAAGTAAACTAATTTCCTTTATTTTATGTGCAGGAACATCCACAAGATGATGAAGAAAATCAAGGATATGCCGACAGTGGATGCTCTAGGCACATGACTAGGAACATATCTTACCTCTCAGATTTCAAAGCTATTGATGGAGGATATGTTGCCTTTGGGGTAGGAGCAAGAGGTGGTAGAATTACTGGTAAAGGTACAATCAAAACTGGTAAACTTGATTTTGAAGATGTATACTTTGTGCAGGAACTTAAGTTTAATCTTTTTAGTGTCTCACAGATGTGTGACAAAAAGAATATAGTTCTTTTTATTGACACTGAATGTCTTGTCCTATCTCCTGGCTTTAAGTTACCTGATGAAAGTCAAGTATTACTTAAAGTTCCTAGAAAGGGTAACATGTACAGTGTTGATATGTAGAAGATTGTTCCTAAAGAGAGTCTAACTTGTCTTGTAGCAAAAGCCACATTGGATGAATCAATGCTTTGGTATAGGAGACTTGGTCATGTTAATTTTAAAACCATTAATAAGATTGTAAACGATGGTTTGGTAAGAGGTTTACCTCAGAAATATTTTGAAAATGACCAAACTTGTGTTGCCTATCTTAAGGGAAAACAACACAAAGCTTCTTGTAAGCCCAAGACCCAAAACTCTATTACTCAACCATTATTCATGCTTCATATGAACTTGTTTGGTTCTACTTCTGTGAGTAGTTTATTGCATAAGAAGTACTGTCTTGTGGTGACTGATGATTATAGCAGGTTCACTTGGGTTTTCTTTCTATGAAATAAGGATGAAACCAGTCGCATTCTTAAGAACTTTATAATAGAAATAGAAAACCTAGTTGATAAGAAAGTGAAAATCATCAGGCGTGACAATGGGACATAATTTAAAAATAGAGTTATGGATGAATTTTGTAAAGAAAAGGGTATTAAGAGAGAGTTTAGTGTAGCTAGAACTCCTCGGCAGAATGGTGTTGCTGAAAAGAGGAATATGACACTGATAGAGGCTGCTAGGACCATGTTAGCTGACTCTAAGCTACCCACTACTTTTTGGGCTAAAGCAGTTAATACTGCTTGTTATGTACAGAACAGGGTTTTAGTGGTCAAACCTCACAACAAGACACTTTATGAACTTTTTAGGGGTAGAACACCTGCTCTTGGCTTCATGAGACCATTTGGATGTCATGTTGCTATACTTAATACCTTAGATTATTTGGGAAAGTTTGATGGAAAATCAGATGAGGGATTCTTTGTTGGTTACTCTACACATAGTAAAGTTTTTAGAGTATATAACATAAGAACCAGGAAGGTAGAAGAAAACCTGCGTGTTGAGTTTTTGGAGAATAAGACTAATGTTGCAGGTGAAGGTCCAAAGTGGCTATTTGACCTTGATACACTAACAGAATCTATGAACTGTGTACCAGTTGTTGTAGGTACAAATACTGATGATTTTGCAGGTTCAGAAGATAATGTTGTTGCAGGTGAATCTAGCATGGAGAAAGAAACTGGAAAAGATCATATTTTGATGCCAATTTGGAAAGATAGGTATCTGTTTGATTCTTCTTCAAAGAATGATGATCCACCATCCTCTAGTGATCTTGGAAAGGAGGATGATGTAGGTGTGCATAATGTAAATGGAGTGGATGATCAAGAACAAGAGGTTCCTGAAAGCAGTACAAATTGTGTTAGTACTGCTGCGCCAAAAGATAGTACCGGTGGACCAAATATTCATACTGTTGATCCAACAGTTAATTCTGCTCCACATGCTGATCCTTTTGATGAATTTGAAGTTGATTCAAACAACATTCCTACCGCATATGAAGCTCCCTCAACTCCCCATACAAGAGTTCACAAGGATCATTCATTTGATCTTGTGATTGGAGATGTGTAGTCTGGTGTCAAGACAAGAAGATAAACAATGACTTTAAATGAACAAGGTTTTCTCAGTGTTGTGTATGAAGAGAAAACTCATGAAGACACCAATACTTGTCTCTGTGTGTGTTTCTTATCACAAGAAGAACCCAAGAATGTACTTAAAGCACTACAAGAATCAAGTTGGGTGGAAGCTATGCAAGAAGAGCTTCTACAGTTCAAGATACAGAAGTTTTGGGTACTTGTAGATTTGCCTAAGGGAGTAAGGGTGGTGGGTACCAAATGGATTTTCAAAAATAAAAAGGATGAAAGAGGGATTGTAATCAGGAATAAAGCAAGGATTGTAGTTCAGGGATACACTCAAGAGGAAGGAATAGATTATGAGGAGGTTTTGCACCTGTAGCAAGGATTGAGACAATAAGGCTATTTTTAGCTTATGCTTCATTCATGGGGTTTATGGTCTATCAAATGGATGTGAAGAATGCCTTTCTGTATGGTACTATTGAAGAAGAGGTTTATATTTCTCAACCACCAGGATTTGAAGATCCTAATCATCCAGACAAAGTCTACAAGGTGGTAAAAGCTTTATGTGGTTTACATCAAGCTCCTAGAGCCTGGTATGAAACCCTAGCAAGGTATTTGTTGGAGAATAGATTTCACAGAGGCAAGATAGATCAGACATTATGCATCAAAAAGCAAAAAGGGGTTATTTGCTTGTTCAGGTTTATGTGACTGATATTATTTTTGGATCTACTTGGAAGGAGATGTGCACTGAGTTTGAGAAGCTTATGCATGATAAGTTTCAAATGACCTCCATGGGTGAGCTTACTTTCTTCTTGGGGCTGGAAGTGAAGCAAAAAGCAGAAGGAATATTCATCAGTCAAGATAAATATGTAACTGAAATATTGAGAAAGTTTCAGTTCACAGATGCCAAAAAAGCCAGCACTCCTATTGATCCAGAGAAACCTTTGCTCAAACATTCAGATGGTGATAATGTTGATGTTTACATCTACAGGTCCATGATTGGGTCACTGATGTATCTTACATCATCAAGATCAGATATTATGTTTGCAGTGTGTGCATGTGCAAGGTTCCAAGTTACACCTAAAGCCTCACATTTACATGCTGTAAAAAGAATCTTTAGGTATCTCAAGGGTCAACCTAAATTGGGCCTTTGGTATCCTAAAGAGTCTTCTTTTGATCTTGTGGCATATTCAAATAGTGATTATGCTGGTGTAAGTCTGGATAAGAAGTCAACAACAGGTGGTTGTCAGTTCCTAGGATGCATGTTGATATCATGGCAATGTAAGAAGCAGACTATGGTGGCCACTTCCACAACTGAAGCTGAATATATGGCTGCTGCTAGTTGTTGTAGTCAAGTACTATGGATTCAAAATCAGATGCTGGACTATGGGTACAACTTTATGAATACCATGATTTTCATTGACAATAGCAGTACAATTTGTATTATTAAAAATCCTGTTCAACACTCTAAAACAAAACATATAGAGATTAGACATCATTTCATAAGAGACTGCAATGAGAAAAAGCTAGTTCAGGTTGTTATGATTCATACTGATAACAATTTTGCAGATTTATTAACTAAAGCTTTTGATGTTGGGAGGTTTCAGTACTTTGTTTCAAGTATTGGAATGCTTAATCCCTATAATTTTAATCTCTTAGTGTTTTTGTAACGAAAGGGATTTGTACTGCTAGTTATGTCAATTGGTACTGCTTTGTATAGTTTGTACTGTTAGTACAAAATTTGTACTACTAAGTTAAAACTGTTAGTCAAAATGCTTTGGTTGTATTTTCTTGGTTTTGGACTAACATTTGCAGGTTAAGTAAGTAGTATGATTGGTATTAATGATGTGTGAGAAGTAATTGTGGTGGAATGTTTGCTGCTATGTTGTTGTTCAAAGATGGTGAAACTGATTAATGATAGAAAGTATTTGGGGATCACTTGACAAAGGTTTTACACCTAAGTTGGGAGGTTCTTTAAAATCTCTTTCTTGAAATCATCTATGGTATTTTGAACATGAATTGATGGTCATAGTTAGTCAAATAGTAACTGAGCTAACTCACTCTATACCATTCTATCATTTAATAGTGTGTTAGTCTGATGCGTGGTTTTGCGACCTTACAACAGGTTTTACCTCTCAAGGGATCTCGAGAGGCTTACAACCCCACCAGGCAGTGTACCTGACCGATGTAGTATAGTGTAGTGGTAAGTACGGGGGATTGATCGTTCTCCATAGGGAATAGTGTCGTTAGGATTGAAAAACTATTCTAATAGGTCTAAGGGTGAGGGAAGATTCTTTTTGTATTTTTATATTTTTATGAAAGCAAGTAAAATCTCGGGTTTGAAGGAGTGGGCGGAATTAGTTGCTAGTCAACTAACCCAAATAACTACAAATGCAAATAAAATAAAATAACGAAAATGAAAAGGTTGTGAAACTTATGTGGAGAGAAATGTGTTTACTTAGATTTCCTTACTTCCTAACTATCTTTTACCGGTTGATTAGTGTGTATTAATTGCGTGGATGACGGGTGTATTCCTTAATACCAATCGTGGGGTGGCGTACGTACTTCCCCAACTCTACAAGCTCCTACTTCACTCCTATGTCGAGCCGGCTAGGAAGCTCCTAACATGGGATCACTAGAATTCGCTCATGCATTAAATACAACCATAAAAACCTTAGTACGCATTGGTTCATGTTTCTTAAGACGTTCAAGCAAGTTACCGAATAGGAAGTTAGCCAGTTTTCTTAAGCCTAACATCGATAAACAATCATCCAATACACTTAATAACACACTAATAACCAATAATCAATAGCTAGGTTTCATTAGATCTAAGCAAACACAAGATAAATCTAGCCTAGCATGTTAATCAAAAGACAAGAACAAGATATAATCAAACAACACATAGACATATTGAATGATTAAACGATTACTTATCTTCAATTAAACATGGGAGATCCAAGGGTATGAAAACCCTTAAAAATGGCAGAAATTCGTCTTAGGGTTTCTCCTCACAAAGTTGCACACTAATGACAAAAAATTGCAAAACTATATATAGAGTTTAAGGGCTGACGGCGTCACGTTATAGGACTTGACGCTGTCACCTCGCCGTGTCTAGGGTTCCCGGATGGCCTTCCTGACGCCGTCCCTCTTTAGTGCTCCAAAATCCGCTCTGGCCTATCAAGGGGTGACGCCGTCAGAATTGAGCTTGACGCCGTCCCTCTTTAGCTTAAACCATGATGGCCTTGATCACTTCAAAGGGTGACGCCGTCAGACTTTCCATTGTAAAATTCTCTGGCTTATCATGAGTAATTTTCATATCCACCTTTTTTGCCAAGCCGTGACGCCGTCTGGACCAATCCCTGACGCCGTCAAAGGTACTTTCCAGCATAATTTTGAGACTTTGTCGTTTTCTTCACTTTTATGCTCCAAAAACGTCCAAAATGCTTCCTTTTCCAGATTTCTTCTCCAAAGTACCTAAAATGACAAAAGGAACGATTTAGGGCAATATTTGATCAAATAAATACGATTTAGGGCTTAAATGACCCCCTAAAAGTGGTACACTTTTCGCTTCATCATAGTCTAAGGACATCTGGTATAGAGAACAGCGAGCAAATGTGAATCTAACACATTTGTGTTAGAGGTAACACCTGCCACGAGCTGGAAACCCTGTCAAGAAGGCTCTTTGAATGAGTATATCTGATCACAGGCAGTTTTTAAAACTGAAAATGATTGGGTCTCACACAACCAGAGCTTATATGAAACCGAAATTTTTGATTAAGTGTCTTCCTTTACACTTAATCCCTTCAAAAAGCTTAGGTGCAGTATTGTTTTTAAAAGAATTTGAGTTAATACTGCTTGGGAAAAGTTTGAATTGTTTTTGGAAAACTTTGTACTGCTAAGGTAAAACTTAGTACTGCTAGGCAAAAGTTAGTGCTGCTGGGTAGCCGTTGATACTGTATGAGGTATAACCGTTTTTTTTTTAATTATAGCCGTTGGGATAAATTTGTGTCAGTTACTTTGTTTAAGGGTTTTCTAACTTGGATAATTCACAATCTTTCTTTACTTATCCAATTTCCTTATTCACAAGAAAAGATTTATTCAAGTCGATATATTCTCAAACCCTAAGTGCACTTTATAACTTCTCAATTGGCTTTACAAAACACTCAATTCACTCTTTCACGAGCATAACCCAGCCAACTAATCAAGCTTTTATCACTTCAAATGGCAACTTTAGAATTTGTTGATAAACACAACTAGGTTGCATTCTTGGAGATAACAGAGGAAGGTAAAGAATTTCATGAGACAGTGGATTTTCTAAACTCTACCCACATCAGGTATGCTCTAACAGTCAATCCTACTATCTATGTCTCTCAAATCAATTAGTTTTGGCAGACTGATACTGCTAATACACTTGAGAATGGAGACAAAGAGTTAATTGCCACAGTTGATGGCAAAACAATCACTATTACTGAGTCATCTGTTAGGAGGCATCTCCATTTAGCAGATGATAATGGTATTAGTAATTTGCCTAACACTAAAATTTTTCAAACTATTTCCAGAATGGGGCATGGGCCAACTAATGACAAACTGACTTTTCAAAAAGGTCAATTTGCCCCACAATGGAGATTCTTTTTTCATACCATTCTTCATTGTATAAGTCCAAAGAAAACCTCCTGGGAGCAATTCAGTAGCAATATTGCAACTGCTCTCATTTGTTTAGCCACAAACAGGACTTACAATTTTTCAAAACTGATTTTTGATGGTATGGTAAAAAATGTGGATAACAAATACAAGTTTTTAAGGTATCAAAGGTTTATCCAAATGATTTTGAATATAAGTAAAAGCTTGCTTCTACCTCATAAAACTGTTTATCCAACTCCTTGCCTTACTCCAAAACTTTTCAGTAACATGAGAATGACATCTAAGGGGTATAATGGGGTAGTAGTACCACTTTTTGATACAATGCTTGTTCAGAATGCACCACAGCAGGTTGAAGGATCAACAATCTCAGTTGAGTCTCATCACACACCCATAGTTGTTCCATCATCTTCACACACCCTAATAATTTCACAAACATATAGGAGAAGAAACAGATAGGAATCTGTGGTACCTCAGCCCAGATCTCCTCCTCAACCAAATGTAGCAGATGAGGTTGTCTATGATAGTTTGGTAAGGGCTGACACTACTGTATCTAGCTTAGCAGCAATACAGGCCAGTGATAACATAACTAAGACCCAAACCAAGGCAACATCCCATGAATCAAGTTCTCATGAACTTGATATAGGTGATGGACACCCCAGCCAACTGGAAACAATGGGGGGAGGGGCTCAGCTGATCCACCTAGTCCATCTAGGGTTGAAACTGAGTCAATTCCCTATGATTTACCTCTCCCAGGAGGTAACACACCTGGAAGTGATGAGGGTAGCCAGAAACTTAAGGAATTGATGGATACATGTACAACATTGTCAAACAGGGTCACCATCTTGGAGAATGAACTAACACAGACCAAAAATATATATGGAGGTGCTCTTACCGAGGTTATCCAAAGAATGAAGAGGTTGGAGCAAAAGCTTAAAGCCATCAAAGCTAAAAGAAGAGCCAACATTGTGGAGTCCTACAGTTCAGATGAAGATGATGATCCTGATGATTTGGATGATTCTTTCAAACAGGAGAGGAAAATAGAAGATATTGATGAAGATCCAAACATCAAGTTAGGTGAAGAAGATGCTGAGACTCAGGGGAGGAATGTTGATACTAATATGGGGGTAGATACAAATAGTGCAACTATGGATATTAGTACTGCTGGAAGGTCAGTTAGTACTGCTAGTACAGATGAAAGAGTTGCTGAAACATTGGTGAATATCAGAAGTGTAGCAAAGGATAAAGGAAAAGGCATTATGCAAGAATCTGAGGAGCCAAGAAAGATCAAGCAGAAATAAGAAATTCAGAAAAGTCTTAATGAAGAGTTGGCTAGGAGTTTTTAGGAAGAAGAAGAAGAACAGATTCAAGCAGATGCACATTTAGCTCATCTGATACAAGAACAAGAAAGGGAGTTTGTGAATGAAGCATAAAGAGAAGATGCTCTAACTGATTTGATAAATTAAGTTCCAAAAGGAATTCACACAAGTGAAATTATGTGAAAACCCCGAGTTCGTTGTCCCGACGAAGGTGTGAATGGAATATGTGATTTCGGGATCGTGAAACGTGTTGTGAATGGTGAATCAAAGAGAGATAATGGGTTTTTTTAAACTAGAAATATGAAATATTAACTAAAAGCAATTACTAAGGCAAGGGAAATGTAAATCTAAGGCATACGTAACTAAAAACGCAAAGGAAATCTAAAAACGCGCACGTTCGGGCTAATCCCGAGCTTTAAAAGTGAAAATTAAGGAATATTAACCCTAGGTATGAAATTATATTTTTTCTAAGTTCTAAATGATAAAAGAAAATTTTAGAAAAAAGAATTATATTTTTTTGACTTTTATTTAATTTTTTACGAATTAAAAACTGTTTTAAAGAAATTAAATGATTAAAAATATTAAAACTATTTATAAAAACCTGAAACTTTTTTTGAAAATACTTAATACTATGGAGAATGTAAGAAAAATAAAAGCATCCTAACTGCTTATTCAGATAAGCAGTAAATAAGCTAATTAAACTAGTTAAGCAAAAAGGGAAAACAAGGGCTAAGTAAAAAAACAAGTGAATGTCTACAGATAAAAGACCCTAGGGCAGTTGGGAGAGTGTGTGTGTGGTAAGCTGGGTGGCCAGGGTTCGAATCCCAGCAATGGACTTTTTTTTTGCTAATTATTTTTTTTTTACTTTTTCCTTTTGAAACTTAATAAGCACTAAAAAATAAGCAATACTTATAACTGAAACTATTTTTGAAACTCACTGATAAGCTTAGAAATAAGCTGATAAGGCTAATCAGTGATAAAAAAAATGAGTAAGCTAAGCTATTGATACAAGAGGGCTGTAAAGCTTATAGAAAGCTAGGTTTAAACTGAAATAAGCTGATTAAGTAACAATAAGCTAAAGGGATTCTAAATAAGCCACAAAAGGATGCCAAATAAGCACTCAACTAAAAAAATTAAAAGAGTCTGCCGATGCACCTTGGTGCAGGGCAGAAATGGCTGTTTTTAAGCTATCAAAAAGCTACTAAAAGCTAATCTATAAAATTTATAAAAAATACTACCAACTAGATAAGCTGGCCAACTATGACTGTACCAATTTTCAGCTTATTACAACTTAACATTAAGAAATTAAAATTCAACAAGTAAGGCTGCAAATAAGGAAAAACTAAAAAAATTAAGTCTGCTTAGTCAAAAATGGCTGTTTTGAGCTATATTTTGAACAAGGCTTTAGGGGGCTTAGTGAATACCAAATTCAGACCTAAGGGACACCAAAGATGTCAAAAAGAAGGGCTTATCAAGCTATAGCTTATGAGAAGCTGATAAGCTCAATTCACACCCTATAACTACTAACAGTGATTCAAACTATAATAAGCCTGAGAATAGGGAAAAATTAAACTGCAAGAAACTTAATTTAGCTAAATTAAAGCCAATCAAAACTAACCTTATTGCATATGAATAGTGGAAGGCTAGTTTGACCCGGTTTGACCCTTAAACCAAACACCCCTTAATATAACTGAGGTTGAGATTTTGAACTGAGATACACCAAAATAAGCTATGCAACTGATTCATTAATGACTACTTAAGCTATTTTATCACTAATGAGCTATTTTCAAAAGGGAATAAGCCCCTAAATAAGCTATCTAGGATTTAACTAATTTTGGACTTAGAATGAGATTTTAAGCAAAACTGATCTACACTAATAACTAAACTAAGGCAAAGCAATTGGTGGAAGTTATGAACTAAAATAAGCTAGAAAAACAGGAAATTAAACTAATAAGCAGTTCTAATAAGCAAATGAACAGTATTTTGACTTACGTTGACTTTTGAGATTGTGGAAATTTGAAACAGTTTTAGACTAAATAAACCTTAACAAGCACTATAATAAGCTCATAGAAGCTTATTAGAACAATGAGAGTTTACAAAGCTTTAAAGACTTGAATGAAAATTACAATAAGCTAATGACAAAAATTAAGAGACTAAATTACTCTACTACTTATACTACCTTCTACACTACTCCTGGAAACTAAGCCCTAAAAATCTAACCTAACAGCTAACCCTTCAATCCGTGAGTGAGAGCCCTATTTATAGCTGAGCTGAGGAGCTTCTAGGGTTTCATCAAACCAATCTTAGCCCTTGATCTTAGCTTGTCCTCCAATCTTTAATCCTCAGCCCTTGGATCAAACCATGATGTGTCACAGCCAATCACATGCTTCCATTTGTCCACGTAATCATTCCCTTTTGTCAGCCCATGTGTCAGCTTCTAGAACTTATTTTAATGTACGGTAAATGGGGGGAGTTGCAGGGTAAAAGGAAGGGGAAAGGGGAATAGTGCTTGGCGGGTTAATTTGGGGATGGGTAATTTTTTTATTTCTTTGACTGGTATGGGTTGACCGGGTTTAGATAAAAGGGTGGGTTTTATTTTCGGGTTAAAAGTGGATAGGATCCGGGTTTTGGGTTAAATATTTAAAAGGTGGGCTGGGAACTTGGGCTTGGGATATGGGTTGTGTTTATGATATGGATTTAGTATAGATAGAAAATTTAAGGTTTAAGGACCAATGTTGTACACTTTGTAATTTCGGGGACTAATTCTGCCAATCTTCAAAAAAAAAATCCAAGGGCTTTTCTGGACATTCTGAAATTCTTCAAGGACTATTGTTGTAAATTAGAAATAATCCAAGGGCTCTCTTGAAGTATAGAGCTCAAGTATCTTCCCCGGCTTCGGCTTTAATTCTCTTTCCATTCTCGTGCCCGGTTTTTGCCGTTTTTCCTTGATTTTGTCCTTTTTTCGAGATATCCACACCTGCATATAAACAAACACAAAAACACAAATATCTTTGGCATTTTGGTTAGTTTTTGTTCGTTTTGGTCTTAATTTGGTCAAATAAAGGTATGTGTTTAAGCACATACCAAGAAGATGCTCTAACTGATTTGCTTAAGGTGATTAGAAAGAAACAGGGTGCTAAAAAGACTGCTGCAAGAAAACCTCCAACTCAAGCACAAAAGATGATGTATATGAAGGAGTATTTGAAGCTTCAACAGATGGTGATTATAGTTCCAGATGAAGGGATGACTGTAGAAGCTATACAAACTAAATATCCTATCATTGATTGGGAAGTTTAAAAGGATGGAAGGATAAAAAGTTGGAAGATCATCAGGGTGGGAAATGTTGGGAATTATCACAAGAGAAGACTTAAATATGAAGAACAGACTTAAGTCTGCTGGAGTACGAAGTTAAGTCTGTTAGTTAAGTCTAGTCATTGTTAAGTCTTCTAGTTCATTGTTAAGTCTGGTAGATATAGTTACTTAGTTAAGTCTGGTCGACAGTATTTAGTTAAGTCTGTTTAGTAATTATAGTAAAGTTAGTTAGCTATAAGTTAGGAAAGGATACGGATGAATATAGTTATCTTAATAGAAGATATCTCTAACCTTCTACACGTTTTGTATCTAGGGTTTCCTTGGTGTATAAAAGGAACCCTAAGGCATTAGTTTTGGTACGCGTATTGATTGTAAGTTAGTCGACATTGTGATCAAAAGATTAATAGAATTACGAAGTTAGTATATTGTGTTCTTCATTGTTCTTTGTTAAGATTCCGCATTAGCAATTAACAACTTGTTAGAGTTTCTCACTTAGATCAATTTGGATTTATTCAAGTTGTCTATTAAGTAACAAAGGCTACTTAGATCCATAAACCGTGGACCTACAGGAAATCATATTGAGGTATATCAGTTCATGGAAGATATGCTCAAAGCTTTTGACAGAGAAGACCTGGTGTCACTTTGGAGTTTAGTTAAAGACAGATTCAGATCTTCAACACCAACAGATAACAAGGAGAGAGCTTTATGGGTGGACTTGAAGAGAATGTTTGAGCCAGTTACAGATCACAATATATGGAAGTTTCAAACTGGAAATCAAGGATTCAAATGGATATTGTATAATTCATGTGTAGTTCACCATGTCTTAACAAGAGCAGGTACAGATATGTATATGTTAATGGAGAAGGATTATCCATTATCATCAGGTACTCTCACTTTGATGATATTTGAAAAACTACATTTGGAAGAAGAGTCTGAGATGGCAAAGGAACTCTTAAAGAAGATCTTCATGCAGTGTGATAGAGAGATTAAGGTTGGAAGACAAAGAAGATAAAGTGTTTGGAAGAATCCTCTCAAGATCAAGGTTGGAGATTTAAATCAGAAACTTGATGATTTGAAGATAAATCACAAGTTTAGGGGAGGATTGTTGGGAATTAAATGATCAAACACTTTGTACTACCAAGCCAAGAAGGTACTGCCATGCATAAAGTTGGAACTGTTGAAGATTTACACTAACAGTACAAACCAGTTAGTACTGCTAGTGTAATATGCTGAAGAAAGAAGGTACTGCTAAGGATATAGAAGACGTGTAAAGTGATAAGTTTAGAAGATATTCTGTGTATATCTAATAAGTTTAGAATGATACGTATATTGTATACGAATAGTTATCTTGTAAAGGACTCCTTGTGTCTATAAAAGGAGGCCATAGGTTAGATGTTTTGATACGTATGTTTTGTGAAGCTTCAAGGTTGTAAACCCTAGTGATATTAAGATCACTCGTATTATTTACTTAATAATATTGAAGCGTTTTCGTTATATTGTTCACCGTTCTATACATTGATATTGTTCATAATTCTTCTAAGTATCAAAGAGTAGATTCCGCATACTCTTTGGTATACAGTCAAAGTATTCTAGCACAAGGCTCAAGTGTGATTAGATCCTCACAAACTTGTACTTGCATATTTTCAAAAAGATGTTGTTTGTATAAATGTTGGTAAAATATCCATGTAATACCCTTCTTGATATCAAAATATTTTATATATCCTAAGTTGAGGGGGAGTTTTAAAATTGTTTCTTGCCAAAAGTGTGTTAGTCAAAATTTTGAATGAAAAAGGACTAACTTGCATAATGGTCAGTTAAGGGACGAAAAGTGTCAAAACTTGAAAGATTAAATTTTTTTTTTTTTTTTATCAAAAACAAAAGTTTTCACTGCAAAAAAGTTATTACTCTCAACCAACCAAGATCAACGATCCACATTCAATTCATAAATCCGTTCATGATTTTACCAATCCGTAAGTGTTTTGGTAATCTTTGGTCAAATACAAGAGATGGTTTTAAATCGTTTTACAATCCAATGAGTAGATTTTCCAATTTTTTGATCCTAAGTTTTAGGGTTTATCACGAATTGGGGGTTTATGATTCTGAGGGTTTATGGTTGATGTAATTAGTGGGATATGATCTTAGACTAGTCTTGAACATGCTCCAATACCTTAATTGTTCCCAGAAAATCGATTGAATGCTTTTTGAAATTTAGGGTTTATGGTCGATTAAGGGATTTTTTATTGTGTGTGTTATAGACAAATTAAGTTGGTGGGTTTTGTTTAGTATCATTCATAGATCACTCGACCAAAATGAATTGTTACGATATAACGATTTGTGGGTTACTCGATTAATTGGTGTTTTTCAAATTTCAAACTAGAGGTGTTTGTGTTAGGAGTCCATGATAAATGTTCAGGTAGCTTATGTTTGATATAAGGGATGTTTTTGGAAATTATTTATCTTGCACTGAACCTGTTTTGAATTGTGTTAGAAAGTTTTAGTGTTCTTGAAATATCAAACATGCCATCTGTTATGTTTGGATGCATAAACTGTTAATTGTGATGATCATTAGAGTCATTAGAATGATTTATAACACCTGGTTGATTTTTGTAATCACAAGGCAAGGAATTTGAAATTTCTAGTTTTCGAAAAAAGTACGTCTATGGTTGTTCAAAATTTCTTGTATAAGAAATTTTCAAAGTGGCATAAAAATTTCGAACTAGATCTAAAATTTCGAACTAGTAAGAAATTTTTGAACTAGCTCTGATTTTTTCGAGCAAACACAAAGTTTCGAACAGACACTATTTTCGAACAGACCCAAATTTTTTCGAACAGACACGTTGTTTCAAACACACCCTAATTTTTCGAACAGTCACAAAAATTTCAAACAAGCAAAAAGTTTCTAACTATCATAACATAACCAAGTTTCGAACAAGTCTTAATTGGAAAAAGTTTCTAACAAGCCATATCATATGATCATTTCATGGAGTTTTGGGACTTAGACCATATCTTTTGGACACGTAAACTTCAAATAAACATGAATAGTTTTAGTCACATCAAAAACCTCAACCATAACACCTTAAGCATTCATCAAATGGAATATAATCAGTAACTCAAACTAACATAATGAGCTAACACTTAACCATTTCTGGATGTTTGTTTTATGATTGTTCCTTTTAGAATACAATGGCTGAACATGATGTGATTGCTCCTGCACAACCACTTCCAAGACTCAATCTAAATGATATATTCCCTGAAGACTACAAGGTAGTCATCGGCAAGAACAATGCAAGGGTTGACTTCAACAATCTCAGAATTCCCGAAGAATCATGCCGAATTGTCAATGATATTCTTCTTGCTCATCCTTGCAAGGACATGTTCACCAAATCTGCTTCGGTTCCAACTTTCTACCTTCATCAGTTCTTGCACACAGCAGAAGTCAATCTGGACGACAACTCTTTCACTGTGACTTTGGACAGACAACAATACACTATTGATGTCGAGCTGCTACGAACTGTACTTCTTTTGCTGTGACCAAAACATGCTGATGCTCTGATACCCAATGAAGCTGATGTCTTGGACTCTCTAATTGAATTAGGGTATCATGTTCAAGAAGACACACCATTAACCAAACACTCCAGGTTTGATGTGAAGTTTCTACCACAACCTTGGAGAACTTTCTATCTAATCGCCGTACGCTCTGTTTCTGGAAGACAAAGCGGACATGAGCATCCCCAGCTACAACACCTTCAAATCTTTTGGGGCATTGTCAACATGAGAAAGATTGACTTCGCTCAACCAATAATGGAAGACATGGTTTACCAGATTCAGTCGAATCGAAGCATGACCAAGATTCCATTCGTTCGCTTCACCAAGTTAATCATATCACATTTATTAGAAAAACTACCAGAGTTTGTGAGTCGTCTTCATGATCCAACGGAGGAGATTCACAGATTTATTGATGATCGTAAGATTGATTTGGTGAAAAAATTGGCCACCAACACACGTAAACAAGGCAAAAGGCTCCCTGATGTTTACCTCATTGAAGAGATCAAATAAACTACAAATTATCGTCGATACGATGCAACTTTCATCAAAGGAAAAGTCGGTTTCATAGAGGAAGACACTGAACCGTCTCAAGTGAAAACACGAAGTCAAAGACAAGCTAAGACTAGAAGCTCTGGAAGCACTAGAAGCTTAAAACGAAAAAGCCAGCACCGTCCAAAGTCAGAAGAAGAAAAGTCTCGGTGTCTCTTCTCAAGGATGAACCCACACCTGAACCTTCTGATAGATCAGACTCTGACACTGAATCAGATGAGGAAGTAGTCATTCACAGAGAAGATGCAGCTACTGATGATGCAGTAACAGAATTGGCAAAGAAATTGAGCTTAGAGTTGTTAAAGGAAGACGAAGGGAGAAAAAAGGGAATTATGTTTAAACAGATTGATAAAGAGTTGGGTGATGATGATGAAGAACAAGAAGATGATGAGTCAACGTTGTTCGAACTGAAAAGGAGATAGAACTTGATGAACTCATCAAGGTTACCAAAGAAAGCTGAAATTTTCCTTAACCTCCCCCAAGTCCGGTTCTTCAATCAAATGAGGAAAGAGGGACAAGCAGCAACACCCAACTCCTTTCGGTTAATCAACCCGGCGGAGAAGGGAACACCATCACAGCACCAACTTCGGATCCAGTTAATCAGCTCGGTAACGAAGAGCAAAAGGATGCGGAAGGCAACACCATTATGTCTAAATACGTTTCTGAGCATTCTGACGATCAAGACAAGAATGTGGAGGACAACTTAATGATTACCGAGGAAGAACTTAAGAAGGCGACACTTGAAGTAGAAATGGAAAAGAAAGCTAAAGAAGATGAAGAAAAGAGGTTGAAAGAACAAATGGAAGAAGAGGTAGTCAAGAATGTTGAAGAAGAAGAACAGTTTAATGCTGACGACTTAATACAGACACCTCCGAATTCACCTCCACCATCTCCTCCAATTCCCAAAGATACACCTCCTATTTCCCCTCTAGTTTCACCTCCAGCATCAACAAAAGATCAGGACGCCGATGTTAACAAAGACGCTTCAATTCCTTAATCATCAACTCACTCATCACCACCACCAACACAAACAGCATCAACACACAAATCAATCAAGAAGCCCGTTAACACTATGATCTCACACGTAGCAGCAACAGTCAAGAAAGCCGTGAAGCAAGCTCGACTCAAGAAAGAAAAGAAGCTTTAAGATCAACTTGAAACCTTGACAAGCATGGTCACCGGCTTAACAGAGCAAGTAAGTGAACTACAAGGAATAAAACAGCAGGTAGATAACGTTCTTCAAAGAGATATGGATGCACTCATCATGGACCACACATAAAAGTTATTAGAAGATAACTTATCACAAGTTGTTCAACGGGACTTGAATGAGTGTCTAAAGCCATTATGAGGCCAACTTAAGCCTATCATTCGACAAATCATCAATGAGGTGATGTCTGCAGCTCCTCTCACAATTCACAGAGTCCCCACTCCAGCAAAAGAGATATCGTTTGAAGAACTTCAACTTCAGATGTTTGATAGATTGTTTGGCAAAGAAGACATAACTCCTGAAGAAAATGCTATCTACACTGCTGTCTCTATAAATCTATCAAAGACTGCTTGCAAAGATGATGCTGCAACTCACAAAAGGCAAAGAGACGATGAAGATCCCGATCCAAACTCACAGTCAAAGAAACCTAAGTCGACTACGGGTCCGTCATCTTCACATCAGGAACCGGCCAAGCCTTCAACAACCACAGCTACCCAACATGAACCTACGGGATCCGGGTCTGCACCAAAAGAAGCTGATCACTTTGTCTACACCGGTGATGACTTTCAAGATCAACCGAAATCTAGACCTGGACCATCATCAACCCCCAAACGCACAAAGAAGTCAAGGAAAGACAAAGAAGCCAAAGACAAACATCCAAAAGTTGTCACATGGCTTGACAATGACAACACTGCTGAGTACGGGTGGTTTGATGAGATGATCAACGCTCAACCTCCTCTACCTGAAGACGAAGAACCTCTCCCTAGACGTACAGTTGAATTCACCTAAACACTCAAGAAAGAGTTTGGTATTAAGAAGATGACGAAGAAGGAATTAAGAAGGATCAAGAACGATGCATTCAACCTTCTTAAAGAAAGATCCGGAAGCACAGCCGAACTGGAATATCACTTAGAGAACATTGCACGTGCAATGTCTAATGATATCGACTGGCTTAACCGTGAGTCTAATGTCGATCACACCTCCGGAAAGCATGGATCGTACTTCACTGACTAGACCAAGCCGTTACCAATGGTGGGAAGACCAGAGAAACCCATGATTCCTTTCAGATTCTTCTTCAACACAGACCTGGAATACCTTCAACATAGGAATCAAACTGAACGTAAATATGCAACCTCCTTGACATACCGGATACCTGCTGCAAGATTCGACCACCCAATAATTGAAGAGACTACAGCTGAGATATTTGTTGACGAGGTAGTCCCATATGACAGAGATGCACTGCTTGGGATTCACCATTGGTCTAAACGTCGACAGCTCTACTATCGTAGCAGGGTAAATTCAAGACATGATGTTAAAAGCACGAAGCGAATTATCGCCATCATGACTCTCGAATCTGCAACAAAGTTCGGTTATGATTACATGCAGAAGATCATTGTCAAATGAAAAGATGAAAAGGAGTATATGTTCTGCGAAACTGACTTCCCAAATTTGAATTTGAACGACATCGAAGACATGTATCTAGAGAAAGTTCGAGGAAGAATGCGATGATTTTTAACTGATCTACAATACAAGTTCATCACATCTCTTCTGGTCTTCATAAGGCGTGTAATTATTCAAGAGAGATTTGAAGATCTCCAGTTAAGTGTTGAAAGCTACCAACGAAGACTCAACCTGACAAGACCACAACTTCAGTATCCAGGTATCCATGAAGCATCAAAGTACCAACTGAAGAAACAACCTGCCATCGGTTTCACCTATAGGAGTGCTTATGGAAACATCAATTTCATGCGATACGATGAAATTCATAAGTTCTATGATGACACCCTGAAGACGGTACGAGATGGGTTGAATGATAGGTTGAGAGATCAAACGCTTCAAAAAAATCAACGATGGAATTCCAAAAAGTCAAGGGAGGTTTACAACTTCATCAAAAAGATCGAGGAAAGGTTGAAACGACGTAACCAAATCAGAAGTCTAGAGAGCTATGTTGGAGGAAGACCGAGCTTTCCTATCCGTACATTCCAACGGCCTGAGTAATGTTTAAGTTTGTGAGTAAATTGTGAATTCTTTTGATTGATTTGTAAAAACAATTTTGGCTTGTGCACACATTTTAGTGTACAACCCGTTCTTTGTAAAGAAAAGACCCTGTGGTATGCTTCAGTGCCTCAATCCTAATATAAGGAGCGAAAGCTTCTTACTTTTGAGTAGAATTAATCAAATTTTTGAATTTTTCATAATTCTTCTCAAAAGAACAAGTATTCCCTCTCATAATCAAAACCTCAAAATGTTATTTCACATATTGAGGGGGAGTATTTGAAACAATCTTTGTTCAAAACGATAAGTTCTTGGTCATTTCTTCCCACAAACCTCAAAAAGCATATTTTAATCAAAATGTTTTCCAAAAACAACATCAATATGCTATTTTTGAGGGGGAGAATATAAAGTGATTGAAATATGGTCTCAAATGTATGGAATCTCGTATGAGCTCGACTCAGAAATTACCAATGAGTTGATGAAACTTAACTGTTATTAATTTCAAGCTAGTCTAACTAGTGATGTAAGTGTGTCTCGAATAGGACTTTTCTGAGTAGAGTGTACCGTTTCGAGAGATTTTTCTTTGAACTTGACCTGGACGGGTAATAATTTCAAGCTAGTCTAACTAGTGATGTAAGCGTGTCTCGAATCGGTCATGTTCACTGAAAATCGATCAATTCAAAAGTGTAAACTCTACCCAACATGTGCAAATTTATCTTAAAAACTTATGAGCACATGTGAAGGGGGAGTAATTCTGAAAAAGCAAAACTCTCAAAGTGTTAACAAAATATGTTTTATAATCATAAACACTTTGAGTGATTTTCAAATGAATGGTTTATGGCAACATAGGATAATCATGGAGTTATAAGGTGACTAAGGTTAGGAAATACGTCCTATGATCCGCCAGAACCGGAGGGATCTACCCAAGGACAATACCAATAGTTTAGTACTAGAAGTCCTTAGGTATGAGTGAAAAAAAAAGAGTAAAGAAATGAAAGGAGAAAGAAGGGGTTGAAGAATTAAAAAGAAAAGTTATGAAAAAGGGTGAAAAGAAATAGCCCTCCAAATGTTCAACCTTAGGGCAGAAACCGGGTTCAATTCATATACTGCTGGATGTTACTACAGTGACACCAGTATTGAAGACAAGTCGTCATGGACCCAGTGACGCACTGCACTAAACCTTCTAGCCACTCAAGTATCTCTCAAAAGGTACTTGTTACATTTCTCATGGAGAACCTTGCTTAATCTATCAACCTTTCACTCTGAAATTTGTTGATATTGAAAAGGAGGCAATCTGCTCTAGGCCTCCGACGACTTAAATCAAAACGCACTAAATCGGGTCTAGAGCCTTGAGATTCAACAGTAAGATCTCTTAGGAACACTTAATAATTCTACACTGGTTGTTCAACATTAAGAACACCAACTGTAAATTTTAAAGTCCTACGCAGATCCTTGCAATCTGCCAGAACATTTATGAGAGGATTTACATTTGTAATTCTTAGTGATTGAATGGAAATTCCTGCCAGGGTCAACATCAAACAGCCTTGACAGCAGGTCACTTCGGTAATCCCTTGTGGGTTACGCTTAGTGGTTGCCTTATGTCTCAAAATGGTCTACAGTTGTGGAGTGATACTTTGGTATACTTCAGCGACTCACCTGAATTATGGGTATACTTCGGTATATCTGTTGTAAGCCTTCTTGAGGGTATCGAATTCAGGAACAGCCTTTGTAAGGATTAGAGAGAGTTTTCACACTATTCTGTCAATTCTCTCGAAGTCTGAGCCTGTAAGTGCTGGAAATCTCGCTAAGGAGATTCCTTTCACGAATCGAGTCCTGAAAATGTGGGTCTGTACTTGGATTCTATCCATAGTATCAATAACTGTCCTTAATAGAATTTGGAAGGCTGATGTGCCCGACCAAGGTGAATGGAATCAAGAAATTCATCAGTAAAACAATCGTAGTGGTAAATTCTCTAAGAAAAATCCACCGTGATCGATTGGTAATTATTGCTAACCTTTACCATGCAGCTACCAATGAATGTTCCTTGGAGGAAGACCGCTAGATCCACATGCTCATATCAACAACATCACTTATGGTAAAGTTCACACCAAAGATCGAAGCAAAGTTCATTTCTGAAGGATTCTACGTCTAAGTCAAAGAATCTACAAAATTAAAGAAACAACGATCAAAGTTAATGAAAGAGAACTCCATATAAATGAAGAGTCAAAGTCATAAGAAATATGAGCATGTTGGATGAAGACGTAAAGATACCATAAACAAAGATGTTGATGAAAGGCAGACCACGACATTATCATATCACAAAGAACGAAGAACGAAGATTGAAGAGACGTCAAAGCCAATGAAGCAAAGAAGACGTCAAGCAACCTTTGATGACCAACCCTTAGGGGGAGATTGTTGGGAATACGTTTAACTAGTATCAAGTCTTGGTCATATTAATCATGTAATAGGTTGCTTAGTTTTAAGGCTTATAAGTTAGTTATTATGTCTAGGCTTATGAAGTAAGCCCATGGGCCTATGAAAAAGCCCATTCGTGTAATTGGAAGGGAAGAAGGAGTGATGCCCTAGTTCCCTCTCCTATAAATAGAACATGTAACATACATTATTATTGTTGGTTATTTCATTATCTTACTAAACCTTTGTCCATTTATCTTTTATATTGAAGTAATCATCCACCTCTCATCTCTATCTCATTTCTATACTTGTGTTCTTATATTATGGTGACCTAACAACAACAATGATGAACTCCTAGCTTTTAAAGCTTCCAGCCCAATGTGTTCATGGTATTTCTCAAGCAGCATTGATGATACCAGCACTGAAGATCATACAAGCCTTGATGATACAAGTAGTGATGACCAATTATTTGTTACTGCTCAAAAGGTTCCAGCTGAATCATGTTCCAGCTCTAAAAAGGTTCATGCCAAAAAAAATTCCAGGTCCAAGATGCATACTAGGCATTGCAGCAAACCATACTTGGTCTTGTATACTTAATAAGACATTTAGAATAATGTAGGTTGCAGATGATGGAAGTAAAGAAAAAAGGAATGTTGGAACAGGTGGAAGTCTTGCAGATGATGGCAGCAAAGGAAAAAGGAAGCTTGCAACTGGTGGAAGACTTGCAGTTAAGAAACACAAATGATGAACATCTTTGTGTACTTCTTTCTGTTGCACCAACAAATGATGTAACAGTAAATTGGCCTACAAGTGTCTATGTATCAAATTAAAATTTGCCTGCTTGGCTTTAAAGGGGTGTTTGGATGATGGATTTATGAAGAGCAGATGGCTAACTAGACTTCAAAAGTACACACATGTATTAAACAAATATCCACATGTGTATGCAAAATTTGTATGCAAAGTTGGTTTTTGTATACAAATTTTATAGATAAATGATCAACCATGAAATAAGCAGTTTATTTACCTCATAAAACCAACAAAAACAATAGCAGATTTAACAAAATCCAACAACCATTAAACAATCATGGAATGAACCTACATGTAGTCTTCTCGGTTCTTTTGAATTCAGTTTCTTGGCTTCCACTTGCTTGACTTACTCCTTCACTTTCTTCTTCTTCACTACTCTCACTAGGTTGGGGAGATCTACAATCATCTACTTCAATAGATTCTTCTCCCTGATCTTCAATAGAGTGTTCTCCCTATTCTTTAGGTGGCGTTCTTGTCCCACTTCCATCTCCACTACCTACTGCACCACCACCCCCTATAGTTATGCTTCCCCTTCTAACACCTAAGCCCACAACACCACCATCTATAGCTACTGCACCACCACCTCGACCAGCTGCAATAACACCTCTGCCTCTGTATCCATGCCTCCACTAGGACTACCACATACTTTCTCTATTAGATTTAGGCCATGCATCAAACTTAAACCAGCCTTATTTTGATCTTGCAAATAACAGTCAATGCATACCATTTTGCTAGATTCACTGATATCATCCAACACCTCTACCTTTTTATAATTACCAACCATATTCTTTCTCTTCAATTTTATAGTTGGAATGTGTGTCATATCTATGTTGGAAGACAAGTTGGAAGGAGTATTTACTTCACTAGTCAACCATATTCTTTCTCACCTAAAAATTAACTCACGACACTCTTTATGTAGTAATTCAGTAGTGTTTGTAACAACAGTCAAACCTAGCAATTCACTAGTTAAACATAGTCTGGTTTGATATGGTTTGATATGAGTTTGACTTTCATGCTGTGAGCACAATCCACAATCCACAAACTCACAACTTATTTACTTCAGCACACTATCTCTATATACTTAACTCTCATCTCATCAATCTTGTTCATCAAACTCATTCACCATGGATGCACAATCCACAAACTCAAAAACTAACAATCACAACCATGCGGTCCGTTACCCAAGAAAAGTAGAAGGCTCTTTAGAATGGTATCAAGCCGGTGACCCTGAACCACCTGTTCGACCAATGCCAGAACCACATGCATCTAATTGTCATTATTGAAAAATTACATTTCAGGGTTGTGAGGAACTACGCGTGTTTAAGGAAGAGGCGCGCCACATGCGGACATCGATTAACAACTATATCGTGTAACTCATGGAGGAATGAGTTAAAAAATCATGAAAGCTTTCCTATCTATTTTTCAAGATATGGTTTTATTAATTTCAGTTTGCTTTGTTTACTTTTAGTTTTCCTTAGTTTAAGTTTTTACTATGTTTATGTAATATGTTTTTAGAAAATCTATGAATTTCAAATCTATATGTTTTCATCAGTTTGCTGTAGAAACAACGGGTGATTAGATGTAATTTCTGCTTTGACTGTGTTTGTTGAACTGGTTGTGCTAGTTCTCGACATTTTTTATTTTGAAAAAATGTGGTTGAAAATTGTGAAATTGGTAATGAATTGAAGTAAATTTAGTTGATAATTAGTGTTCTTGATGTTATTGTGATCAGAATCAGGCTAGTTTGTTTGAAATTGATGGTTAAAAGTGATGGGTTATGTGGTGGGATAAAAATAAAACCGCGTATTCAAAATAAAATAAGAGGTAGGTTGAAGACAAGGGTATAACAATCATTTCGCAGGGTGTAGAACAGTAACTAACAGAAGAAAATAACGATCGTTAGGCCAAGGGACATAATTTGCAGCAAAAAGTAAATAGGAGTGGCATAATTTGCAAAACTAGAACAACAATGGCATAACATGCAAAATTAGAAATCTGCAGTTTACTCTTTTTTATATAATAATAGAAAATATAAATTGGACAAAGTGATTTTTCAATTAACCAATATGAGAGCTTAATTATAAAATCGAGCTCTCCTATTGACTAACAAAAATCAAAATTGAATATGTCTGGTCAAAATTTAAAAAAAATTGATGGAAAAAAAATGAAAATATGCATAGCCTTGTGAGCTCATTTTTTAAATTTTGGGTTTAGTTATAAATAAAGGTTATATTTTGATTGGTTAATATAATTTACAATTAAACCTTAAGCTTTTCATTATAGACTAATTTTAAATCTAATTTTATGAACTCAAGTGTAAAATCCTCAATTTCCATAATTTATACAAATATTTATATATTTACAAAAACCCCCTGTATACTTTAATTTTGTTTTATAGACAACTACTACTGCTACTACTATTATTATCATCATTATAATAATTATTGTTTTTATTATTAAATTGAGCGTAATTTAAACCCTTTGGAGAGCAAGGTGTCAAGTAAGTGTAGATCAAAACCATCATGCTCCACCAAAACCGAATCCTCACCACGAACAATTTGAACCGAAGAGGGGACTTGTGGTTTGAAGAGATCAAACAGGACAAACCTAATCACACCATCGCCACAATCAGGGGGTGGCACAAAATCAGATCCATGTCGACATTTCGAATGAAGAGTATGCGTCTTAAAACAATTTCCACATAACCACAGACCCATACGTTTCAACGTGACCTCAGCAGCCTCAAAAACAGCGAGATTAGTGGCCAAAGAAAGTTTGGTGATGGCTAGAGCCTCCCCACTGAAATGGCGATCACGGAGATGAGAAATCAACGAGGTTTTGGTGAGCCCATTTCCACTACCATCCTGACAACCACTTAAACCCGCGAAAGGACAATGAAACCGTAAGATTGTCATAATAACCGAAAGTGAGGCAAATGAGAAACACCAGCCAAACCGCAAGCCCCCTTTTTTTTCTTTTATATATATATATATATATATATATATATATATATATATATATATATATATATATATATATATATATATATATATATATATATATATATATAAACCGCTAGTAGCCTAGAGTCAAAACGCTATTTACTTAGTCAAATAACCCCCAATGATCAAACCGCTATACTAATAGGCGGCAAAAAGAAAAGAAGTAATGTCAAAACGTGGGGCCCACCATTTTAAGCAAAACGAAAAAAAGGCTATCCACTTCAATCAAAATATGGGGCCGATTAGTAGAGTCAAACCGCAACACACACACGCAAGCCAAAACCGCAACTAAGCAATGACACTCAAACCTATTATTAAAATAATAAGAATTAGTCAAACCGCAGGCACCAACGTGGGGCCCAACACAACCTGCAACTAGCAACAGTTTTTATCTTTCTTCCCCCATGACAAACCGCCAACAGGAAAGATCAAACCGAAATCGCAATAACCACCACGTAGGGGAAGGTAACCCAACCAAACCCGAAGCACGGTCCAAAGCCAAAAAAAAGAAAAGGAAAACCAACAGCAGTTAAGAAAACCAACAGCAGTTAAGAAGAAGAAGAGGAGGGTTTCAAGACCGAAACCAATTCCGAAATCCAAAAAAGAGGGGGAAAAGAAACCCAACAAGATGTTGGATGGATGATATCCTCTATTCTTCCACATTATTATTATTATTATTATTATTATTATTATTATTATTATTATTATTATTATTATTTCAACCAGACATCTTTATTGTCAATCCTCTATTCTTCCACATTAACCAAACCATCATATCTTCTTCATCATTAATTTGTGTACAACTTTTATATACCCATCAACCCACTCTGCTATCATGTAAAAATCACAATATAATAAAATTTGTACCGTCAGATTCAATTACAACATTAAGTATACAAGTTTCTATATCAGATACATACAAAAAAAAAAAAAAAAAAAAAAAAAAAAGACAAATAACTAAACAAGACAAGTACGGATACAAAGTAGTAAGACCCCATGGGCCTAATTAAGCTAAGATCATCATGTCCTAAAAACTAGCTAGCCTTGTGAAATATGTTTTTATAAAGTGTCCTAATAAAATCTCTTGAAATCCATCAAATTCTTGAGTAGCTTATGTCGACAACGTATTTGGGCCTTGGGCCACAAGCATTTAGACGAGTTTTCGCCCACATTTTGTGAACCCTAAATATTTAAGCGCAACAAATTATAACCGTCATATCAACTTAATCATTTAACATGAAATATCTTTTTACTATTATAGTCATCACAAAAAGTACTAAAGAAGTATAAAAAGATGATTTTGGCATGTGCATATTCTTCAAAATCTTAAATTTTGAGAACGACTGCGGCGGCAAAAATATTTATCTTATGATCTTATCACAATCTTACTTCGATTTGAAGATATCAGTCTTAGATGAAGCACTATATCTTATCATGATCATTGTAGGATTTCGATTGTAAGTTTCTTGTCAGGTTAAAACATCTTAGCTTTATGCAAATTTATTTGAATTTTTCACATACAAATCATTACTCTATGTTGTTCTTATCAATTTGGTATCATTTTAATTAATAACTATCTAACACGAGAAGTTGCGGTTTTACCGGCTTTACATTGATGAAAAGGGATGTACGAGGTGGGGTGATGTATGTACAAGCGTTACCACCCGCATCTTCAGCCATTCTGCAAACGGTGACCGTCAATCATCGTTGTCATTTCAGATCTATCATGTATACTTCGAAAATTAAAATTTAAAATATCACATTCTAGTCAAATATTCTTATGCATCTTCAATTTCATTTTCAAGCTTTTTTTTATCTCCATTTAAAAACTTAGTCATACAACCAAAAGATTCACCATTTTTTGCAATGAAAAATAATACTTAAATCATTTTTACGAAAATATCTTCTGTCATCGAATCTACAAATAAGTGTTATATCAAATTTGATATATCAAGCTTGTTTTAAAATAAAAAAAATCATATATTTTCTTCATAATCTATGAATAAACTTTAATTAATGATATGGAAGTTGAAAACTTATGTGTGATATATGGTTGGAAAGCTAATGATTTTAATTTTTAAATGTAAAAAACAGTGAATCATTTGGAGTTCAACACAAATACTTATGTCAATTTTACATCAGCATGTTGAGTGTTTGAAATTACATATCAGTGTTATATTACATGTGATATATCATACAAACTCCTGTATCGAAAACCTCCTGTCAAAAAAACCTAAAAATATTATAAAAAAAAAAAAAAAAAAAAAAAAAAAAAAAAATGTTTATTGAAAGTATATGTAAAGGCTCATATATTGAAAGATTATTAAATGATTATCGTAATAGTGTAATTTAATTCGCTTAACGATTAATGATTTTTGAGATTTATTATTTTCAATAAAAAGATGGGTGAAAATGAGTTTTAAATTAACTCCATTTTTTTACCCATTTCTTAACTGGATAAAGTCTCCCAACTATAGTTGAAAAGGGGAAGGGGGTGGGAGGGTGGAAATGGATGTTTATTAATGTATGATTAAATCAAAAGATCAAAGGATATGTGTGATGAAGATTAATCCCTTAGAATATATGAAAATAAATAGATGTAATATAAACTCTTGACATATATTATCATTTTAAAGAGCTAGAACCAGTTTGCAAATTTTTGTAAGTTAGACTGAAGGGAGTGGGGCTACTCAACTGAGGGGCGACTCGCGCCACGTGGCGCTGAGTCAGCAAGTTGAGTAGCCTGGGAAAAAAGGGGGAGTGGGGCTACTCAGGAGGGTGGGGCGACTCCTGACACGTGGCACTTCTAATGATTATTTTTTTTTTTTTTTTTCAATATTAACTTATTAATAATATTAAAAATTAAAAATTATTCTTAAACTAAAAATACATTTTATATAAATAATAACTAAAAATACATATTAAAAATTATTCTTAAACTAAAATTACATATTAAATACTAATAAAACATAAATATTACATAATTGTTATACCTAATAATACTAAAAATTATTCTTCATCACTAACAAATCCGTCGACTTCTGGAGGCGCGTTTTCGTCTTCATTCGGGCCACGATTATCCCATACATGATCCACCAAATCCGCCTTAAGAATATTGTGTGTTTCGCGGCTTCTAACGAGATTTGAATTCTCAATCCGTTGCTCCATTGGAGTTTCTTGAGTCCAATACTCGGGGTTCAATGTCTGGTCGTGCTCGTTGAAATCTTGACAAAATGCCTTGTCCTCATCCTCCAAAATCATGTTATGGAGAATAATACAAGTATACATGATGGCATGCATTTTCTCCTTGCTCCAAAATCTTGACGGAAAACTAATAACTTTCCACCTTTTTTTCAAAACCCCGAACGCTCTCTCAATGTCCTTCCGTGCCGACTCTTGTTTCTTCTTAAAGTATTTTCTTTTTTCATCAATTGGGTCGGTGAAAGTCTTCACAAAGGTAGTGTATTCCGGGTATATGTCATCACTCAAATAATACCCGGCTCTGTAATAATTACCGTTTGCATAAAAAGCAGCTACTAATTGAAAATGAAAACGTGTTAGTGAAACATAAAAAGTTATAAAATACATAATTCTAACTATTAAAAAAATATAATAACCTGTTGGCGCCAACCCAGATATAATTTCTTCAAGTATAGGTGAAGACTCAAACACGTTGATGTCGTTGTTTGATCCTTGCTGACCAAAATAAGCGTTCCAAATCCATAAATCGGTAGACGCAACCGCCTGAAGTATCAACGACGGTTTCCCAATATCCCCTCGTGTGTGTGTGCCCCGCCATGCGGTCGGACAAATCTCCCAGGGCCAGTGCATGCAATCAATACTACCAATCATGCCCGGGAAACCATGAACATGCTCATGCACCTCGTAAATACGTTGTAGATCCGTCCAAGTCGGTCTACGTAGATACGTCGGCCCATACATCTCAATAATACCTATTAATAGTTAAAAAGTAACAATTAAAAAAATACTAACTAACTATACTAAAAATATGTAGCAATTCTAACTAATAATGATATAACTAATAATTCTAACTAATAATAATACTACTAATAATTCAAAAAAATACTAACTAATACTCCCTCCGTCCCACATTAAGTGTCCATAATGGAATCTTGGGATGTCCCAAATTAAGTGTCCAGGGAATATTTCAACCAATGAGAATAGACTTTAGTGGGTAATAGTGATATTTGATTGGTGGAGAGTGTAGTTAGTGGAATTTTCTAAAACTTTGTGCATTTGAAAAGTGGACACTTAATATGGGACGGAGGGAGTAATTCTAACTAATAATAATACTACTAATAATTCAAAAAAATACTAACTAATAATTCTAACTAATAATAATACTACTAATAATTCTAACTAATAATAATACCTTGACAAAATTTAGTCAACGTTTCCCGTGAAGTCCTCGCCGACATTTCCAGGTTCTCGTCAAATGAATCGACGCTCGATCCGTATGCTAGTTGACGAAGCGCGGAAGTACATTTTTGTATTGAGGTGAAACCTAACTTCCCACGACAATCATAATTTTGTTGAAAATACGGGTACTCTTCTTGCAACTCATTTGTTATCTTCAAAAAAAGCCGCTTACTCATACGAAATCGTCGTCGAAATACCCGCGCATCGAATACCGGTTGATCAAAAAGTAAAAAACGCATCAACCTCTCGTTTGCCTCCTCTCGACGACGATTCATATACGCTCTTCGTCTGAAAACGCGGCCATCATCTGCTACCCGCTCTTCTTTCACGGCTTCAATAAATATATTAACGGTGTTATAAATGGCACCTTCGATCGCCTCATCTAGTTCCGAAGAATCGGAACTTGATGATGAGGAGGACGAATCTTCAAAATCTTCCATGATTTTTTTTTGAATTGGTGGGTTTTTTTTTTTTTTTTTTTTTTTTTTGAAATTAGAGTGTTATGTGTGTTTTTTTGTTTTGGAAAATAAATGGTTGAATGTGTTTTTTTGTTTGGAAATTAAAAGGTTTTAAAAGGAAATAAAGAAGGATCCGTTTGTATCAAACAAAAAAACGGCTACAATTGCATCGAAAAAAGAAAGCGAAGGGGCGGTAAATTTGGAACGCCTGAGGGGCTAATCGCCCTAGGGGGGCAGTGTGGGAGGCGATTAGGGGCGGCTCGGGGGCTTAATCGGGCTCGAAGACGCTTCACTCCTCTTAGTCTTACATTTACAAGCTGCAAACTTTGTTTTGTTATTTCCATGTCATATTTGGCCAATAGTAATTAGGAGATGAGATCAATATATATCTCATATTTGCCATAGAACCAATGGACCAATCATAGCCACCCATTTTTATTTTCTATCTTTTTTTTTTAAAACAACATATCTTGCAAACGGTAAATCTTCAAGCTACAAAAAAAATACCATCGCGACGAGAATTAAATGATCTTTCTATAGATATGCATTGTTATATACTTTCGACGACTTTTTTTTTTCGACGAACTTTTTTTTTTTTTTTTTAATTTCCGCCCAGAAAGAATCATATATGATTCGTAAAAATCATATATGATTCCGTACGAATCATATATGATTCGATTTTTACGAATCATATATGATTCGTAAGAATCATATATGATTCGTACGGAATCATATATGATTTGTTAAAATCGAATCATATATGATTTTTCTGGACGGAAATTTTGGAAAAAAAAAATCATCGAAAAAAAAGTTCGTCGAAAATATATAACAATGCATGTCTATAGAAAGATAATTTAATTCTCGTCGCGATAGTATTTTTTTGTAGTTTGACGATTTACGGTTTGCGAGATATTTAAGTTTTAAAAAAAGGGTGAAAATTAATTTTTTTATTTTGATAAGAAAAATGAGTGGCTAAGATTGCTTGATGGGTTCTATGGTAAAAGTTGGATCTATAAAGAACTTTTGCCTAGTAATTAAACTTTTAAAATCATTTTACCAAACTCATCCATTCACACAAATGGATAACGTTAAGTTGTTTGATGAAACAAAACGATATACACTTTTGATGTTTCATATCTTGTTTGCATTTATTTGTGTTTTTTCTTTGTTTTGAGTATGTTTACAACGAGTTTGAATCACATAAAAAGTGATTCAATTCTTTTATGAAAGATAAGTACGTAGTTAATACATTTATCACATTTTAGCTTTTACATATAACATCCTAATTAATTTAAGATAACGTAATTATTTACCAATAAAATTTAAGACATTACTATTTTGAGTAAATAAAAAAGCTACATTATTTGATATGG
Organism: Artemisia tridentata subsp. tridentata; assembly: GCA_021014915.2. Lineage (NCBI taxonomy): Eukaryota > Viridiplantae > Streptophyta > Magnoliopsida > Asterales > Asteraceae > Artemisia > Artemisia tridentata. Next base: position 310,682,312 of record CP139503.1, on the reverse strand, counting down.
ACATAATTAATTGTGTTGTCATGCATCTACATAAAAATCATAGAGGAAAGTTCAATACGAAACAACATTTATCTAAAGAACAAATAACAAGATCTCAACCATTCATCATTATTCCATCCAACGGTTTAGATTAAAATGAACAAATATACTGAAGGGCATTTTAGTCCTTCCAAACTTTCTACCTAACCCCCTAAACACACACATTGTACACACACTCGTCTCTCTCATCTATCTCTCTAATTATCTCAGATCCCCAAACTACCATAGCCTATTTTCTCATTTACTTTAGAGATAAAACATAGCTTGAATCCGACAATAACGAGAGGTGAATTTCATCATTCATGCTCGTATGAAGCACACACTCGTATGAAGCAGGCTTATAAAACCTCCGATCGGAAAATATAACCTCCGATCTGTGGCGTGGGGTTGTGGCGCGTGGGATGGAGGTGGCGCGTGGCGTGGTGGAGGTGGTTCTGAAGGTGAGAGGATTGTTAGGCCGTTAGGTTGTTGTTGAGTTTGTTGTTGCTGTTGCTGACGTGGCGGTGGTGTTGCCGGAATATTGTTTCTTTTTCTTTAACCGACATCACCTTCTTCTATTTCTGTCATCAAGAAAACTATAGACGAAGACAGATTTGAGATGTCCCGATGGAAGAGGATTGATATTTCTTTCTTTTTCTCCCACTGTTGGCACAGGCTTTACAAAACTAACAAATAAAAAGCATCTTTTTTTAGGATACATATGCTTCTTGAAGTGACGTGAAATGGATTTTAATGTTTCGGAGCTATTTGAAGTTGCTTTGAAGTTGCTTAGTTGTATTTGTTAAATCTATGTGTAATTGTCACTTTAGATTTTAATGATTGGATTAATGTAATTGTTACTGCAAATTCATAAAAAAAATTCCCTTGTGATTTCATACATAATCTCATGGGATGCACCAAAGAATCCAATGGGATTCATACAAAATCCCATGGGATGCACCAAAGAATCCTATGGGATTCACAATGAATCCCATGGATGCACCAAAGAATCCCATGGGATTCACAATGAATCCCATGTGATTCACCAAAGAATCTCATGGGATTCATACTGAATCCTTTGTGATTTATCGTCTTTTTACGAATCCAGTGGGATTTTTCTGGACGGAAATTTTGAAGAAAAAAAAATTCGTATTTTTACGAATCCCATGGGATATTTCTGGACGAAAATTTTGAAAAAAAAAAAAAACTCCCTCCGTCTCAATTTAATTGTCCATATTTCTTTTTATGGATGTCTCAAATTAATTGTCCACTTTCCTTATTTAGTAAAAACTAGAGAATCTAGTGAAGGAATATTCCATTTTAGTGGTTGAAAATTAAAGTGGCCCCACTTTTATTAAACTTTGTGTTTTCTCTCTCCTGACAAATAAATTGAGACGGAGGGAGTAATATTTTTACGAATCCTGTGGGATTTCTTTACGAATCCCGTGGGATTTTTCTGGACGGAAATTTTGAAAAAAAAAATCGTCTTTTTACGAATCCAATGGGATTTTTACGAATCCCGTAGGATTTTTTTGGACGGAAATTTTGAAAAAAAATCGTCTTTTTACGAATACTATGGGATTTTTTACGAATCCTGTGGGATTTTTCTGGACGGAATTTTGAAAAAAAGTTCGTCGAAAGTATATAACAATGCATGTCTATAGAAAGATAATTTTTTTCTCGTCGCGATGGTGTATTTTTCGTAGCTTGAAGATTTACCGTTTGCAAGATATGTTGTTTTAAAAAAAAGGTGGAAAGTGGGTTTTTTATATTAAATGAGCTAAAATATCAATTTTGCCTTCCTTTTTTATTTTTTGATTTGATCTTAGCCATTAGACGAAAGGTGGATGGATGGTTGAGATTGATTTATTTGTTTTTTAAGTGATACTTGTTTTGCATCGATCTCACCTCAAAAATCTCCTACATAAAAATCATATATTCCAACATGAGAATTAAGTTAAAGTTTGTCATTATGCATTTAATAAAAAGAAATAAGAAAATACAAAAAGCCCAAAATCCTGCCAACTTAGTGCTACATTCTCATTTCTTTCAACTATATTTCTTGCTTTCTTTCTGTGCTTGAGAGCAACAACGCCACACAACATTTACTTTATCGGTTTAGGTGTTTCAAACTTGTAATGTTGTGTACATAATATACTTTGATTCTGAAAGCAGATAGTCAATGGTTGATAATTCAGTTGATTTTTATATTTCGTTGTTTTGTTTGTTGAATGTTGAAATCTATTGATTTGAGCATGCAAGGAAAAACTAAGTTTGCATTTTGTTTTTGTTTTTTGTTTTTTGTTTTGTGGTTTTGTTGTTTTTTATTTTATTATTTTGTTTTTTTTTTTTTTGTTTTTTGTTTTGTTTTATGATTAGTTAACAGCTTTCTGAACTACATGATATGATTTTTTTTTAACCTCTACTAGAACTACTGAAAGGTAAATCAGAAGCTGTATAATTTTGGTTAACAATACATCTACATGCTTTGAGATCTAAGAAGGTAAACATTGACGTTAGTGGTAAACGTTGTTTTTTGTGTGTTCTTTGAGTAGACTAGTAGTAAACGTTCATCTATTTGTTTTTCTTTAGAAGACACTGGTTAGTTTAGTACTTAACTTCTGTATATTAGCTTCGTACTTAACTTCAGCTTATATAGGTCGAGCGATATAACCTTAACATATGATTATTATATTATTTTTGTTCATATTTCATTCAATTATGGATCCAGTTTGTATCAGAATCCCTAGACAGGATTCCGGTTTTATATGGAGAATAATACATGTTGCATAATTTTAGACTTTTCATGGGCAAGATAAAGTTCCATGTATGTTAGTCGCTCTCATGACATTATATACACTTCTATTAAGCAATACCAACGTCCATCATTGCAATTATGGTTCTTGTGTATGGTAATTCTTTTGTTAATATCAGTTTTTTAGCGTACCTTAATAGTTACTACTTCAACAACTGCAGAATTTGAGCATAATGGCTGGCGGAGATGACAATAAGGCGAGGGACGCGAAGATGATCAAAGAACTGCTAGAATCAATAGGGGTTAAGGACTATGAACCCTCTGTCATACACCAATTCCAAGAAGTGTATTATCGCACTGCAATGGAATTACTCACGGATGCACAAAGATACTCAAGCCATGCTGACAAGGCTACTGTTGATAGAGCTGATGTCCAACTCGCTATCGAGTCTAGAAGATGCTTAAACGTCACCCAGCCACCTTCACGAGAGGTACGTACCCTACCCACTTTACTAATCGTTGCTAAAAAAAGAGATAATTTACTTAAATTAATTGCTTCTGTTAGGTGTTAGAAGCTGCAATGAAGAAGAGTACTACTCCAGTTCCAAGGCCACCAAGTGAAGGCGTCCCTCTCCCTCCAGAGCAGGACATGTTAGTTTCTTCTAAAGATCTGGAAGAGATCCAAAAGAATCGATTGAATGAAATTGTTGAAAAACAAAAAGAGGATGAGAATGCACCAGCTAGCTTTCCCAACACCTAGCTCGGCTTGAATTGCCCGAGGAAATGCTAATTAATTATTAGTTAATCATATATGAATGTTACAGAGAAAGTTTGTTTATGGACTTAACCTTCTAATTACTCTCCTTACAAGTCAAGGAGATGATTTTGCAATAAATGTTGGATGTTAAATATGTACTTGGGCGCATATGTAGTAGACTAATGAAACATGTTTAGTGTATGCTATGTAAGTGTGTGCACGCGATAGAGAACGATGCATGCAAATAGCAAAGGTGATCTCCTTCAAAGTATAGATATTCGAGTGAAAAACAATAGTAACTTTTTTTACTTGATTTAAATTTCAATACATATGTTCTACTTCTAACCAAACATGATATTCGGAATACTCAGGAAATGGTTCATTTATGTAAATGTCAATGTTTATAAAAAAAAATCGCATACACTGGTTAAATTTTTTTTTTAGCTCAATATATCCTGCCTTGGAAGGATGATGAATATGGGCTATTGGAAACAGGTAATTTAATAGAGCCCAGATTATTTATCATTTTAATTTGAGCTTTTCTAGTTCAGGCATGAGCTATGGTGTGTTTGGATGTGCTTTTTGTAAGTTTTAAGCAATTGAAATAGGATTATAATAAAAAGATGAAAATTGCAAAAAATGGAGTAACATTACAAGTTTAATTATAGAGCTAAACTTGATTATTAGAAGACACACATACACTCATGAAAGCTTTAAATATTTCAGAACGAGATTAGATATATAGCTGGAAAAATAAGTATCATAAACTCGCTTTAGCAGTTAATCGTTGACACTAATGATTTGTCAAATAAAAAAAAAATTAATTATTATTATTATTATTATTATTATTATTATTATTATTATTATTATTTATAACTGGAATTATAAACATCACTATTTATTTATTTATTTATTTTTTTAATTATTATTATTATTATTATTATTATTATTATTATATCCATATGGTTTCTTAATGCGTTTTTGTAGTTTCATTTTTAATATATGATTATTGAATCGGGTAAGCACTATATTTGACATCAATTCTACCTAGAGAAATGATTGGCACGTACAGCATGAAATTACTCATATATATTTAGGTCTCACAATCATTTCTCTTCTATGTATTTACAGAGTATTTATTATTCCAGTTATATTTTTTCCTGTGGAGATTGTTATTTTGACGGGTGAAATCGTGATTTACTTGCTTCGTTTATGAGGTGCTGAAATGTTAAAGATGTGAGTCACGTTGAGAAAATAATAAGGAATAAAGGATGGTAACATAATATTTATGTGTGAGCAACTGAGCATAGATACCGAAGAGAACTCTAAGTTTCTTCTCATATTAAAGATTGTCTTTCACCGAGAAAGATCAATCTTTCACATGAACAGAGATGACATTATGGTGTCGAGGTCTAAGTATTAATAAATTCTAGTTCCTCCATATCAAAATAATTGTCCTTTTTTTAAAGTCTTTCTTTTTCAACTTTAACTTTAATTATTTTTGTTTATGTTATATAATACTTGATGCAAAATATTTGAAAGGTTTGGGTTTTAATAAGGATTTATTTGGTACATTTTTAAGGGGTCATTTAAGCAAAAAATCGAGTAAATATGATCAAATATTGCCTCAAATCATTTTTTTTTGTATTTGAGGTACTTGGTACGAGAATTGTGGAAAACGGGACTTTTGGAGCATATTTGGACGATAAAGTGAAGAAAACGACGAAGTCGCGAAAAGTACTTTAGACTTGGAGGTCTGATGGCGTCACTAGACACAACGTGACGTCGTCCCTTGTAAACTCGTGGAAGATTTCTAGTGTTGAGCTAACAAGTGACGCCTCAGAAGATTTTGAAGGCTTTACAACCTGACGCCGTCAGGAGTAAATTGGAGATGGGCGTCACGCTTTATGCTAACAAGAGACGCATCAGAAGGATTTTACAAGTGACGGCCTCAGATCCCTTTCTAACGCCATCAGAGCGGCGATTACACAGACGAAACCCTAAACCACGGCGAGTTGACAGCGTCAGAGGCTATAACCAGAGGTCGTCAGAACTGTATTCCGATATATATTTTCGAAAGTTTTTGTTAATACAAATATCGTCCTAAAAACGTTATTTATATTTTACGATCTTTGCTATATTTTGTTAAAGACAATTATAAAGTTTATCTTTAGCAAAGCATAAATATAAGTTAAAGTCTTTTACATTTATAGTAATAAGCTTTTAAAACTCATCATATACATGCTAAATGATCACTATGATACATGTTACATACATATATACATTTATACTATTTACATTTTAATTCTTAAAATGTAAATATATACATGACATCATGGCATACATCATTTAGATAGCTTGTAAGACTTACTATAATATTTTGGAAAGATCTTCAAGCAATGAGTTGGATTGTGTAAGATCTTGGTAAGATATGGTAAGAGCTAGCTGTCATGTCCCGGCGGACCCAAACAGCTATATGGGCGGAACCCAGAATTTGGGTCCGCCAAATCCGTGGCCTGTCTGGTCAGTTTTGCCTATAAATAGCAAGCTGATCATTCAAGGTCACTCATCACTTACATAGCATACATTGCATATACATTCTTTCTTACTTTACTAACCCATTCATTCATTCATTTCATTTGTAGAGATCTTTCTTTTGTAGCAAAGAGATCAAGCATCAAGGTTCAACACAGTGTTGGAAACTGTGTGATATTATATTAGTTCACACATCATTGTTATACCAAACATTCAGTAGTGATCGGTTAGTGTTTTAGTCCTCAAAACACATAGAGTGTCGGGAGTGGTTGTACCCTTGTAAAGAACTCGGTATCTAGCTTAGTACCGAAAAAAGTGTAAGCGACGTTGGGAGTGGTTGTACCCTTGTAAAGAACTCGGTATCTAGCTTAGTACCGGAAAAAGAGTAAGCGACGTGTAAAGGTTTTCTCCGCCTAGAAGGGAGCTTGTTTCTTAGTGAAGAAAAACTCTCGAGTTAGAGGCTCGAGGAGTGGAGTAGGGCAAGGAAGAGAGTCCTTGTAGACCGAACCACTATAAACATCCGTGTTGTGGTTTGATTGTTCTTTCCTTACTTTCTTTACTTATATTATTTGATTATTTGCTTTAAGTTGAAATCACGTTAAGTACTCAAAGCGAATAAAAGTTTAAAACGGTAAAAACTATTCAACCCCCCTTCTAGTTTTCCACAATTGGCATCAGAGCTACGTTACTCAAGATTTTCAAAATATATTGTATTTTAAAACTTGAAACGATCAATGGATTTTGAAAACTACAAAGAAGGGCAGTCTATGCAAAGACCACCACTATTTGAAGCAAATAGTTTTATATATTGAAAAAATCGCTTTGAAACTTATGTGAAGTCAAAGGATATAGATCTATGGTTCATCATTGTAGAAGGTGACCATAAACCTATAATTAAGGATATATCAAGCGGTCGGGATGAAGGTAGTTCTCTTACTCGTCACAGTGATGAGCGTATTTGATGAAGCGAAAAGTGTACCGCTTTTAGGGGGTCATTTAAGCCCTAAATCGTATTTATTTGATCAAATATTGCCCTAAATCGTTCCTTTTGTCATTTTAGGTACTTTGGAGAAGAAATCTGGAAAAGGAAGCATTTTGGACGTTTTTGGAGCATTAAAGTGACGCCGTCAACCCTTGACGGCTAGAAAAGTACCTGTGACGGCGTCAAGCACCATTGTGACGCCGTCAACCCTTGACGCGCCAGAGAGGATTTTGGATGATTAAAAGGGGACGGCGTCAAGAAGGCCATCAAGAAACCCTAACCGCGGCGAGGTGACGGCGTCAGCTCTACAACGTGACGCCGTCAGATCTGATTTTCTATATATATTCTCATAATTTTTAGTCATTAGTGTGCAACTTTGTGAGGAGAAACCCTAAGACGATTTTTCTGCTACTTTTAAGGGTTTTATACCCTTGGATCTCCCATGTTCAATTGAAGATAAGTAATCAATTAATCATTCAATATGTCTATGTGTTGTTTGATTATATCTTGTTCTTGTCTTTTATTTAACATGCTAGGCTAGATTTATCTTGTGTTTGCTTAGATCTAATGAAACCTAACTATTGATTATTGGTTGTTGGTGTGTTATTAATTGTATTGGATGATTGTTTATCGATGTTAGGCTTAAGAAAACTGGCTAACCTCCTATACGGTAACTTGCTTGAACGTCTTAAGAAACATGAACCAATGCGTACTAAGGTTTTAATGGTTGTATTTAATGCATGAGCGAATTCTAGTGATCCCATGTTAGGAGCTTCTTAGCCGGCTCGACATAGGAGTGAAGTAGGAGCTTATAGAGTTGGGGAAGTACGTACGCCACCCCACGATTGGTATTAAGGAATACACCCGTCATCCACGCAATTAATACACACTAATCAACCGGTAAAAGATAGTTAGGGAGTAAGGAAATCTAAGTAAACACATTTCTCTCCATATAAGTTCCACAACCTTTTTATTTTCAGTTATTTTATTTTATTTGCAATTGTAGTTATTTGGGTTAGTTGACTAGCAACTAATTCCGCCCACTCCTTCAAACCCGAGATTTTACTTGCTTTTATAAAAATATAAAAAATACAAAAAGAATCTTCCCTCACCCTTAGACCTATTAGAGTAGTTTTTCAATCCTAACGACACTATTCTCCTAGAGAACGATCAATCCCCCGGTACTTGCAACTACACTATACTACATCGATCAGGTACACTGCCTGGTGGGGATTGCAAGCCTCTTGAGATCCCTCGAGAGGTAAAACCTGTTGTAAGGTCGCAAAACCACGCATCAAGTTTTTGGCGCCGCTGCCGGGGAATAGTTATTGTTTAGGTTGAATTTTTATTTTATTAGGTCTACTCACTAGATTCCTTTCTAGTGAGATTTTTATTTTATTTTTCTAGGTTTTCTTTAGTCTATCTTTTTTCTTCATTTCTTTGTTCGTAACCATTACCATCCGACATCATGGAAGGTGGTAATATCCTCGATCCCAACAACCCACCACCACAACAACACCCACCTCCTAGAGCCCGTACCTTAGGAGACTACTCCCGTCCTAGCCACTATGGCTATCGAAACACCATTGAGCTCACTCAAGGAGCTAATGTCACTCCCTTGCGATCCGACACCATCCGGTTGGTGCAAAGCGGATGCGCATTCCATGGACTTCGTTCCGAAGATCCTAATCAACATCTCAAGGACTTTCTCAAAATCGTTGATTTCATAGACCTTGATGTTGCCACTCGAGAGACGACCCGACTGCGTCTCTTTCAATTCTCTCTGCGGGAGCAAGCTAGTCAATGGCTAGAGCGCCTACCTGCAGGATCCATCACCTCTTGGGATGATCTCACCACTCGTTTCCTCGCTCAGTTTTTCCCACCAGGAAGAACTACCAAGCTAAGGAATGATATCTTGATGTTCCAACAACATCAAGGCGAAACCCTCTACGAGGCATGGACTCGATTCAAGGACTTACTCCAAAAAGTCCCTCACCATGGCATAGAACTTTGGCTCCAAGTCCAAATCTTCTATGACCACATCAATCTCTCCACAAGGCAAACCATTGACCAATCGGCCGGTGGTAAGCTACGTGATCTAAGTGCGGAACAATCATGGGCTCTCCTGGAAGATCTTGCTCTTTATGACAACGAAAGTTGGAATGATCCCCGTGATTTGAATAAAACGGTCAAGGCAATATATTTGCCTTCGAACAATTCAAGCACTTCCGACCGTAGGATCATAGAACTTGAAGACCAAGTCAAGTTTCTTATGAAATCCTACGAGGCTCCTAAACCTTCAAGCCAAGTGAACAAAATCACTTCTTCGTGTGAATTATGTAGTGGTCCCCACGACACTCGTGATTGCGTGGAACTCCCCGAACAAGCTTTTGCAGACTACGCATCCTCGCGTACCGACGGAGCGGGAGGCAAGTGGTACACTTTCAAACCCGAGCCAAACCCCTACGGTGATTCATACAACCCCTCATGGAAAAATCACCCAAACCTTAGGTGGAAACAAAACCAAAACGCACAACAAACCAATTCTTCCAACCCACCTAATCGTTTCCAATCAAGCGGTTCATCCCCAAACCGTACTTTCAATAACAATCCTTCCAACAATTATGGTAGTACCAATAATCTTGAAGGATTGATGTCCAAATTTATGGCATCTCAAGAAGCTCGGATAGCTAGATTCGAATCCGAATTCAATCAACAGCAAACGGAGATGACCAATAAAATTGACAACTTATTGAAAGCCCTCAATAACCAAGTGCTATCACCTCCACATAAGGACGCTAGGAACACAAATAGCGGACCCCAAGTAAAAGACCCCTCTTCATCCAAACATGTCCACTTCGTCAATATTGTCACTATTAAACCAATTGATAGGAATGAGGATAATAGTGAACCTGAGGATGAGGTTAAGAAAGTCGAGGTTGATAAAGAAGATAGGAAAAGTGAGATTGAAAAAGTAGATGATGATGATGATGACTACTTCAATAGGCTACCCACTAAGGAAGAGCGCGCATATCATACAGAATTATTCGACGACCCCGAGACACCATACTTCCTAGGTAGACCAATTATAGAAATGGGCGACCCTTCTAATCTCAACATACCATGCAACATCGGACATTTACATGTGTGGAAAGCTTACATCGACCATAGATCGCCCATAAACATCATGACTAGAGCCTACTACAACTTGATAATGAAAAATCAACTTGGGTATAGGATGCTCCCTGATAAGGGTTGGATGAGTAACTTCACGGGAAGAGTTAAGGGATTACCGGTTTATGTAGGAAACTTCACCTATGCCACCGACTTTGTAATTGTAGAAGATATCCGCCCAATAGTCGATGCATGCTTAACTCAAGTAGTTTTTGGAAAACCATTTGTTAAGGTCTCTAGAATGACTTATGAACCTTTCTTAGGGATAGTTAGATTTAAGGATGAGACCGATGAGGTAAACTACCAAATGCCATATAAGATAGAGCAATTCCAACACTTATCAAATGTTGAGAAGGAGCTTAAGCAAGCAGTCTACTATAGGAATGATGGAGATAGAAGTAAAGGAGTAGACTATGTTATGGAAAGGATATCCGGTTTCTACAAGGATTGTTTGAAATTAGGACCGGAATATAAAACCGGACATGAGAATAGCCTAGAAACCGTGACCAATGATGGAGTCACGTAATGTACGGTGACTTTGAGTCTAGCTACAAGACTCGTTAATAAAGAAAAGCGCTTCTTGGGAGGCAACCCAAGCTTTATTTGCTTTGTGTGTTTATTTATTTGTTTGTTTGATTTTATTTGCTTCCGTATGTATGTTTAATTTTTATTATTATTGATTCATGTTCGAAACTAAATTGTGAAAATGCTTTATCTTGTTTTTAACTTCGTCTTAACTACATATAAAGGTATTTTGCAAAAGATAAGTGTAAGGGAAATCCAAATCGGTTTATTAGAACAGATGAACATGAATCATAACAATATTAAATTAACATACATATTAGTAATTGTTTGAGTCAAATGCTTGTATCGAGTCATAATGATATTTTGCAGGATTTCCAGGAAATAAGGATTGAGTTTTTCCAGAAATTTTCTGGAAACTTAACATGAAAAATCTGTCAGATCACTTCTGACGGCGTCAGACCCCAGTCTGACGGCGTCAGGAACAGTTTTCTGGAATTTTTTTTTGAAAGTTTTATTTTTCTTCCGGAATCATAAAATGCTTTATTAAATCTCTAACTTATAAACTCCAAGAATCTGCAAAATAATCATTCCACAAGCATTATATCCTTATACAGATTTATCCCGCCGATGTTATGCAGGTTTTCGTGTTTGTTTTCTCAGGTTTAACAAGTTATTTTGGACAAGGAGATGTATGTGGAATCTAGCTTTTGGCGCTGCTTTAGTCTTGAAGCTTCAACATTACCTTGGAAGAAGATCTAACCATGTTACCTCTTTATCCACCGAGCGAATCAGGGGAGTATTTGATTTCATTCTTTTACCTTATTTACTTTTACATCTTGTTATTTGAACATTGGGGACAATGTTCATCTTAAGTGTAAGAGGGGGGGGGGGGTAAAGTACGATACCTTAGAGAATGCTATTACGCTTGATTTTTCGTTTGTTTAATGGTAGATGTGTAATAAAACTGAGAGAAATACCTGTTAAGGCAATTTTAGTGCCAAATTTAAAATTTTTTACAACATATAGGAGTGAAACTTTGGTCTTAATGAGCGTCTCACGGATAGGAGTTATATGACTAGCACAAAACCGTACCACTAAAAAATTTTCCACCCCCAAATATGTGAGGTTCGCCCCTAGAATTGGTAGGAAAAGCATTTATGCTATGATGTGTGTACCGGTAGCACTTAGATTCTGCAACTTGCGTTAGGACCATTCCGAGGCCACAAGTGAGACTACATTCGTGTAGTTAGATTTACTACATGATAAGAGGCATTAGGATTAACCCATTGTTTTACACCTGTGTTTTTGTTATAATTACATTGGCTACATTGGTCAAGTAATTCTCCCACACCCTTTGCGTTGTACTCATTTTTAGTACACGATACCCCTAGTACACCCCTCAGAGCCTATCTTTTCGTTTCTAACTTTAAGCATTTTACTTAAAGTAAGAATTTGTTTACACCCCACTTAAATGTACACCCAAATCGCCTTAGCCTACCTTGTATGCACTCATTTTTAGTGCATTATTGTGACAACATTTGTTTAAACCCCAAGTTAATTATCTAATTGATTACATGGTTGCTAAGTCGAGTCATATCCTTGTACATATTGTTTTGGGACGATTGAGACTCATGGGTAAAGTACTAGTGTAATGGAGTAATGGGGAAGAACAACATTATTACCCCCATATGTGCTAAATATTTTAAAAGTACTCCAAGTGTTTCGATTATCTTAATTCGAGTCATTAGAATAGTTAATTGTAAAGTTATGTAAAAGTTCAAGTGTAAGGGGGATACAACCCCCTACGATATATTATTTTGGATGGTAGGGCAAGAGTGTATGCAAAAAAAAAAAAAAAAAAAAAAAAAAAAAAAGTAGAAAAAAACATACGGACTACCATCCCGTTTCATTTTATGTTTATTTTATCTTTTTGTTATTTTTTTTTCATTAGCTTAAGTCGAGTCTAGTCTTGGCTTAGTAACGCCATATTGTACATGTAATTAATCAAGATCTTTAACTCGCCACCAGTAAAATATCATTTATCCAACAAAACCGTGTTTATCATATCCTTACACCTAACGTTATAACCCGTTTAAAAGCCCTCTTTGATAGTTTATCTTAGGTGCTTACGCCTAGTGGAGGAGGTTTTTGATCCTTTCCCAAGCCTATGGTAATCTATTTGCTATGACAGGTAGTGAGAGATATTATTCATTTTCATTTATGAGATATACTTTTATGACACCTGAGAGTTGTGAGTATCTAAACACTACTTGTGAGGTGCTAGTCTGTAATCTCCGTGCTTATTATGATTAAAGTGGAACGACTATTTGTTGTAATTACTTTTATATTAGCGTTAAATGACCCCTAACTTGTATTTTGATTAGAATAAAAGCGCATTTGCTTGAGGACAAGCAAATCTCAAGTGTAAGGGTATTTGATGAAGCGAAAAGTGTACCGCTTTTAGGGGGTCATTTAAGCCCTAAATCGTATTTATTTGATCAAATATTGCCCTAAATCGTTCCTTTTGTCATTTTAGGTACTTTGGAGAAGAAATCTGGAAAAGGAAGCATTTTGGACGTTTTTGGAGCATAAAAGTGAAGAAAACGACAAAGTCTCAAAATCAGCTGGAAAAGTACCTGTGACGGCGTCAAGCACCATTGTGACGCCGTCAACCCTTGACGCGCCAGAGAGGATTTTGGATGATTAAAAGGGGACGGCGTCAAGAAGGCCATCAAGAAACCCTAACCACGGCGAGGTAACGGCGTCAGCTCTACAACGTGACGCCGTCAGATCTGATTTTCTATATATATTCTCATAATTTTTAGTCATTAGTGTGCAACTTTGTGAGGAGAAACCCTAAGACGATTTTTCTGCTACTTTTAAGGGTTTTATACCCTTGGATCTCCCATGTTCAATTGAAGATAAGTAATCAATTAATCATTCAATATGTCTATGTGTTGTTTGATTATATCTTGTTCTTGTCTTTTATTTAACATGCTAGGCTAGATTTATCTTGTGTTTGCTTAGATCTAATGAAACCTAACTATTGATTATTGGTTGTTGGTGTGTTATTAATTGTATTGGATGATTGTTTATCGATGTTAGGCTTAAGAAAACTGGCTAACCTCCTATACGGTAACTTGTTTGAACGTCTTAAGAAACATGAACCAATGCGTACTAAGGTTTTTATGGTTGTATTTAATGCATGAGCGAATTCTAGTGATCCCATGTTAGGAGCTTCTTAGCCGGCTCGACATATGAGTGAAGTAGGAGCTTATAGAGTTGGGGAAGTACGTACGCCACCCCACGATTGGTATTAAAGAATACACCCGTCATCCACGCAATTAATACACACTAATCAACCGGTAAAAGATAGTTAGGGAGTAAGGAAATCTAAGTAAACACATTTCTCTCCATATAAGTTCCACAACCTTTTTATTTTCAGTTATTTTATTTTATTTGCAATTGTAGTTATTTGGGTTAGTTGACTAGCAACTAATTCCGCCCACTCCTTCAAACCCGAGATTTTACTTGCTTTTATAAAAATATAAAAAATACAAAAAGAATCTTCCCTCACCCTTAGACCTATTAGAGTAGTTTTTCAATCCTAACGACACTATTCTCCTAGAGAACGATCAATCCCCCGGTACTTGCCACTACACTATACTACATCGGTCAGGTACACTGCCTGGTGGGGATTGCAAGCCTCTTGAGATCCCTCGAGAGGTAAAACCTGTTGTAAGGTCGCAAAACCACGCATCATGAGCAAAAGAAATTAATTGCCAAAAATAATAAAGCTAAAATGATGCTTTATAACGCTTTACCTAGGAAAGAATATGAAAGAGTATTTATGTGTAAAACCGCTAAAGATATTTGGCAATCCTTAATTATCGCTCATCAAGGGAACTCACAAGTAAAGGATAACAAAATTGATCTTCTTGTTCAACAATATGAACAATTTGCTATCCCTGAAGATGAGACCATTGATAGTGCTTTTGCTAGGTTTAATACTATTGTTACTTCTCTTAAAGCACTTGACGATTCTTTTTCTAGTAAGAACTTTGTCAGGAAATTTCTTAGAGCACTTCATCCGAAGTGGAGAGCAAAGGTGACAGCCATTGAAGAATCCAAGGATCTTTCAAGTATGCCACTTGACGAGCTCATAGGAAATCTCAAAGTTCATGAGATGGTCATGGAAAAAGATTCAGAGATAGTCAAAGGCAAAAAGGAAAAGTTCAAGTCCATTGCCTTAAAAACTAAGGTAAAGTCAAGTGATGATGAAGAGTCTAGCTCAGGTAGCGAAGACGAAGAGTATGCTATGGCGGTAAGAGATTTCAAGAAATTCTTCCGAAGACGAGGAAAGTTTGTTAGACAACCTCGAGAAGAAAGGAAATCTCTCCGGAAAGACCGTGATGATAAGAAAGGCAAAATAGATAGGAAGTGTTTTAGGTGCGGGGATACTAGTTTTATAATTGGTTTTTAGGTTAGTTGATTAACAACTAATTCCGCCCACTCCTTCCAAACCGAGATTTTAATTGCTTTCTAAAAAATATAAAAACACAAAAAGAATCATCCCTCACCTCTATACCTATCTCGTCATACATCTTGACCTAACGACACTATTCTACTAGAAAACGATCAATCCCCCGGACATACCTATACTACACTACAATGATCAGGTACACTGTCTGGAGGATTGCAAGCTTCTCAAGATCCCTTGAGAAGTAAAACCTTTTGCATGGACGCAATCCTCGCATCAAGTTTTAAATGTATTTTCATTCGTATAATATTCATCAAGTATTATATAACACAAACGAAAATGCTTAATGTCGAAGTTGAAAAAGAAAGAATGTAGGGGAGAAAGATGTATCCAATACCAGCACACTTAGCCCCATACATAACATATTACGTTGAGCTGCATCAACTAACGCACGACCGAGCATAAAATCTACCATCGCAGTCTGCGTCATAGGCGAATACCCTGTCAGATCCACACATACCTCAAGCCCTCCGTCTCACGAGTAGAGTAACATATCTGCCGGACGTAGGGGTTTGTCATGTCCTACACCAAGCCTGATATCAACTTCTTTACCAGCCGAAATGCCCGACATAAAACAGATGTCAACAAGGGTATCGCGTATAACGTTATGTCGATGCTCAATACCAATAATACCAGCACACGATACATACAACATGTTCTCCATAAATATCCCCCATAAATATCAGCAAACTTATTATTATTATTATTATTATTATTATTATTATTATTATTATTATTATTATTATTATTATTATTTATTTTATTATTATTATTTTTTTAATAATAATAATTTTCATTAAACATAAATTTTTTTACATAAAGTTGGATGGGTTAAACATTCCATTAGGGAGCCTGGTCTTGACTTTTCTGTGTGGTATTCATTCTCGTTCGGCTCTTGGAATCACATCCAGCAGTGGTGGGAACAGCTCGCAAAATCCAACCACTTCACCTACTTCATTGCCCCCAACCCTTTCTCGTACCTCTATTGAAACAGAATGGTTTCACGTCCTTTCATCGACTGGTTATTCCTTTCCGTTCGTATCTCTTTCTTCAATTTCGGTCTCGATTAGTTCACAAGATTGAATGGCCAATTCTCATCCGGACCCTCGATTCGATTGTTTTCCAAGAATGTTTATTATTATTATTATTATTATTATTATTATTATTATTATTATTATTATTATTATTATTATTATTATTATTATTATTATTATTATTATTATTATTATTATTAAATTATCATTTTTTTTATTGAAACATAATAAACTTACATAAAGTTGGATGGGAGTCTAGACACAAGTTGTGCTCCTACCTCTTTCTGAATACAAAAGCTTATTCTATGAAAGATAAAAACACCACTCTTAGCATTATTTGAGTGGCTAATGGCAATAGACTTAATACGAGAAAGTGTGTCCAAAGCCTCTGAATTGAATTCCCCGAATGTAGAAAAAGTAAATGGTATGAACCTGTATCCGTTGTCCTCACATTTGGACGCATAATTCCTCTTTTTTTTCTCCACAACATTGGGCAAAGCTACCCCAGGAGCCCATGAAGTCGCCCCAATACCACCAAATGGTGAGATTTCGGTTACATCCAAACATGCATCTTTTACACTGGAGCCAATTGATTAATAACAAGTCTGCAGGTCGTAGCTCTTACCTATCCTCCATAAGGAACCCCATTATTATTATTATTATTATTATTATTATTATTATTATTATTATTATTATTATAGTATTTACAAGAAATTAGTGGGGAGACGAGATACTATCTGAGCCCCCACTCTTCTAGCTATAGCAAAGCTAATCCTAGAAAATCTCTCGAAATCCATAAAATTCTTGATTAGCTTATATCGACAACATATTTGGGCCTTGGGCTACGAGAATTTAGACGAGTTTTCGCCTACATTTTGTGAACCCTAAATATTTAAGCGCAACAAATTATAACCGTAAGATCAACTTAATCATTTAATATGAGATATCTTTTTTACTATTATAGTCATCACAAAAAAGATACTAAACAAGTACAAAAAGATGATTTTGGCATGTGCATATTCCTCAAAATCTCAAATTATGAGAATGAGTGCGGCGGCAAAAATATTTATCTTATCACAATCTCACTTCGATTTGAAGATATCAGTCTCAGATGAAGTACTATATCTTATCACGATCATTGTTCATAGGATTTCGATTGTAAGTTTCTTGTCAGGTTAAAACATCTTAACTTTATGCAAATTTATTTGAGTTTTTCACATACAAATCGTTATACTACTCTATGTTGTTCTTATCAATTTGGTATCATTTTAATTAATAACTATCTAACACGAGAAGTTATGGTTTTACTGGCTTTACATTGATGAAAAGGGGAT